>JAFMSR010000004.1:26882007-27427007 GCA_022818135.1 Saxidomus purpurata | reverse complement strand
CGTTGTTTAGTTTACAATTCAGTTAAGTTGATGTCATAAAATTGAGGCAATAATAACGCTTGATTTGATAATTGATTCCTAATTGGATTTTGTTTGCAGTATAGATTGCTCGTTTGAGGGCTATGATCCAGTTTTAATAGACAAAGCATGTTATGCTGTGACAATTAAACTTGTTTAAGTATTTCATCAGTTATGCTGCAACGTAATGCGATCTGTTAATGGGTTAGCAATAATTCCAATTTAAAAGCATTCGTAAATTAAGATGTTTTTATTGCCATTTATTGACTATTTCTAAAACAACAGGCACTTTGAATAATTATCATATTTCACTTAACGTTAATCGCTATTTGCGAGTTTAAAGTTTAATAGTTTAGTTCAGTCTCATTCATTTGCATAATACACATTTATAAAATTCATGCATAAATAAATCACAGATAATATCAAGCAAATGACCGTTCTATAACAGAATTATAAGAGACTTTAAGCATATATATTACAAATAATCACAGTTACTATATTCAATTTACACCTAAAACGACTGTCATCTAGATTAAAGAAAACAAATAAAACCATACATTAACATGTATGGAAATCATACAAAGTATACAGGTAAGACTATGCACCTTCTGCTTATCGAAACCTAAAAAAATAATTAAACGTGTCACAATATAAAACACTGATGCGAGAAAATAAGCGCTATTGCGCAATTTCAAAATGTTTTAAAATAACTATTATTAATTCTGATCAGATCAGAAATAAACTTATTAGCAGAAACTGCACAGGAGAACATAAAATATACAGAGTGAATGGTTAAGAAAATCTAGTCAACATTATTTACACAAATAAAATTGACGTCTAAGTAAAATATCATGGCAGGTTTTGGCACATAGACGAACAAGCATAGGATGTGTAAACAAAGTGACAAATTGATCAATGATTGCCAAATCTTGAAAACCAATGCGGACACTTTCAGCTTTGCTGAGCAAGCCGCTGCGAATATCTTCATATTTGCGACAGTCTATTAAAACATGCATTTCATCTTCTAAAACATTGCAAAAACAACACTTTCTGTCCTCTACCCTCAATTTTTCATATCTACCCGTCTCAATCCTAGTGGAGCGACTTCACATATTAATTTACTAATAGCTGATCTATGTTTTGCGATTTTTAACACAAAATTTCTGTTTAAATAATATCGCTATATGCGAGTGTAATATATTAATGTTGTATGCCGGTATGCATGTGCATGAGGCTAAGTTTAGTAGAGTTACAAAACAAAATAGGAAAATAATATACATTCACATACCGGTTAGTATGTACAAAAACAAAAACAAAGGGACCGAAGTCGACCTGAACCTCTCACATTTGTAAAACAAAAAATCTACCATCTTACTGTATGACTCGTGATTTTGACGAATGCAAAATAAATACATCAGTAGCTAGCATCTAACCACTTCTATCACAAGTCATCAGCTTGGCGTATTTTCTATTATATATTTACCATTAAAGCTGCTCACTCTCAGTTATCGTTGAATTTCATTTTAATTGATATACTTATTATATAAGTATAAAACTATAAAGGCTTGAATCAAAATATAAGCAAAAATCTAGGTAGGAATTTGCAGAAATCGTTTGAAAATGTCGGTTACACAGCACCGCTACACTATATGTTTATATTGAAAATTAAAAGCGCTTGCAACGCTTTTGAATTTGGTAGCGGTTTTTTTTTAATTTAGAGATATACGTGGCAGGAATTTATACTTGAGCCTTTTGATATGATCATATATTCTAAAATGCGTAATTTACATACAGTTTGAAGAACTTTAGTTTTTAACCAAAATCTGAGAGCTAGCAGCTTTGAGTGTAGATTTCTAATGGCAAATATTCTGAGCAATTTATATCAAGAATGATACCTCTAGTGTAGCAATTATATTTTTTGCGCATCCGTATTAAGCTCGCTTTTCCCTTAAGTCGATAATTTTTCAATCGCCAATGAAATGACAAGTAGAACGTATAACATTTTTATTTAAAACTACTATGTAAAGCACCTTTTATTAGATGATATCGAATAGAAAAGGTCACTAAAATATTCTCGAGTGTTCAGCCTTTCATGAACGGTTTTGTAATTTTAGTACGCAAGTAGCTCATATCTATCAAAATATTAATTAAGAAATAATGTGTATCCATATTTGGTTTATCGTAGAATAACCCGAGTTTGGAGTTTTTATGCGCAAGAATATATCACGAAAGCCGAAGGTCTGAGTGATATATTATTAAGCATAAAAACGACAAACGAGGGTTATTCTACCATAAACCAAGTTGAATACTTATTATTTCGATTCTAACACGACTTATTTGAAACAACATTTGGAGAAAATGAGAGAACTATTTTCACCGAACGTAATTTACACTTGCTTGCTACCCACCTAGATTTAGCCGTTGAAGTTTCCTCCCGCGAACACTGTAAAGACGCTATTTCAATGTGACTTTCATTCGTGAAAGATGTCGTTGCGGTGTTTCAGGTTTTATTGTTCATCAACGTAAACAAAGAAAACTTTAATAATTTTCAAGTAAATGTTAATGTAAATTATAACGGTCAATATTTCTAGTAACATATTTGATATGAAACACAAAGATTAATGTTGTTTACCTCGATGATGCATTTTCACATACATAGTTAATACTTTTGTCGAAAGATATCACCAATTCTCGTTGATACAGAGGAATGTATCCCCGCCTGTCATGAGGAAGAACGGGATTAAATTTCCCGATGGAGAGTATTTTTGTGGCTAAGATTGCTGAAAATAGTTCTTGTTCTATTAATTTTGTTCTGGTATGTGACAGTGTAAATTAAATGCTGTCTGGCAAATATCAAATTAAGCGGATTTATTCTTGCAGTTTGTTAGAAATGTAATTAAACCTTGATCTTATATCAGACAGACAGTCTGAGGTCATCACGTAGAGTTGCATCTTGCTGTTTTGGCTTAGGAGCATTGATTTTAATTTGAAATGCACATTCATTAAAATTACACTCGCTAACAACGCACAGCAGTTAAGTCCTTGTGGGCCTTTTGTTGATGAAATAGACTTATCAAAGAACAGTATGTTACGTCAACACAGAATGGTAATCACGTACACAGTCCACATTTATACTCCCGGGAAATGACTGATGTATAAATAATGCGTAAATAATAATCAAGCTTTATATTGTGCCGCATTAAAATCTAAATTAAAAAAAATTAAATTGGAAGAAAAAGTCATAATGATTAATTTAATTACTCAAGCATCCAAAGGCTACTACATCATTTTGCATTAATCTAAACAAAAACATTTTTGCATTTTGATTGTATAACCCCGATAACAATAGTGAACGTCTTTAGTTTATAGCGAATATCGTAGCTAAATCATTTTCGAAAGTTAAAAACGTGTCAGAATCTGTACACGATGACGTCCGAACAAAGTTAAATGATGCCAGGACTAAATGTGATGGAGTAGCACATTATGAGAACACGTTTCTGATGTAGAGAACACTGCGACAATCTTCTGGTATCCAGTGCCAATATAGTGCATGTAGTAGGCTTCATATTCTGTTCCCGACAAATGTCTTTTTGGACTTAACACACTCAATTCTGTCAAAACATACATAGATTAACACAAATAAATTTGTATGACAACTGCTGGCAGAGATATTCCTAAGAGCTGGTAGACGCAATCTATACAAAACAGATTATACAGAAAGATTTAGTATAGCGACTGGAATCAGGCACGGACCAATCACAGCAACAAAAAAAAGAATAACAAAAACAAAACAAAAATAGAATAAAACAAAATATAGGCAGAAAAACAGAGGCCTGATGAAAGAGACAAAAAGGGCACAATGTCTTTGTACATTTATTATGTCCACCCCTAAAACCAATCATAATTCGGACGGGATAAACTTTGAGGCAGTACTTGGAGGGATGTTATGATGGATGTCACTAAGTTTGTCTGCACAACTCTTACATCGCTGCGTGAATTTCAACTAAACCTCACTTAAGTGGTCAGTTCCAAGCCTAGTTGTGCAGATTATCGTCATTTTCCGAGTTATTGCCCTTGATGTGGCTCATTTTACGACGTCTGTGCTTACCACTTTTTTCATTTCAACAAAACCACACACGAGTGATCACTAATATTTCCACAATTGCATGTTTCGATTCAGTACTTTAAGCGGAGCTATTGCCCTTGATTTGTGAAATTTCATTATGTCTGAGCTATTACTCCTTTTGGACTGGATGCATACACATGGGTTGTGCAAAACCATGTCCACTTTTGCAGATCAATAGTCTGTTCTGGTAAATTAAGTCAAATTTTACGATGTCTGTGTTATTCTCCTATACGACTTAATGCTTTTCAACCCAAATGCACACGTTTGTGATCGGTATATGAACTGACCTTGACTTTGACATTTTGACCTAAATTGAATTTCATGTTATTGTTGAAAATACTTCAATGAATATACACGATAAAAATGTAAAGTTCCATGCGGGGAACATGTATTTAAAATAATTTGTTCAATGGACGTATACTTATAAATAAATACAATTTTAAAGAAAAGCAGATACCGAAAATGCTTCATTTTAGCACAAATAATCAACACATAGACCTTTTGAAATGAATCGCTATTAATCCATTTACTTAATATAAATTATGGAATGTTTAACGTACTGCAGCGTATTTTAAAGTGCAGTTCTTACCGGTAATGACTGGAATGTATATAAACATTCTATTATTTATGCTTTTGAAGTATTTTAATTTGACATCAGTTTTAGGGAGTGTCTCTTAAATTTCGTGTCAGCCTAAGCACAACAATTCTGAAACTGTTTAATTTGAAAAAAAGAAAGATCAGCCTTCATTTAAGTGTAATGTGTAAAAACATTTCAGCAGCTAATTACATCATAAAGGTGTATCATGAAAGTTATCAATTATATGAAATTGAATCAAAATTTAATCCCATTAAATTGGAAACAACATTCTTATAATTCCAATTTTACGTTCACTTATAGATGTTTATCCAGTTTCATTACTATTTATTGTTATTTTATACTTGTAATAGATCCATTGATTGATTTAAGAAATAATAAATGTCTCCCTGTATTTTATCGTTGAATAAAATATAGTCAGGAGTGCGAATGCGTAGTAATTAAATCACGAGCGCGTAGCACGAGTGATTTAATTTTTGGCATTCATGCGATTGACTCTAAAATATAGGGAACAATTTATTTTTTCGATTCTAAAACGTTATTTTCTTTGAAAACAATCCCGAACTTTATTGAACACGTAGTAGTACATCATTGTAACCTTAAAACGCGAAATACGACTGGACGCACTTGTTTACATACAGCACTTCGTTACGTCATTTACGGCACGTCGTCCTTGGTAAAACGTGATGTACTTTATCGTAAAATAAAATACAGGCTTTTCCCTATATGTTTATATAGGAAATGCAGTCGCTTGTGTTAGAATAATCCTATAATCTTATTGACACAGAGTTGATTGTTTTATTAACAACATCTTTGAAGTGTTAATTAACATAAAGTTTCATCTAGCGATCAGTGTTATCTCTAAAGATAATTCACATATTAACAATATGGAGTATAATTATTGGTTTTGGTGTAATATCGCGTTATAATTTCATGGAGTTTGTATTCACTATAAGCGCAGCCACAAGTTTGATGTTCACGAGTGAACTCTATGTGATATTACATCGATACTAACAATTGTTCTGTTTCGTTTATGTTTTAAACTCTTCTTTTGTTTTTGCTTGTTTCAATAAAATGTCAAAAATAGCGGGAAACGACATCGGAAAGCATAGCACACATGACGCCATTGTAACGACGCCATCGTCGTATGGTTTCTGGCTTTCATTACGCTCGGTGTGATTTTTACGTAAATCTGGATAGAAAATAATTTTGATTATTTCAATGACTGAACAGTGCATTTATCGGGATATAACCCGTCGTAATATTTCAATAAACCACCGAAATGAATACACAATTACGGTAATCATGCATTCATTTCGCAGACTTGCAACTTAATTATTTACAAAGAAAAACAATTAAGAAATTACTTTGGGTAGAGTACGGTGACCGAAAAGTGGCACAAGACAAATTTTGTCCTCATCTTAAATACATTTTCCTTTTTGTTATTATATACTGACAGTAAAAAGAAACTGTGCACTTTTATATTGGGCGTAACGTTTTCGTTACTAAGTTTTAAAAGATAGATTTTTCTTTCATGAGTAAAAAAATAATCTTCCATACATTGCATTAATTTACCCAATATTTAAGAACGTGGGTGTCCTTCAAACTGACCGAAGGCTATTATGCAACCTGTTGCACGTGCTACCCGTGCAACATGTTTACAAGTACATATTGTCACTGACCGATATCTTTACTGGCTATGCAATAATTAAATCACAGAACATTTGAATTTCACTCATTAAAAAGTTGCCAAGGCTTCAAGAAAATGAACGAATCCATGCACTTCTGCAACTTGCATCCGGCGTCAGCGTTTCTGAGGTCGCTAGGCAGTTTAACTGCCACAAAAATACCATCATAAACCTTCGACAACGTTGCCGTGGAATGGAAGCATAAGAGATCTTTAACGATTCGGCAGACCGAACATTAACAACGGCACGTCAGGTAATTATTACACAAGTACACAGTTTCTTTTTGGTGTCAGTATAGTTTATTTTCTTCTTTGAATGTCTGCATAAGTCAGTTTTGCGACAGTTGCTAATCCGGACAGGCCACGGAAGAAAGAAGTGCAGCATTAAGTGTCTTTTTTATTTCAACTTTATACACAATTCTTATGAAGACACGAGGATCATTATGACACAGTAATGCGTTACTTTCCACGGTATTTCGTATATCTGAAGCTTGTTAAAAGGAGAGCGAAACATTGAACAATTTAACATTAAATTATTGCAGAACTGCACATCAATGCAATGATTCTACTTGAAAGTGTACACTTCATGTGCAAGTTCTCATTGATTAACGTCCTCTTGAATGTGCAGGTAGAAGAATCATCTTTTTAGCCTCAATAATAGTTTTGCTCAACGAAGCCATTTTCAGGTGAGTTTTTGAATTTTTTTCCCTGTGTCACACATATTTACGTTGCTCAAAAACAGTTGTTTTATGACACTACAAAACTGTCACAACAAGACCCAATGAAGAAATTCTACAAATTTACAAGATGATAATTTAAAATTTGGCGTTTCATTATTGAAATAACTATTTGCCCACGTGTGTCGACTAAACATAAATGTTTTTTGACCTCCCCCACAAACAAACACAGAAAACTTGATATTTGTATTTGCTCGACATTGACGATCTTTCAGTGTCTCTATATTTGAAAGATATTGAAATCACTTTCAAAAGTAGTTAATATCGAATCAAACATACAACTTGTTAAGCCTATTTACGTTTATGATTAAAATAAAATGAAACTAAGGTGATCAGTTACATGTAACAACGTTGCCATGATAGCGTTTCAAAATCAGCCAACATGAACTTGTTTAAGACGAATGTTTTAATAATCTACGTTAAAGGCTACACTGACTGTTCAAAATATATTTTTGACCAATAAGCTTCTAAGCTATTGGTTTCCCACTATTAATTGATACTCAGATGTTTCACCGCCGTTTAAATGAAATATATATATTCACTCAGTTCCAAAAGAAAGTGTGCACTTTGTTTTCTGTGATTTTTCATCGACTACTTTTCTGAAAGCCTATATATTTGGTACCAAAATTGAGATCTGTTTACGTACAATATGGCGAACATTTTAGATTTTGCAATCAATCGATGACAAATAAACATGAGATATAGTGTGTGAAAATTGATACGTCTGCTAAATATTGAAATATTTAAAATTAAGAAGTGCACACTTTCTTTTGGAACTGATTGTATATAACTGCCTAATATATAGTATGTAGATACAACATTACGAAAATGGCAACTTACTTTACAAAAGTGATAACTCCGATCCTTGTTATGTCATCTTTAAGAACGCGCCACATGTCAGTCAAAACTCGAACTTGGGACATGGGAATTACTGGCTCTGGTGCCGTTGGATCAAAACTTACGACCGGTTTTTGCCCAATGCTACATGTAGCTCCCATTATTATCTTTTTTTGTATATTCTTGAATATAATTTAATTTCCTATTTCATAGGTAGAACATGTTTTAAATCACAAACACTTATAACAATGAACTCAAAGCTGCATAGTGTTACGGATTGTAGCTGTGTTTGAGTTCAGTTACTTAAAATAAAGTCATATTCTTGAGACAAAATTAGTGATATATCGTCTTGTAACAACTAAATATCGATATTTATATTATCACTTCAGGTCACGAGTGAACAGTCTCAAAGCAGGGGATGTTAACAAAATCATTTACATCCAAACTACTTGTATTAACAGTATTCAAGCCATCAATGCTACTTTTTAGTACCTGTTTTTTTATATTTTAATTGGCGTTTAAACATGCGCCTTGAGAATTCTAAAAAATAATAATCGACTTTCTCAAACATGTAAAATGTCTGAACGAATGTAAACTTTTCACCCATTAGTAAAGTGCCAATACGTTTTCGTATCGTATAATGTCCTTCGTGGTCAATCTTTGTTTAAGCAGTAATATTGCCTGTTACATAACTGAATTGTCAAATTTCAACCAAACCTTCAGAAGACTAGTCCCTCGGTCAGTCGTGTTCCAGATACCTTCAAATCTAGGCCACCCTTACAGAAATCGGGTTACATTGCACAAAAATTAAAAGATTTTTTTGACAATATCCTTGTCATACGTGATAGTCCTAGATTTTAAATAGATATCATTGTATTTCTTTAAATCGTTATGTTTCACTTATATAAATTAGGGATTTGAAGTAAATTTTCTCAACATTGGTAGGTTAAACCTCCTACTTAACACCAACTTCACAAAGCTATAACGAATCTGCTCCTTAGAATGACCATTTATTTATTTATTTAAGTTTAAGGGAAACGTAAAAGATGTAAAGGAATATCTGCCTGTGATGCACTGGGAGTCTTATTCCATTTTTCAAGCCGATGACCGTTTTAACTGAATCATTTCAGATTATTTTTTCAAAATGGGTCATAAACGGTGGGTAACATCTTTGCTGTGTATGCAGGTTGTGAGCTCATTCATTTATTGTTTCACCGACCTTACCAACAATACCAGCAATATTCAGGCGTTTCAAAATAAAACAAAACACTTTGATTTAATGTCAAATTTAAAGCCGTGAGTGAAGCTAAATACACATCCGCCGTTATTTGGTTAGTGTAACGATCTCCGGGAATTATTTTAGTGTAACTGTACACTCTGTAGCACACTATTGTCTATTTTCAGTTAGTGTTGACACCAAGGCATTGATTTTACCTGTTCATACACATGTCATTTAATTATTATACGACTTTACCCCCAGCAAAGCTATTCAAAAAGTGTCCTCTTACGGTTGTAACTAAGGAAGAATTCGCCTTTTCCTTCGGATACATCGTTTATTTGACGGTGTAAGCACAACAACTTCATTTGTAGTCCCGCTTAAACAAGGGCGGATTCCCCGTGCTAAAATTACATTTAAACAAACAAAACAGATTAGGCCGATAATATATTGTCTGTAGGTTCAGCACTGATTTATAAGTATAAAAATGACTTAATAAAGTTCTTTTTCCGCATAAATTCAATACATCCTGCAAGAAATGTTCCAAGAATCATGTTTGCTAATCAAACGTCGTATAAGTCAGATACATGTACTGTATCTATTACTTATCAGTGTCTTGTAAAATGTATTTAGAGCTAAATAAAGGGTATTAATTATTTTATATAATCATGTTTCTTCTAGACTTGTTTAAAATAAATACATTTCACCAAATGGCAAGAAGTTAAACCAGCTCTAAAAATGTTCAAATTTGTACTCAGAGTTTGTAAAGGTGATTTTGGGATCATATGGAGCACTAAGTGCCTGTAGAGACTACAAAACGGAACAAGGGTAGACAATGTTTATATATATGATATTTGTACACTCGGGTGAGAAACGTACAATCAGCCATCAAGGCTTTTTAATTATTGTATTATGTTTGATGTTTCCCTTTTTTAAAATATGAAAAAAACTTAACCAGAACGTTGACATAAGAAACAATGTTGGTTCGCGAACACCTAAACACATTATTTGAGCACACTTCATATATTGAACTTCTTAAATAAATCGGGCAGTTAATGTTATTTCAGTTTACCGATAAATGTGAAGTAGCATTTTATTCTTTAAGCATCCTGTTGCTATAGTGTTAACGAGACCGTTAGCAGTAATGATGCTCTAATCAAGTGTTAAGGACGGCTTTACGTTCTTCCAAGTAACGGCATTGTTTTACAACCTAGTTAACCTGGTAAAGTGTACCATTTACTTGTGACTTGGCGCGTAGTTTATAGGACTGAATATAAAATGTACATTACGTTCAAATTTGAAGACAACTTTAATTTTTAATTTCTACGAAGACGCTCTTAAATACTTCTAAGTCTTATAAAATTGTCAAGGGGTGCAAAGGTCATTGCAATATATCTTGTACATTAACTCTGATTATTAAATTCAATTACATGTGGATACCATGCAGGGTCATACTGTTGAATCTATCAGATAAAATATTGGTCGCCGTGACTGGCCTAATTTTGGCAACCAATCAACAGTCTTTGGGCTATGTTGCTCGGAAGCTCGGTATATTATCTCCCACTTTATACAACTAGAACTACTTTTAAGCTAGGCATGACAGGAGACCTGCCGGGTCTCAATATGATCCAACTAGAACTGTCACAAGAGTGACGAATTATACCCCCACAATACAGCTTTGTCACAGAAGTATGGCAACCATAAGAAAGGAAGGCCACAAGGACATAGAGTGAGTTATTATACAATAACTTGGAAATGAGACCTAACCTTTGAACAACGACCCCAAAGTCGAACTGACCGTATTTCTGATGTTACAGCTGTGTCCCGAAAATTTTTAAATCGGTCAAGCCTTTCATGAGTTATCATCCGAAACTGTTTTACATTACAGTTCAGAGTCACTGTGACCTTGACCTTGACCTACTGACCCCAAAGTCGAACTGACCTGTATTTCATGAGTTACAGCTGTGTACCGAAATTATTTAAATCGGTCAAGCCTTTCATGAGTTATCATCCGGAAACTGTTTTACAGTGCAGAGTCACTGGACCTTGACCTTTGACCTACTGACCCCAAAGTTGAACTTGACCTGTTTTCATGAAGGCACGTGTGCCAAACATTATTCAAAAAGGGTAAAGTCGTTCATGAGTTATCATCCGGAAACCATGAAAAGCAACAGACCGACCGACAAACAAACCGACAAACAAACCGACAAACTCACTCCTATAACCCCCCCCCCCCACACACCCAAACTTCGTTTCGTGGGGGTATAATTAGTTAACAGTCATATAACGTCATCAATCCATACATCGCAGGGACATTTTCTTTTGTTTTGGTCTTTTTTCAATTTTTCAAAGTTTAATCGCCTAAGTTTTCAAAATTGTTCGAGCTTATTTCGTAAATCATCGTGTATATTAAATTAAAAAAAAAAAAAAAAAAAAAAAAAAATATAACAAATTTTTTTTTTTTTTTTTTTTTTTTTTTTTTTTTTTTTTTTTTTTTTTTTTTGGGGGATTATTTTTGGTGTAACGGTCCATTTGCGGAGGTTATACATACCGGAATTTTACAGTTATTTTGGACACAGATTTTTGGAAACTCACGCTTACCATGAAGTCGTGGTAACCACAAACAACTGTATAAACAAAAGCCCACACACTAGATACTGTATCTAGAGATTTTGCTTAACTGTTTACAATACATTCAAAGTAGTTTAGTTCCCAAGTTCCACACAGAGACACTACTATATTAATGTTTCTCCCAGGACCTTTTATTGACTCAGAAGGGCTTGAGCATGGCATGGTTTTTTTGATTTCGAGATAGTGGAAAACATTAATGATAATAAAAATCCAGTCCTTGACTGAGATCAATTGATCTCTAGGAAGCATGGGCTTTATTATTGAATAATCAAGAATCACAACACAGCATATTAATTACCATCCGCTAGAAATCACGGCTTGAAAATTTGTCGTGTTAGTGATAATAGACTACTTATAAATTATCTTGCTTAAAAGTGATAAAAGTTTTTTTTTTTGTACGGGGGGTTTTTTTTGGATTTTATAAAAGCTGTCATTTAATGCAGGATAGCTAAAATAACACTGTTATGTATGGTAAACATATAATCCTTATGACCTCTGTGCTAACAGAATCCTAAATACACAACCACAGATGGCAGTTCGGAGAGAAAGTTATACGAAATGAGTAAGTATGATTTAACAACACCTAGTGTAGAGAAAGCTATTATTTCCCAACATTATAGTACTCTGTATCCTTGGGGAACTGAGTAAATAATAGAGATGTCGTATTAGTGGAAAAGGAAGACTATCATGAAATTATATACGCGAGCTGAAAAGACTTTTGATGCCAATTACGTGCTGATGAAAATGGACTATCTGAGAAATGAGAACATATTCTTGAGTAAGACAGCATAATTATGAACGAAAAGGCTCCCTTTAAGATAATGCATTTGACAATACAACATAAAGGCTGATAGCTACAATGTATATTGATACAGTATCTAAAATGAGTTTTGTTTGATACTTCGTAAGGATGTTTTGCCTGTCATAGAATTTATGTCTATTGTGACATGCCATAAGTACAATGTCACACGAAAATATGTGGAAACAAAAAATTCAACTTAATTTCACTGTCTATTGAACTCTCTATATGGTTTTTTATCCACTCGTTAAATGTATATTATCAACATGTGGTTATGTATGAAGAAGAAGAAGAATATAAGAATCAAGTCCCCTCTCCTACATGCTCTACATGCAAATAAAATGGTCATATGATAATCGTTAGATATACATGTATAAACACCAAAACGAAAATAAATATTTATGTTCAGTTAACGTTGAAGACGAAATAGTGTAAGTATGTATGTCAATATAACACCGCTACAGTTTTGTGAAATATAATAAGTACTTTAACTTTTGAACGTTTACATTGTACATTGAATTGTGCGAATACAACACGGTGCACCTTGCTTGGCGCTCAGCATTAAAAGGGAAACTGGCTTCTCTTCTCTCATACCCTCACGGCGATGGTTAGGAATAGGTGTAGATTGATTACATTAAGTTGGATATGTGCCAATCGACCTAAAATAAATTAGTAACTAAACGGTGCAGACAGAACATTAAATTTTTTGATTCGTTAATATTCATTTTCGGATATGCGTGAAAATAAATATAGTTCTTGACATAACATCTAATGTTGTTTATTTGCTTTCATAAATTTACGAAGGTAGTTCGTTGCAGTGGGAATTTTCAAAGGCTTTTAATTTGGAACAGTCTGAGGGAAATCCGCATTTTGCAACAGATACTATTTAATCCAAGGAAAGGGAAAAGCTTAATATATTATATCAGACTTCAGGGGGTTCTGATTGCAATTGAATTAAACATGTACTAAAGAACGTCTAGACCCTACACGTTTCGCGTATCACGCAATTATGTGATTTATGTTTTGCTTTGTTATGATATTGGCATGCTACTACGATATAAATTGCCTCTTGTTATGAAATATCAAACAGATTCTAAATATATTATACAATTAAGAGAGTCTCCATTGAGTGATTGAGAAGTTTATGTGATTGTAATTATTGTAAAGCCGGTCTTCCACGGGTAGTTTTTCTCTTTTATGTAGATATAAATCAAAAGAATGGTAGTTAAATGGTACTGTGTTTAAAGTTTAATAACAAGCTAACACGAAAGAATGTTGAAGTTGGCATTTCGAAAGAGGGTAATTTTAACTTTCTTCAAAGCATAATATCTGTCAATAGATTGACTTTTGAATAACAATAGTAATTAACGACCCATTCGTATAAGGCGACAATAATTTATATGTGCAAAAAATAAATAAATTATATGCAAACTGGCTGCCTAAAAGTTGCATTTAACGTCCCAATTAGACACGAAGGTGTCAAATCATGTTCGCATGACATTGTGTTAATTGTCTGGTCTTTACCGACTTTCGGTACATTCATGTACAAACTTATTTCCTATTTTTGGAAAATTACCACGTGACAAAAATACGATTATTTACGGAAAGTATTATCATCCTTAAAACTAAACATTGCCTTTATTGATAAGGCATGTTTACAATTGGCTTGTTTTCATTAATGAAGTAAAAAACAAGCTATTTTATATTACATTTTTGTATAGTAGGACAATATATTTACAAAACTTTATGGCATTTAATATCTGTACTCACAGAGAAAAAAAAATAGAATGTCTGTTAACATTTCGTACTCATAATTATTTACTATCGTTAGTTTTGAACCGCACTTAAATAGCTGTTTTATCTAAGTCCAAAGTCACAAGTATAGAGTAAAAGGAATACGTGTCCCGACCTTTTTCAGTTAAACAAGTAAGAAACCCAAGGGAAAAGGTTGTCGTCTCCAGTGATATTTAGAGACTGTTTTATTAAGGGACCGTTTTTTGGCCTTTCCCTTGGGCGGTTTTGAATACTTTAACCCCTCGGTCTAAACAAATCCGATAAATATAGTGAATAAGTTACCTAACACACTCCAACCTACGTCTGTTCTTATTTTACAGAAATATAAATAGGGAGAAAAAAATGAAAAATATCAAAATACTTTTGCTGAGATAACTTTGCGTTCATTCACTGATGTACATGATGCTGTGTTGAAAGATTATGGTAAATTGGCTTTGGAATGAATCTACCTAAAAACAATTTCATGTATTTATGATACATTGCATTGTGCAATGGGTTGGAGCTTTAAACTGTACATTTTTTGAAATAGTGCATAGTTTTAAAAATTGACCATGATACAAATCAGACCGAGAACTGTTTGCTCGAACAATTATCATATAATTATTTGGGCCGCCTCTTTAATAACGTAACTTATTCAGCAAACAGTTTTATATTTATTAAATTTATTCTGAGTTCACATATGGTTTGTTTGTTTGTTTGAATTTTTTATTTCCGCCAAATTGGCGAGCAATTTTACAATCAAAGAAAAAGAAAAGTACATACCTATAAATACATGCATATAAGTACACATAAAAAAACAGTTATACACGGAACAATTCACTTACAGACATCGAAAGTTCCCCCATCACCCCGCCCCTCCCTTATGCCGAAACAAAATAAATTTGACAAGTTGACTTCTTCCTGTTCGGTAATGCTATAACTACTTCATTCTAAAACTGTCTCCATGAAGTTCTTTTCCTTAATTGTGTACATGCCATACGGGACAGATGGGATCGTTTTTAGTCATGTGCGTCCTTGTAGTGTAGTGGTATGTCTTTTTGTTTCATTTAACAAACCCTCGACAGACAGTAATCAGAGGATGACTCTGATTTCGCAGTAGAAAATGCTATTTATAATTCTTGCATAATGCATTCCTTTCTTGAGTTTGTAGTATTTGCATCAATATTTTCATGTATCGGTGTTTCTATGTCCCATTCATACTCGTGTCAACTTATAACCATGTTTTACAGAAAGAAAAGAAAAAAACGTTAATAATGAGATTTGAAACTGAAGAAATCTTATTATGTTCTTCTTCTAGTCATTCTAGATTGAAAGTATTTGTCCAAAGTATAAAAAATGTACACAGACAATGGACGAACTTGTAAAAATACAAATAACAAGTTAAGATAACCTCTTAAAACTCGTTCAGACAGCGCGAACTGTTTTACATGCTACCCATGCTATGATGACGTCATTTGAAAGATAGTCTGAATTTATTCCTTGAGGGACCAGTTTGTTGGGCGGTAAATTTTGATTCAAGACGAATTTTCGTAAAAGTAATTGAATTTTTTCCATCGACAAAATACAATTTAGTCAGCAATTAGGTTAGTGTCTGATAATTAAATCATGTGAAACAAAAGTCGAATGTCGTATTTTTCAGAAATGAACATGAAATGTCAAAGAGAAGCGCAAGTCTTTTTCCTGTTTTAAAATGTTTACGTTAGTACTTTTAAATATAATTACGTGCAATATAGTAACGAAACGCAAGTGATTCAAATTTGGTTTCATGTTATATTTGCAACGATAGGTAAAGCAATACGTAAATGTTCTCAGTCAGCGTTTTGCATCGGTGGATGATATACTCTAATAATGCAATTTATCTCTTCACAGAAAAGTTCAAAGCACGGTTTCACGTAACGCACGTTTTATGACCCTGACTGATGATTATCATGTTTTTAAAAACACGTTCTCGAGTTACATGAGGCAATAAACGTTTTCGATGAATCAGCATTTTCGTACAAGTGTATTAGACCGTTCTTATAGAATAATGTAAACATCTGGCTTCTGGTTTATGTGAAGAATATTCACACTCGGTTTATTCCATAGCCATATGTGGTACTAAGGCATATCCTCTTACAGCCATGCTCTTAGAGGAGTCAACATCTCTTGTACACTTTTCACTGAAAATCACAAGAATCAGCCGAGTGCAATTATTTCAAAATCTGGCAAATTAATTAAGACAATGCTTTCAGATTAGAGGATTTTACAATTTTCCCTGAAACAATTTAGGAAATTAGCTTGATCCCATAGACAAATACAAATGGGCTGAACAGTATTCAATTTGGTAGAGGATTTTCATTAGAACGTTTTTGTTAAGTCAGTTTGAAATCCAGGTGATTCTTTCTGAAGAGAATAATTTTCTTTGTCTTACGTACATAAAAATACCACTACTGTAACAGTTGTTTATACTGTACATATATTTAATCATACTTAATCTACTAGCTAATTCTGAGAAGGTCTACTCAGTTAAGCTTTTTTGGGAAGAAATTTGTGTTTGGCACAATGTATTTGCTATGTAAAACAAATGACAAATTGGAACAGGGTTAATGCTTGCCTCAGGACATGCGTAATTTGAACAAGCTTGGTTGAGTATAAGTAGACAATGCTCAACTAAATCATCTAAGCTACTGTCTTTAAGATGGTTTTCGCATATATCAGAAGTTTTAAAAGAAATAACCGCCGAATGGTTCCAACATTGACCGATTGGAGGAGAATTAATCTGGATAACACCCCACTATAATGCTTAGTTTTATTGATTTACCTAATGCATATTCATAGAAATATGTGATATGTGTATTTTTTTCTTTTTGGTTTTCTTAAGAGGAAACAAAACTCTATAGTAGATATATTTCCTCTATCATAATATGATTTATCAATAATTTTCTCCCTACGACATGGACGTAAAACATATTACTCCATAAAACAATTATTGACGCTTTATTATTTAATTGACAACAGAGATAGTGTATCTGTTCAGTTATTTAATTAAGAGAAATAATTTCATGTTTTGTTTCTGGTTAAATTCACGATTACAATTGATGCGGAAATAGATAATGCCGGACCGCTTTGCCTGTAGGTTTTAGTTTGTCAAAAAAGTAATGAATCAACATAAATATGTAAAGCATGACTGTTTTTCCATATCATTGAATTAATAAGAAATAAATATGGTATCTTAGAATCAAAGTGTATATTAAATTAATGAATAAATATTCATCGAGTAATTCAGCTACACACGGTGTGAAATTTGAAACGTGTTCATTTCCGACAATAACTGTAAATTTATTTGAAATTTCAAAATTATGACAAAAATGTTATCTCAAATGAAATGATACTGTCTTTTAAATAATATTGTGAATGTATCGAACGAAGGCAAGTGACATTTTAACTAAAATTTCTCGATCAGATGAAGGTTGTTTTGCAATCATTTCTTCAGAGAGAAAAAACATGTTGCCTAACCTCAAAATAGTTAGAGCAAAAAGGATGTCACTCCTCAAAATTAATGCCTCAAATAAACACGTAATTTAAAAAAAGCAGTGCAAATAAGCAAGTGTCATACTTATTGGTTGATGACGATACTGACCGGCAGTGGCTGCATTAGACCAAATGTAGCAAAAGTATAGCAGGTTTGCTTATACCCCAAGACCTTTCACATGTATAGTATATTAGTACTGCATATTATTCCTAGACATAGTATGTGCGAGTACTTAATACCTGTTGCAACACTTGTAACTTTGGAACCCAGCCTTGAGTAATGTGTCTTATAGCCCAAAATACAAACATTTATATACGTATATTAACTTACATTTAATGTACATGTCAATTTGTAGAAGTTTGGGATGATGAACTGAAGTAACAGTTGGTGTTAGTATGACAAGTTTAACATCAGTTCATTTGAATCCACAAATCATGCGATAAATTGAGAATTCGTAGATTTATTTTAGCAGTTTTCTGAATAAATATATGGCTTTATGACAGATCTTAAAAGCTTTAAATAAGTGACGAGTATGAAAGTCTTCAAATGAGAAAGAAAGGTTTCAACTGTCTTGGTTTCATGGACATTATACTGTAAGTTTTCACGTATGTCAAAACTATTTCCTGCTTACTATTTCTATATTCTAAATAAAATAGAAGCACAATATTACAATTATTAACCGACATCATTATCATTATTTTCTTCACCACCATAAGACAGCTTAACAAAAGAACGTGTTGAGATGCTCTTTACATAAACACTACTGGAACGTGTCCTTGGGCAAAGACACTGATTGCATACGTGCCTCATTCAACCCAGCTGTAAAATGGTAGCAGTGACAGCGTGGACACTGTAAATGAGTGTTCGTGAGCGATTAAATAAGCTACGAAGCTTAATTCGTAATCGAACAAACATAAATTCGTATGATACTAAAACAAGAACTGTGGAGAAAGGAAAAGTTATGGTAAACGGAGTTTCAAATAAGGCTTTGTTCTTCCATTTGAAAATAAGATATCGACAATAAAGGTGTAGAAAAAACTGAACATACACATATCCTACTGAGATACTAAACAGCAAAAACATCGCCAACGTTATATACACTCAAAATTATCATTAGCACTACACAGATTAGCACATTTCAAACTAAATAGGTCTCCATGGAAAATATGGGCGGAAAGACGAGAAAAAATTAAACAGCTTTGTCACGAAAGAAACTAATAATTCAATCAATATAGAAGTCATTCATCAATTAGCAAGAATCTTGTACACCGTTTTGTTGACGAGTATGAAAACGTTAATAAAATTACCAAAGCAGTTTACTATTCAAACACTTGTCCAGAGGTATCAATTTATGCGCATGTTACTAAGGTTGCAGTTGGCGAAATTACCTTTAATAAATGCGAACAGCTGTTCGGTTAGACTGCATATCCTTTCGTTTATAAGTCCAACTGTTAAATGTCCGTTCACTAAATGCATTAATCAAATAAACGTTTCAATTTAAATATTTAACCAGAGTGTCACCCTTCATAAATACATGTAATAATAATAAAAATTTGATGACTTGTTCCAAAATATTTATGTTAAATGCTTTTCTTCTGATTGGATTAAGTCATATCATTCCAGAGTCAGAAACAGTTTAAGCGCACCAAATCCATATGTATTAATGATTTTTACCTGGAAAATAACTAGTGTCTTTGTTGGTTTCTGATGCGTTTTATGACAACTGCTGTTTTGTCCAGACAGTCTGGTTTTTTTTATTCACATTGAAATTTGGCTTTACTTTATGCATTTATTAAGCGGACAGATATACAGTTGCTGTTAATATTTTTTGTGTTACGAATTGCGTTTTCTACATTTTAAATACCACATATTGCATTTGTAATACTGTGTGTGCTTTTAAGTCAACGTTTGATTTGCGACGCCTCGCGTAACGCATTTACCAACATTTTGCTTTTTTGTATAGTTCTCAAACTAAAAAAGAAGAAAAAGTGCAAACTATGTATGTGTTCAGTTTAAATGGAGCAATGAGTTGAGAGTAAGTCAAAGACTTACGAAGTACATAAAGTGCAATTTAATGCTCCTATAGGGAAGAGCTGAAGTTGTTGTTTTTTACATCCTATAGACTGTCTGTCTGTCCGTCTGACCGTCAGTCTGTCCGTCTGTCTGGCTCTGTGTTCGTCTGTCCGTAAGTAGCCTAATTCCTGCTCTTGTGGGTACAAATCAGAGGCATTAGAACAAACAATAAAGAGATAATACAGTGACAAAAGGACACTTTCTTTTTATATTTTTCATTATTTCTCTGAAGGTTTATCACATGTTAATCTGTAATTCGACAGTAGAACGATGGTCTTTCATCTCTTCCTAAGCCATGTAGTCTCATATCGCGAATATCCAGAGAATATGCCGATCAAACCTACCGGATGCAATTTCAGGGGTTTCATTAAGAAGCAAATTGAATACGCCTGCTGGATAAAAATCATGCATGTTAGCGAGTCGTTTCTTGAATAAATAACGACAAAATTAAATTTGAAATGGTTTGTACTGATTTGGTAGCAGTATAAGATCTCTTTCAACGTTGTCTTCTTTGTATCACCTGCGCGAGTGTGATCAATGTGTCAACCAATAATTTTTTTTATTATATATCCTTAAAAGGGTGAAAGATAAAAAATATAATTTCACTTACTTTACAAACGTAATAACTCCAACTTTATGAATGTCATCTTTCAAATGTCCCCATACTTGTTTCAACAACTCCGCATCGTTCTCAGTAACAACTGGTGCAGGTGCGGCTGGGTTGAACGTCGACTTTGAGTTATTATTTTCTTTTTTATTGTTGATTATTTTTTCAAATTTTGTAGCTGAGACACCCATTTTCGTCTACAAGATATACATGTACAGTACGAAAAGCTAAAGGATCTCAAAAGAAAACTCTAGAGACACACATGCACTAAATTTATATTCCTTAGAAAATTGTTGTTACTTTAGTTATTTTCCTACACTTAGTATAATAATGTACTGACGATATCTAGAGTTTGGTCCCTAAATAGTAGAACAAACGATATCTTACGTTAGAAGATTAGTCAAACGGTCTGTAAAATGAATCAGTATTTTCAGTCATTCTGATCAAGAAAAACAAATAATTATCACTAATTATTTAAGTACCTTAACTTCCGTTTAAAATACACAGATTTATAGATTTTAGAAAAGCTGCACAACTTGTTAAATAACAGTGTCAAATATGTTATATATATAAATTATATACGATTAAGTCCATTTCAGTACGAGTATTTATTTCCAAGCAGTAGTATTGAAAGTTTGCTGTAATTTCAAGCATCATAACTATGTTCTTTTGTTTAATTCTATATAAAACACTGAACACACAGCATGTTTCAACAATAAAGAATCCGTTTGAAAAGTTAGAAATCAGAAACACGTTATTTGCAACTAACTGTCACACATTTTCGATAACAACACTAGATGCTTTCAGTAACAATACAAAAAGTGATCATATTGCCTCCGCCTTTCCAAGAGTCTCCGCCGTAGATGCAAACGTCAATCTTATATATAATGCGTGAGTAGCATAAGAAGAGAAAATCTAATATCTGAGATAGCGATTTGTACGTAAGTATTTTCTGATGACAACGCTTTTACTGTGTGTGGTTGAAAAACTAATGAAATATTTGAAATTCCTAGCGGAGTATTCACTGCAATATTCGTATTAATCAAAATAGTACGAAAATTCAGCGTTAAATTGTTGAAGATGAGGATTTGGAGAAAGTTCTGATTATTTATACAGAGCGTACTGATACGCCACCAAATTTACTATACAGTGATGCTGATATTATATGTCACTTATTACGGATCTCAAATGCTCTAAATAAGTGACATAACTTTGCGGTTTCGTAATAAAAAGACGTATAAATCTCATGCATTGACGTAGTTTTTCATCTAGTGATATTCAGCTATTGAGACCATCACATATAAGACCCATATTATATAGTAAAAAGGTCTCAACAATAGCATCCAATCAGCAGTAAAACGATGTTATAGTCCAAAGGGTGTTATGTCTTATGAATGTAATTCGTCCATATTATGTTTGTTCTCGGTTTTATTAATGTACATCAAAAAATAAACCTGAAAATTTACATTTTACTCTGAAATTTCAGGTAAAAGTAACTAGGATTCGTTCCTTCGACAATCTGGGCTCCAAAGGTCCAAGGAATGGTGGTAAGCCCACATTTCTTTAAATTAATGGACATTTACATTCCGCTCATGTCAAAAGGTTCTCATATTTTCCGGTAAAATCGTACTGTGCCGGGTGTTGCTTCGCAGTTTCAATACCAGTTCCCTGTTGTTCGAATCAAAGATTCAGCTAACCGTTGGTTAACTTTAAGGGTTTTTTCTACTGTTTGAAAAACTTATTGAAACAGTTTGTGCACTTAAGAGAATGAGGACTATAAACTCTTCAAAGCAAAATCAAAATATTCCACTACTGTTGCCAACACAGTATCATGTTTTTAATCAAATGTGAATCGATGGTCGGTTTAACAGTCGGTTAGGGTTTCGAGCAACCGGTTATAATTGTTCTCACGAGAAGCTGATTGAAAACAGCTCTAAGCTTTGTAAAGGGGACCTAATATGATGTCAAAGTTTCAAAGCATTTGTACAGAAGATGAAAGGAATGGATAATATATTTGGTTATAAGTAAATATGATAAAAAAAATCTTTTTTAGTAAGCATGTTCTTCATTGAAATTCAAATTATATAAACCCTTAACACACATTTTGCCAACATTGAAATAAATGTACGACAAACTATTCTGTGGTGATGGGTTTAGATTGAGATACACAGCTTACTTACCATGAATGCACTTGCTTTAAACTATGTATAAAGTAACTGACTTGTTATTGTTGTATCGTCATCTACACATTCTTTTTTGTCAGCTGTCTAAAACATACGTTACAGATTTGTCTGATACGTTGATATTGTTTTTGCTTTTATTAGCATTAACTTGTGGTATTGTCGCATTTGGAAAACGTACTATTTCCCTTCGAAGTTCATAATTGTCACAACAATTATAAGCACTGATCAATACCTTTTAGAATGATAACTATAACCAAAGTTATTAATACTTTTGAACAATATTATGATGAATATGTTTGTGTTTGCAATTTGTATATCTATAAAATAAATCTTTTTTAGTCGATCCTGTTTTAAGATTATCTTGTAAGGTTAATGTTAATGTTCATATATCGGCTGGTTAAACATTAATTACGCAAACACATATTTCATAGTGTTAAAATATGTTCGTTAACGTGCACTTTTATTGTGAACAGTACGATTATGCTTAATATCTATTTACGGATTCCCATTTACTCCATGTTGATCAGATGTCGATTGAGTGTAACAAACGGGCGAATTTATCAACAATGATCGGCGTATTAAGAACGTACATTTATTCACACCCAAGCAGAAGCTTGTCATTGCTTACCAACCACTAAATGTTAAAGTAACGTTACGTACCAATGAAAGTCTATCAGCACTCCAGAAGCATGTTGTATGATTACTTAATGTTTTAAACTGAATTTCAGCAATTACGCTCCAATGGTAACACATCCTGTTTCTTTTATAATAATGATTAACGAAATAACATCCCTTCCAGCATTGTTCATCGTTTAATAAACAATGATTTGGAGTACTGATGTGCAGAAATTAGCCGCGAAGGACGGATGCCTGAATGGTTTATAACTGTGCATCAGAACGACAAATAACAAAACTTTTAAAAAACATCAGAGGTGTCCCGTGAACAATAACACAAAACAGGTTCACATCATATATATAGAATTGATTTATTCTTACGCCACCAGATGAATTCATACAAGAAACATATCGTTTCACTCTCAAAACAATTTGAATGTCCTCGCTTCCTGTCTCCGTAAACAAATAAACAACAGTTTTAATTTCTGTTCTTTCACAAAAAGAAATGAAACAGAGTACATGTATTCTACTATATGTTTGTTACATTTATTTTGCTTTCAACATCAATGTGCAACTGTGTTTTTATTCCTAAGACGGCAATATTTTATTGCTAGAATAATATCAACGGGCAGTCTGAGAATGTTCAGTATCACAACCTATTACATGCCTTCAAGCACAAGGATACAATTACATTTGATGGAGAAAAAAATATCTCTGCCTATTTTGAGCTCAATAAGCTCAGAAAAGTAGATTGAGCTTATCTATATATTAGACGTATTGCATTAAACTAGAAATATGGCCAAGATCCATTCGAAATATTAATGACAAGTTTTATGTAAAACATTGTGATATATGAGAGCTTTTTTTTGGGTTCATCTCTGACATGTTTTATTCATATCAAAATTAATCAACAAATACTTTATGTGATGTACCATCATACAAGTTTGTAAAGGGTTTAATTTTCTGTCGGAAATAAATGCTGTTTCTGGCGCCTTATGATGCTGTAGTAGAAAACTGAACATCAAAGCTGTATAACCTTTCAAAAAAGCCATCGTGCGTTACGGTCGACTTAGATGCATAAAACACAATGGAAGTTTTGGAAACAATTATTTCTAGGAGAAACAGGTATAGTTAAAAGGGAATGTCACCTTATACACAAAATTAATCAAGAACGAAAATAACCAAAACAGGTTTAATTTGGGAAAAGCGAACATACATCCGAAGAAAATAAAGATATATTCTATATGGCTATAGAAAAGAAAAATATTTACTGGCATTTTGACCCCAGCAAAAAAAATGTTACGGGACATTTGATACAAAAACTTCTGTGTCAATCAATAGAAATTATTTGCATGAATGTTCGAATGTAGATCAATTCGTCACCATAAATTCCTTAATATTATCAAATAAGCAGTTTGAATATTTTCAAGACAAATGTAAGAAATAGATTGTTGTTTTCATTTTACTTCCAACCGAAGACAGTGGATATGAGGCATTATTGAACACTGCCCTTAATCGAAATATTCTGTGGCAATAAATAGTCAGACAAGAAATTACTATACTCAGAATAGCGATTCTTATTAGCAGGTTTCGAATAAACAACTATGTCAGACAGAGGCAATATGCAGAACATAATCCATTGCACAAGCGTTCGTCAGGGATGAAACATTTTAGGAACAAAGAAAACTTTAATAAGATATTGGAGAAAAAAATACATCTGACGCTGCCTCAGTGGCAACAAATGAATGTTTTCCTGAAGAACAATAACAACAAAAAAACACAATAATATCAATTTCATAACTGTATTGTTAGCAATGCATAGTCAAACATGTCTAATGTAGTCAGTGTTGTTTGTCGTGTAATAAACAATGTACATGTGTTCCTTGTTGAGCATGCACCAGTATTGATATGTACATGTATATGCTTGTGCATAAACCAAAGCTTTCTAGGGTTATACAAAAAATATTTGCGCTGGTACAGTAAAATGTGTGCATTTGCCACCACTTACGACGAGCTTTGACGGCTAATAAATTGAGAAAAGTCATAGGTTTTATAATTATAAAAAGAAATCATATAACAGTCAGTTACTAAATGCACTCTCTGGGTTCCTTACCACAAGGAGGGGTAGATCCATCTGGAACCACATAGCAAAATCCAAATATCCACCGACCACTCTTATACGAATACCCTGACAAACATAATTCGGCACTGTCATCTTTTTTTTCCGCTGGAACTACAACAATTCAGTGATGTTTCTAAAGCTAACTGCACACTTGTATATTCTGCTAATTGCTTTTTACCTTTTACCATTTAAGCTTTTGACAAATACATTCTATCATATACACTGTCTATGTTACAAGTCATTTTGAAACTGCTTTCGAGACTTAATTAGATACCACATACCCAAAGTAAATATTGTATCAATTGCATGAAATAAATGCATCTTATTTAAATATAATTTATCTGCTAAAGATGATTCGCACATTGGTAGACCTTAAATATATACAGCATAGCAGAAATCAAGTTAATTTCCTTAAATAAAATTTAATATTTTGTTCAAAAGCCTTATTCATAGGGTCATACATAAGCTCGACCATGTGTTACAAGGAGAAGCGTCAGAACAAAGGATAAGCACGTGTACACTGTATTCATTATAACGTGGCGTCTAACATGACTTTGTGTTGCGGTGTTGAAAAATGATTGCCGACTGAGAATCGTTTCAGTTGTAATTACACTCAGAGCTCCAAAGATCTAAACCCATGCGACTTATTGTTTTGAATTCTACAGAAAACTAAGTTTGCAATAAGACACAACTGTATGTCAGATATTTTGGCATGAAAATGTAAATGACATATATATAATTCTAATTAATACCTCTTCATTCAAATAATGTTCAGCTAGTGCGTTTAAACTAAAGACTACACCTTTGAGACATATATATTTCCCATAATTACTTTCTATTGTTCAATTACCAGTTTTTTTCAAGTTTCGAAAATATCAATAGTTTTATCGTATCAGTAACATACTACATCTTGGATGCTGACATGTTCTGATCAATTCTGCATGGCAAATCACTCTATATGTATTATTTTATCTTATTGTTGTAAAACATGATAGGTCTGACATTTACAACAGTATTGTGTTT
Organism: Saxidomus purpurata; assembly: GCA_022818135.1. Lineage (NCBI taxonomy): Eukaryota > Metazoa > Mollusca > Bivalvia > Venerida > Veneridae > Saxidomus > Saxidomus purpurata. The sequence continues at coordinate 27,400,433 of JAFMSR010000004.1, read as the reverse complement.
AACCGGTTGACAGCTTAATACATCTCTGTAGCATTGGATAATAGAAGACAATGCTATGACAAAGTAACTTAATACAACCGCTTAAATCTTATTTTTCCATAACAAATACATCTCAAATCAAAAGAAGCATTCACGAAACAAAGCAATCATTGGAAACAGTCGGACAATAGTGATATTTGATCGTCTTGGGCTACATTCTGCGTTACATCTATCAAGCAACTGTAATACAACCTTATGTCTAGGAAATAGTATCCGGAAATACAGATGCAAGATGTAAAATGACATTTGCAAAATGTTATACATAGCAAATCGTTCAATATATCAGTTTCATAAAGTGCAATTTATTTCCGACGTTTAAGAACAATCATTTGCAACAGTATATTTCATCGAAATATTATACATAAGGACATTATACGAGAAAACTGTATCTATCGATTCATCGAGACATAGTTGGAAACGATAACCCAATAGTGCTGTATAATATATTGTACATTTCGCAAAACGTTTAAAGTCGCAGGATCTTTTTGAATTTACTGATATCAAAAAATGAATATACTGATATTAAGATGATGATCAAACCATGTTCTATTCACGCTAAAACCATGTAGACATATTATTCGTTTGTATTAAATTCACTTTTACACGAAAAAGATTTGCCAGGAAGCCTTTTCGATTGTTTGCTATGCCATTTAAAAGAATAATGTTCTATAGTTCTAACATTTACATCGATTAAAAAGTAAAATTATGAATGTTTTTGGTACAACTAAAAGTCATTTCAGCAAGTGAGACATCATTCTTGGTAAAATAAGAGCTAGTTTTCAATGTGGTCCTGGAACTTTTAGATTGTTGAAATATGAAATCTTTAAGAAAGAATCAGATATTTTCTATTAAAATTTCTGCAATTTTTGACGTACTTAAATACTGAAGGTCCACTGAAATACTAAAGCATCTTAGTGTATCTCATACGGACATTATTTTGTCTGTTGACAAAACAAACGCATGCTTCCGATGGACAAAACCCGGAAAACTGCATATCACATCACAACAACCAATCAAGATGTGAAATTACACGTCATAACATTAAACAATGATCAGTTTATCACTTCCAAATGCCAGTTACTTTTACATGGATGAGTGATATATCTTCATGCAAAACCAACATGAAGATAACAAAACTATAGAGTATGACAAATGATAGAAGGATTTCATCTTAGCAAATGTGAATCGCCGTCTAAGGTTCTTTGTTTTTTCTTTTGAAAACAACTCCTCCGATCCACATATTGTTTTATAGAATAAGAAATATCAAAGTTGCTTAATGTTTATTGTTTTGTTTCTTCCGACGAAGATCGAGATCCAATGGACATAAAAGTTTCATATGAATGTTGAATAACCTATACCAATACATTAAAAATATATTTACTAGAATTTTGGTCCCAGCAAAGAATAATGTTACAGGATATTTGATACATGTACCGAAAGTAGCTGGCCCATCAAGATACAATTTTTGTATATATGTAGAACAGGGCGCCACGAAAAAGTCCCTTAAACACTTTGAAAACAAAGGCAATCGATTTTCAAGACAACGTGTGAAATAGACGCTTTTCATTTTACTTCCAACCTAAGACTGTCACAGTGAATGAGGCATGATTGAACAAAGTCTAAATGTGCCATTTATCCAAATAATTATTCTGTAGCAATAAATAGTCAGCGAAGGAAATTGTTATACTCGCGACGAGAGGCAATATGTCGATAGTTCATTGCAGAAAATTGTCCATTGCACAAGGTTCGTCATGAACATGAGTCCTCTTAAGACAAAGAAATTAGGATGAAATATATTGAAGAGGAGCCCGGGCACAATAATCTGCTAACAAAAGAAAACTATGTACGAGACTACATTTTATGAGAAAATATTACACGATTTTGTCTCTGTTGCAAACATGGAATGTAATTCAAATAAAGAAACATGAACGACAAACACAATAATATAGATTGAATATTGAATGTATTTTTTCCAGCAATACCTAGTCAAGCGTAGCTTAAGTTGTCGTTTAGTATGTGCCGTTTGGTTTGTTATATGTGTGTATTCCTTGTTGAACTTTGTGCAGTCATCGCCGTATATATATTGCAACATATTGCTTTAAATATGTAATAACAACAATAAACATTGTAACACAACTCTTAAACAGGTATTTAGGCAAGAATCAAAAATTAAAAATACATTTATATCTAAAGATACAGAATCAGTGTTTTGATACAATGACTAGATTTACGCAATAATGAAACATGTTTTTCTCCAATAAACATTTCACACTTCAATTAGCATATTTTTTCGAACATATGTTTCAAAAATATCATATTTTCATATAAGTAAAACACTGCATTTTGTTTGCTAACATGCACTGATCAAGTTTGCGTGGCACATGACTCTATATGTGTATATATGTGTATATATGTGTATATATGTGTATATGTATTCTTTAATTGCTGTTTTACATGATATGTCTGGCATTTGCAACAGCAATCACTGTGTTTAACCGGTTGACAGCATAATAGTTCTCCGTAGCATTGAATATGAGTAGACAATGATATGACAAAGCCACTTGATACAATTGCTTCGATCTCAATTTTCCATTACAAATACGTCACAAGTCTAAAGAAGCATTCACAAAACAAAGCAATAATTGGAAACAGTCATACAATAGCGATATTAAATCGTCTTTGGCTACATTTTGCATTATAACGTTTAAGCAGTTGAAATACAACTTTTTGTTGTTTTGTCGGGGATGATAAATCCAGGATGCCAACGGACACTGCAAAATGTTTTAGCATTTCGTAAGGAATATCAGTTTCATCAAGTGCAATTTATAACCGACGTTTAAGAATGATCCTTTGCAACAACATATTCCCATTGAAATCGCCGATTTAGTCCAAATACATTAGGACAGAAATACGAGAAATGCAATTTTGAAAACTATAGATATCGTAGCGTAATTTCTTCGCAGCCTTGCTGGAAAAGCTAACCCAGTGGTGCAATCTAATAATATTTCGCAAATCTTTTAAGATTGTTAGAAGTGGAAATATTTCTTTCAAGAATGAATCATATAATTTTTATTAAGATGTCTGCAATACATGATGTACTAGTATTTAAAGATACTGAAGGTTCACATCTAGAACATTCAAAACCACGATGACTATTACAGGCATTCTATCCGATCTATATACAGTTTCTATTCACTAACATACAGTACCTGTTAGAACACCGCATATTCTGTATCCCATGTTTTCTGTTGACAATTCCGGCACACTGCATATCATATCACAACAGATTCAACCAATCGGAATGTAAAATAACTCGTTATAACACTTAAAAAAGATCACTTTATCATTTCCAAATGTAACTTTCTTATCTTTGTGAATTATCAATGGCAACGTGGTAAAGGGATATCAAGTCTCAGTTGTAAGATATTGTTTATTCTTTCAAAGGTACATGTAGTAACCCGTATTTAACCGACAAACTGTATTTTTCATGCATACTTAATGTATCTCATTTTAAGTACTATAGTAATGAAATTCAAATTATACACGAAATAGTGATAATCTGCAACATTAGCCTCAGCCAATGGATTCACTTTAAACCAGTCCATATTAGCTTGCAATTGCCACCTACCTGGCCGGATAAGGACATATTTCCAGCATGGATTGTTTTAATGCGTTAATTGCTATGTAAGGAAAGCCATGACCCTTAATCAATGAGATATTATTTAGAGTGATTAAAAGCCACTCGACCCCGGTTTTACGAAAATACTTAAGTAAGTACTCAGTAACATGCTCATCTTATTCAACATGAATCAGTCCCTTGCAAGTGTATTCATTTTAAGAATTCAAGTTTGCCAGAATTGCAGTTATCCGTTTATTTAGCAATGAGTTGATTTATTTTTTCAAATTGGGACCAGATAGGTGCACATCCACGTCCATTTACTTGTTGAAAAAATCTCCTCTAATCCGAAATTCGGTAGAATGTTGTTCTTTTCAACGCAATCCAAATGATACGTATACGCATAAGTGATGCCAAGGAAGCATAGGTTTTGTGACTTAGTTGTGTTATAATAAACGGTCATACATGCCTCATCACGAACAAATTGTTTTGTTTTTTGTGAAACTAGTTTTTTCAACAGCCGGAGACACGGTGATAATGTAAAAAATACATTCTTTGAAAATTTCTGAAATTGATTATATGTAAAACTTTTTTTAATTTTAGAGGCCTATTTATTTCTCTTTTCATGAACACGATCATTTTGTTTTGTTAAATTTGTTTAAATATTTAAACTAGTTAACATGATTTCTAAAGAGGCAGTATGGGGATTCAGGCTGTTAGTGACGAAATGGCGAGGGTCAAATTTACAAATTAGAGGTAAAATGCAGATCCAGGTGCATGGCTTTGGTTGAACATATTAATACATGCTATATACATGTATGCATTTTCATTGTCAAGTATTGAGATTTAGTGATTTGATGAAAGTGAAACCAGTGACATTGACCTTGCAGTAGTGACGTAATGGCTGCCAAGTACGAAAGCATGTCTGTCTAGAATAAGCCGGGGATGTAAGTGTCATTTTGACAGGAGCCTTTGGAGATTTGAAATTTTGAAAAAACGGTATGGAATCTTTCTATCATTGAGCTTGTTTCTTGATTTACAGTATTTGACGAGTCGGAAACAGTGTAGTGTTGATTCCATCAGTGTAGAAGTATTTTCAGTGGTAGTGTAAACATTAGCGAAATGCGTTATTTTGTCGTCAAATTTCGCGATATTGGAAAACACAGAATGCTGAGCTTGAGGATGAAGATTTTGGTTACAGACTGAAATTACTGGCACACATGATCATGCTAAAATGTACATGTACTACATTTGTTCCAGGTTTGTGATTACAGTGTTTGGGTTGTGGTTTTGAAGAAGCAGAGTCGAGTGTTGTGTGAAAAGCCAAGAAAACTCCCTACTGCCCCCTAAGCATAATAAAAACGACATAAACAGTTGACGTTTAAAAGGAGGCACAAACGTAATAGCCTTCAAAGTCTAAGCATTCCATCAAAATTATTTCAAAAAGTCACCACGCACACGAATCACATATGGAAGGTTGGTGACATGGTTAATTATATTCATGTACCCGAAACGAATCTCACACGTCTGGTTCCATGCAAAACATATGCGCCAAATGGTGCATTCGGGAAAAAGTACAGGAATTACCGAAATTTCATGAACATTTCGAACCTTTCGAGTAGGATTTGTGTGCGTGGTGACTTTTTTATATAATGTTGATGGGCTATCATGGCTATAAAGCATAACAGTTGCCTTATTGATAGATACATTGTACCAACTGATATTCCGGGCTCTTTAAATTTACCATAAAAAGTAGAGTCCCGATGAATGGCCAATAATGTTTCGTAACTGGTATATATTATGCTTGTTAGTCGATCCGAGGTGTGTCTTTAAACTTGATTTAACATTGTTTCCTTGTTAGTTTGTATAGGTTTACATGTGTTTACGTTGTGATAGTAGATAAAAAGTGGCGGGCCATGTCGGTGGGAGGGGTTAATTTAAGGTGTTGGAGAGTTATTTATCAGATGAGCAAAAAAAAGACATTTTCGATACAGGTTCTTCTAAACATGTGACTGTATGTACAGTACGTGCATTGTACAGTTAGCCCGTGTCAATCATTTTGAGAAAATAATCTGAAAGTATTTGTAGAGTATGCCCATTAAAGGAAAAAATCAATGAAGGCTGGTGACTGCCTTAGGAATTAATTTTCTCCAAAGCTGATAATTAAGTTAGCATAAGTAAAAAGGCTTGACCAAATTCCCTAGATAGTGTAAATACACTCTTAATCCCTCTGAAACGTCCACATGGGTTAAACGAATGTACGTCCGTTGATTAAATGTACATAATCTTGTCCGTTTATACGTGATGATAATAATTAAACCCAATGTAATCAGAAGTTTTCATTCTTTTGATGTCGTTGACAGTGTGTTATACAGAAGGTTACTAGGCTTTAATGGTGTCCTGTAATTTCTTTCTCGTATTTAATCTCTGTTGGCTTTTGAAAATTCTGTGGAAAGTACTTTTTTTATTTTCAATGACATTTCCAATGCTTCATAATGATTATTTTCTTGTGACAAGCGCAATTTTACCTCACTTGAAGATGTATGACACATGACTTGAAATGAAAGAATGTCTTAAGTTCCATGAAATAATCTTAAATCATTTGCAATGCTACTTCCCCTTCTAAGTTATAAAGTTCTGTTTAAGAGCTAGCAATCTCTAGGTTCAGCAGCCAACACAATTGCCCAACCTACATTTTGTTAAAATTTTACTTGCTTTTGGATAAACATTTGTATATCAAATTGCGATTCGAATTCACGATGAAACACGTCATTATAAGAGGGCTGTTTCCAACGAACTCTTACTTCATTTCTCCAGCAAAACAATATTCGGCAATATTTGACACAGTAGAAACACTAAAATGTATTTAATTTACTTCATTGTGCTTGATGTTGAATACTTTGAAAATGCAAAACGTTATTATAGGCTGTTACATTTGCAACTGCAACTTGATTAAGTGAAAATACTTTTCTGCAGCACCGTTGAAATGACACGGTATCTCTCCACATCTTGGTCATTCAATTTAAAGTGTTCAAACGTTATAAACTTTAACAACGTTCCATACATTTAACAATAGATATTTTCAAGTTGAAAGGTAAAACAAAACTATACAAATATTATGTAGGGACGTTTTGCGTCTTTTTAATTTGTTAAATTGAATATTTTCAATGCAAACCCTTGGCTAAAATTAACGCAAACTTAAGACGCTTTTCGATACATTCGAATTGATATATATCTAGTATGGATCGTTGAGAAGACGCTGACCAATATGTCTTATTTAAATCTATACGTTTACTTTATGGTCAAATATACAAATGACCTAGTATGCAGAAATATTTTACAAGTGTTTTCGGCACTACAATTCGCCTTGACAGCGCACTTAATGATACTTTTCTGAGTTTAAAGCTTTTCATGTAGCAGTTCTCATTTATTGAATAGTTCTTTTGTATATTCAATAAGCTAGTCATTTGTATAATTTTGTATTTTGATAGAACTTTTTTCTGCTTTATTACAGGAATGACAAATGTTCATTCAGTATTAAAAAATTCGAATTTCACAGTGTGAAAATCCACCACTGTTATGCTTTAGACTTGACGTCATGTGTATTCATACGCTACTTTTTGTAATTTCTTTTCTTTCTTTTTTAAATATTTATATATATACATATCTATTGACAGGCATACTGTGATAGCCCCTAATCCGACAGTAACTTACACTCCCCGCCTGAGTGTGAAATGTATTTCTTACTTTCTATTAAATTTTGTGAAAACGCGCTGTTGATGAGATTTATAAATAATTACAAAAAATAACAGCTATTCAAGAATACTGTACTAAATTGACTATCTCTAAATTACTGGGATATTCTGTCAGAATTTATTTATTGAAATATGAAATTTTGAATATGATTGTAAAACGAGATAAATGTTTAGGTATATTTGTTCCCTGTATTGCTTTTAGATTATAACAATTAATGAAATTTTAAAAAATTTTAAAGGTCCATCACTAAGACCAAATCGAATTTTCTTTTAAATCTGGAATTTTAAAGGGCGTCTTCTCGGAAGGAAAAATGTGACAAACCGCATCAAAAGTGACCATACTGCGTTGAAAATTTGATTTAAACAAAAGAATTAACGAATTAATTATATTATGCCTTTCCAAAAACGAAAGTAGGTTTTCCAGTTTTCAAATTTCTTTGTAATTTTCAAGAAGTCTCACAGAGTGAGGCTGTAAATAGGTTGTTTATTAATACGTATGCCTATTTTGAATTATAGTTGCAAGAACTTTACTTTCAATGATGTGCAACGTATATCTCTGACTGTTTTCAACATGCATAGAGCAAAAGTAGGACAAAAAGACCAACCAGGTCAATCTTAGGAAATACAAAAAAACATTCACTCGTTTTTTTCTGCAGCGGTATTTCAGACAGGGAAATACCCCATGGCTATTGTAAAGATTTAGAAACCAGTTTCAAACTGTATTTCCCTGTTACAATTCCAGAATTAAAAGAAAATTCGATTTGGTCTTAGTGATGGACCATTAAGAGCCTGGCGTAATTTCGTGCTGTATCAATATACTGACAACTAAATCTATTACCGTGCTTAAACGGTACTTCTATTGAAATGTAATTTCAACTTACCTTATAAAAGTTAGTATGCCAATTTTATGCATATCATTCTTTATAATGTCCCATGTTTCCTTTAGAAGCTTTGAATCCTCTTCACTCACTGTGGGTGGTGATGTTTGTGGATTGAATGTTGAATGTGAATGATTGTTATTAGATTGACAAGTATCAAATTTTGTTGTTTTGATTCCCATTTTTTGCCAGTTATCTTAATATAATTATTTATTTTTGTCTCTTGACATCAACCATGAAGATTGAACCTGATAAATGTTCCTGTAGTGTCTGTTTAAAGATTTAATATTAGTCTTTAGCTCTTTAATGCCGTTTTTCTGTTGCTTTTCAACACATAGAAATTTATTCTACGTTTGTAGACTTGTAAATGTGTCCAGCATAAACTTGTGTCAGAATTACCTTGTATCAAGGCTGTTCACAATCACAAAAGTAACTATAAAGTGTAGCAGAAACGCCAATAATTTGCTAACTGACGCGTTCGACCAGCAAAGATAGTTTTTAATAAAAACCGATGATGACTTGAGTAAAATTTCTATACCCGTAATAAGGGCAAAACCAAATGTCTTTGAAATTTGTCAGACTGATTTTCACATTAACGTTCAAGCATAACACTCGACATAACTGCACGTACACTTTAAAAAGTATTATGCAGATGTTTTAATCAGTGCATTACATGTATTAATATAATAAGTCCACTAGCAGGTGTTAATTCAATTCCAATGCGCATGTGTCAGCAAAGAGATATGAACGAACAAAAGCACGAACAAGAACACTATCACAAGTTTGTTCTTCCTATGTCCCAGGAGACCTGGAAATGTGTTATTAAGTTGGAATACAAGTGAACTAATGTTTCCGAATATCGATGTCCATCTTTGCATCCGGTCGTTGACAGGTTCTTTCAAAGAAGCCATTTAAACTGTAATTATTCCTATCTCAACCAATTCCTAAAGGAAACATGAAAGCTTCAGAAAGCAATAAATTACTGGCCTAAACACAGTTATTTGGTCTCTCTTCTGAAATTACATCTTTGAAATAAAGAGGATGAATACGTATTAAAGAAACACTTATTTAATAATTAGATTCTATTTAATAGGGTCAATCTGAAACTAGTAATCTACCTTATTTGGTTTTTCAATCTTTAAAAAGTTTTTAATATATAATTATTAAGGATAAAGAGAATATATCTGCTATTGATGGATAAGAAGCCATATTAACGGACAAAAATTGAGACATTTCTCCTTAATTCAGGGCAAAGACTGTATTAAATACTTATATTATTATAATTATATTACTGTATAAACTTTATAATTATCTAAGGAGAATATTTTTATTATGAATAAGAAATAATACATACAATTCAAACAATTTAATTTGATTTCAAATTTATTGTTTGCAAAATCATTCAATATGACGAATTTATCTAGATCTAGTATACGCACGTATCTTCGGGGTTTTTTTCACATTATTTTGCCAACGATCAGTCAGTATGCTCAGTGCACGGTGCCGTGAAACTATCAAATAAAGAAGTATCCGATTATTGGCGAAAATTATCGAACATTGACGAAAAACCGGAAACTCAAATCGCTGAAAAATAATTTTAAATTATTGATAAATGAACAAAGAAAACATTGTTTTATGATTGTAGAGTTCTGTAACTGTTACTATAGAAACGTTTGAACTGGCTGGAATAAGAGTAATAAGTTTTGATGCATATTTTGTGCCTTTAAATATGTGTCACTTTGTAAACTTTAATCTATGTAACAAAGTTTACAAACTTCTTTCACTTGGCAGTGTCTTTCTTAAGATCGTAGCAACCTAATGCTATAATGACTGTGTCAACGCTAAATTACAATTAATATTCTAATATGCCTATGGTACTTTTCTATAGTCAGTATATGAATAAAGCACTCTTAAAAGTGGGTGGAGATTCGGATATGGAAGTAGCTTCTTTCAACTTTTCTATTTTACTCACGCAAAGAAAATAAAACAGAAATAGAAGGAATATCCATATAAATACATCAGTTGCATGAAACAGTTGTAATTTAGATATATTAAGCCTTAAAATATACTTCAAACGTGTTGTCCTTTGAAAAGGTTACATAGTTCAGGTCTAAACGCCACAAGTGACAAAGCAATGAAAGAAAACGTTTACGTCATACCACTGACGTCATTACTCCACGTGAAAAACGTTGTACAGTTTCAGTGTATCGGTACGCTCAAATCCATTGACTACATTGTCACATTCTGAATCTGACGTAATCTTCATACTATCACTGTCATTTAATTTCTATATAAGATGACTTAACCAAAAATAAGTTTTTACAATATACATGTACGTGCTGTACATGTATGGTATCTTGAATGGTGGTCTAAAATAGGGGAGTGAATTCAAACAGCCACTATATGTGCCCTATCACACATTACCGCCGACAGAAATTCGTCTTATATGAATCGGAATAATCTATGGCCTGGCGTGCTTTATCGAAATGAAGCATTCCACAGAGGTGCTGTGTCGGGCGAATAATTCACGAGGGCTTCATTGCATCATTGCATCATTGTATAAACATAAACGAAAGTGAATGATTTGTCAAGTTTTTTAAAAATATTTTATTAGCATTCGCTTCTTCCAAAATTTTGTCATTATTTTGAATTAAAATTCAGATGTTTTTACTGTTGATCCGCCATATGGTTTAAAATGACTTTTATTAATATATATAGATATATATATAGCAAACAATTCTAAAACTCCCAGCCTTTTAATGCAAATGCAGATTATACATTAGTTAAAGAGAATAATGTCAGTTTAAGTGAAACTATTGTATCGCAGTAGCAAGTTACATTTTTAGCAAATTTTGATAATCGATACGGCAGTCAGTGTTTGAAATATATTCAGGTAATGTAAAAAAGTGGGGGGGGGCTAAGCAATTTATGAAAAGAAAATCAGATTCAATACACTTCATATTTTGCAGAACAGTAAACTTTCGTTGTGAAACTATTGTATCTGCACTTTTTGTCAGATGACAATAGTTTCACAATGTTTTTTGTACATTTGGGTTTTGGGGGTTTATAAAAAGGGGGGAAAAATTTTTTTTTTTTTTGTTAGTTTATAGTGAAAACGTTGTTTTTTTTTTTGGAAACTAATTTCGGGATATTTTCACATTTGGGGGGTGGGTAAGACACTTCAAAAAAAGACATAAAAGTCATGCTCGAGTCAAAAGTCAGATAATATTTCGTTCCCTCGATATGCCTTCGATGACTTTATGACGTCATAGATTAATGTACAAAGTTCTCAAGAAATATCTAGTTATTCATAGTATAAAACAGGGATCTATCCTTACAAGTGGATGCAAAACAAATGACTTATAACGCGCTTTCAAAACATACAAACTTATTAATAAATGTATATTATTCTGTAATAGTCCAGAAATGGATTAATACCTCCGTGACCAACCATATTTCTGTTTAAAATTGGCGTGGTTTAACCTGGTTTATTTTTTTGCTCTCATTCTTTCATTTTATAATATTGACACATTTGCCGCTGATGTATAAAGCAATATCATGAAAACGGATTGGTGATGTCCTCGTAACCCATGCAACGGAAGTTTATCTCCGCAGTGGTGAAATACTGAACGTTTTTGTTCTCTTGAAAACTCGTACAAGCATTTGCATGAAATTAATTTTTGAAAATACCTCTTAAGGGGGTTCAATGGTAAGGTTTTGAATTTTTTCACTTCCGATTATTAACATTTGTTATATCTAAAAATTATAATTGAACTGGATAAAACAATTATGCAGTAACAAACTTAGGAACAATCAGTATTAGACTATTTTAGTGCAAAAAGATTGAACACTGTTTAGATATGCCAGAATTGGGATAATGGTACAATAAATAAAGTGGATGGGGTAGTGATAAGGAACGTAATATATATTCAGGTGATGACAAAAATACCACTATCCCTAAATGTTCATCCTAAAGTATGACATATTACATTAGAAAAGATGGAAAATGGATACCTATTCTGAAAAACACTCCACAGACATTAAAAGTTTACGATAGCAGAATTCCAGCCAATTCTAAATTCTGCATTTAGCACATCGCTTTGATGGTGCTTCAATAGAGATTAAAATTGCGAAAAAGTTAAATCATCGACCTATCATTATTTTTCCAGAAACTAACTAGAAATATCTAAGTCTGTATAAAAAACAGAAATAATAAAATTTCTTGTTATGTTGATTTTCAGCGGTCATCGCCCATCCATCCCCTAAAATACTTTAAATTCACAACAAAAGATACATTTCCCTTTTGAAGATATATAAGACCTGCTTTAACATAATTAACAGATATCGCTTCTATTCAGCACATTAGGTTTGCTTAAATGAGTAATGTCGTAATTTATTTGATTAACATTTGTATTCCCGATTGAGATACCCATGTGTACTGATTATGCTTACGTTACGCGACTGTTTAATCAGAATACGTTACAAGCAATCAAAAGCCAAAATATGTAATTTAAACAGACATGTGTTTCAGATTTGAAAAAAAGATTTTATAAAGGGTTGATGTCTGTTACCATTCGACAAATCATGAACTGCAAGTATATTATAACAGTTTTTACCGCAAAGAATTGCAACACATAACTTTAGAAATATATTTTAATTACTAGTTCAATAACATTAAATATTTCAGTAACTGGAATTGCCGCAAGAACTTACGGTTACGAATGTGTCATTACGGCAAGCTAAGAATAGTGTTCTGTCATCAATTATGTATATATACGATGCCTACAGGAGATTCTAACACAACGTGAAATTTTGAAACGGTCCTTTTGTCGACATTCTAACTTTTATTGCTACCATAAAACCAAGAACGTGACTGTGATTTCTTGATTCTGATGCCATGACAGTTACACTAGTTTCTTTAATCAAGCCGAGACGTCTTTTAACAAGGTCAGTGGTGCATCTGTACACATTCCCATACAATAGTGCAAAATATAGACAATAAAGATTGCAAACCATACACTGAATCTTCTTCTGTTAAGAAAAGAGAAATGAACACTGTTTAACCTATACAAAAATGTCATTGATGTTTCTCTAGTCTTTGTTATCAAAGCCTGTGGTATTTCAAACCATATTTAGCACATTTAAAGTCAAGATCAAAATTATCCTTTGACGATGACAAACGTAGTACATATGAACTTTATGTTTATTCATCACACTCAAAATGTGAACTATTTCATCACCAGAAGATGTGAAAGTGTTATTTAATACCATGTTCTTAATCGACACTCTTGAATTATAAGTAACTATTACATTTTAGATAACTACTATTCCAGATATTCTATAATTTTTATTTGACAAAGATGACCCTATGGTGAAAAATGTCTCATTTTACCACAAGTGTGCTTGGCGTATCTTCTGCAAATGCGGCGTCCTGTATTTAATGCTAATGCTCTGCCCTATCTAAAATAAAGCAGACACATGTTGTGTGTTTTATATTTACAGGCAATTGATGTTTCTTGTATATACTTGTATCCAAAACACAAATGACGTCTAGACATTTTTCGAACACATTTCCATCGTGGCATTTAAATTATCGCCATTACTATTGAAATAGTTAGCGCCTATTGAGAAAGTTTAACACGTATATCGCCGCAAAAATCAAAATCACGAAACCATTAACCATATAATAAAATGGTTACCGCCGCGTACAGTAAAGGCATATAATAAGGGGAATACCATAACAGTCGGTTTAGTTACAAACACTTTTAGGATTCGCGTGTTATTTTAGAAATAAATATGTATCCATGTTTGGTTTATCGTAGAATAACCCGAGTTTGGGGTTCTTTTACGTAAAAATATATCACCAAGAAAGCAGAAGGCCTTGGTGATATAACATTACGCATAAGAACGACAAACGAGGTTTATGCTACCATAAACCAAATTTGGATACTTATTATTGCGATTCTAACAATACAACGTTTGAAGAAAATGAGAAAACTTTTTTCATTGAACGTAAATTGCCCTAGTCTTGCGTGCTACGCATCTAGATTTTGCCGTTAGGTTTCCTCCCGCGAACGCTGTAAATACGCTATTTTAACGTGACTTTCATTCATGAAAGATGTATACGCGATGTTCAGATTTTTCATCAGCGTAAACAACATCCTCATAAGAAAGAAAAAACTTTAACTTCAAGTAAATTGTTACAGGAATTTCATTTATCAGAAATGGATCGAATTTTCAAGGGATACAATAACGGTTCAGCTTACGAAAACTATTCTTACCGAGTAGTCTATAGATAAATGACATCACATTTATTTTATAAATGACGTCACTGTGTTACACACAAAAACAACTACAATAAACAACAAGAGGGCCAAGATGGCCCTATATCGCTCACCTTGGTACAAGTCCACTTGCCTGGTGGAAGATCACTAGAAAGTTATATACCAAAAAGTTTTCCTATATACGCCTTTTAAAACAAAGATCCCCCGGGCAAGGTCAATTTTGACCCCAGGGGCATAATTTGAACAAACTTTGAAAGAGGTCTACTAGGCAATGCTACATGCCAAATATCTAAGCTCTACACCTTGTGGTTTCAGAGAAAAGGATTTTTAAAGTTTTCCCTATATAAGCTTAAATAAAACTAAGTGCCCCCGTGCGGGTCAATTTTGATCCGAGGGTCAATGAACAATCTTGGTAGAGGTCCACTAGCCAATGCACCTGCCAAAATCTGGCTTTAGGCCTTGTGGTTTCAGAGAAGAAGATTTAAAGTTTTTCCTACATAAGCCTATGTAACTAAGAGACCCCCCGTGCGGGGTCAATTTTGACCCGGGGGTCATAACTTGAAGATTCTTGGTAGAAGTCTACTAGCCAATGCTACATGCCAAATATCTAAGCTCTAGGCCTTGTGGTTTCAGAGAAGAAAGGTTTAAAGTTTTCCCTACATAAGCCTATGTAAAACTAAGAGACCCCCGTGGGGTCGGGGAATTTTGACCCGGGGTCATAATTTGAAGATTTTGGTAGAGGTCTACTAGCCAATGCTACATGCCAAATTCAAGCCTAGGCTTGTGGTTTCAGAGAAGAAGAGATTTTAAAGTTTTTCCTATATATGCCTAGCAAAACTAAGTGACCACCCCCGCGGGGTCAATTTTGACCCTGGGGTCATAATTTGAACAATCTTGGTAGAGGTCCACTAGACAAGCTACATGCCAAATATCTTAGCTCTAGGCTTTGTGGTTTCAGAGGAAAAGATATTTAAAGTTTTTCCTATAAGCCTATGCAAAAACTAAGTGCCCACCCGGGGGGCGCGGGGTCAATTTTATCCCGGGGTCATAATTTGAACAATCTTGGTAGAGGTCCACTAGACAAGCTCATGCCAAAATCTAAGCTCTAGGCCTTGTGGTTTCAGAGAAGAAGATTTTTAAATTTTTTCCTATTTGTTGCCATAGCAACCAGAGTTCTGCATGGAATGGAATTCTTTGAATAATTTTGGTAGAGCTTCATGCAAGGAACATTCCTGCATAGTTTTATCAAAATTGGCTCAGAGGTTTCAGAGGAGATGTCATTTGAATCAAAATGTTGACGGACGACGGACGACGTACGACGGACAATCATCGATCAGAAAGCTCGCCCTGGCGTAGCCAGGTGAGCTAATAAAGTAAGTGTAAATGGTATCGTAACATCAAAGGGACATACCCTAAAACTGATGTCCAACTTAATAACCTCCAAATCATAAAAATAGAATCTTTCAAAGTATTATTTCTTACCCTAAAAGTTTCAGCTATGCATTCCCAGTCAGTATCTATGCAGCGTTTTAAAAAATACCGCAGTCCGTAAACCATTCAATAATCTATGAAGAGTTGTTGTTGTACAATAAATGGGTGGATGCGATTCATTACAGAAAGCTCTATATTGATTAATTGTGGTAAACTGAGACATTTTTTGCCATTGCTTCTTCTTTGAAATTGTATTTATTTATCATTTTACGTTCATTTAACACATACTCTATGTTTCGAGAATATAATCTGCTAGATATAAGGAGTGCCCCTTTAATCAAGTGACCTGGATTAGTGTCAGCCATTGGATCTCCACTTTAGATCGGGACAACCAAGTCATCTACAGTATGCCATGTAAGATCCTCTATTCGTCAAATAAATTGACCAGCAAAACACAATGCGCGCAGCGTCGTTCAAGATCGGTATATTGCAGAGCAGAATAACCCAAATGGAATGTGTTCTACTGTATGTAAGTTATTCGCTGATCGTATTAGAATAATACTTACACAAAGACCTAATATCCAACCAACATTTAGGCAGTAGAGACAGTAAATCAATAACCTCTAGGGCAATTTGGAACGTTCAAGACAGATTTAGCACGTCATATGAAAGAAGCGTGACCTTTAATAGTTATCCCTACCTAAACTAAGTTTATGATCCAAGCTACTTTTCAATAACAATGGCGCCAATGTCCTCAAAACATATAGTCTCAGTTGACGCACGATACCGTTACCAAACCAAAAATGAATATGAGTTTGTTTGTACAGCTTGGCTTAAGAAAATAAATATCAGACTAAGCTTTTCTCGATAACCAATACTCAAGCCTGAACAAATACAGATCTTTACTTTATTTTGAATACGTCAGACAGAGCAAAATAGTGTATGGTTTCTGTGCATATGTCTACTATTTGTTAAAACGTCAGCATTGCATTCATTTTCTTTCATTGCTCTTGCCTTGTACGTAACAAAAGATATCAGACTTTTCCTGTTTATAAAAGGGGCACCGGAAATAATATATATTCACAATACTATGGCACGTATTAGAATATTTTTTGATAGTCGATACAATAATCACAAGTGTAATGCAATATCACAAGAATGATGCAACATACTGTGTTTTAACTTACCTTATCTGACACGATGATATGAATCAGAAGACGTATCATACGTTTACATTAGTACATGTATTGCACGTTGCTCTGATATTTTTAATTTGATTATCATCTTATCGAGTATTGTATCTATTTAATGGACACAAACATACATTTTTAGACAAAATATAATTTTTCTCGATTCCCTACATTTTGGTTACTAGTATGCAGGTTTCATTCCGGCCAAAATCGGGACAGTTTTAGCTTACCTGGCACAAAGTGCCAGAGTGAGTTATCAGGATCGCATTCCGTCCGTCGTCCGTCCGTCCACCATTTCCTTCAAACGACATCTCAGAAACCACTGGGCCAATATTAATGAAACTTTGCAGGGATGTACCTTGCATGAAGCTCTGTCAAAGTTGTTCAAAGAATTCCATTCCATGAAGAACTTTGGGTGCTATGGCAACAAATAGGAAATACTTTAAAAATCTTCTTCTCTGAAACCACAAGGCCTAGAGCTTAGATATTAAGCATTTAGCATTGTCTAGTGGACCTCTACAAAGATTTTTCAAATTATGACCACTCGATCAAAATTGACCCCGGAAAGGGGATCACTTAGTTTTACATAGGCTTATATAGGAAATATTTTTAAAATCTTTTCTTCTGAAATCTCAAGGCCTAAAGCTTAGATATTTGGCATGTAACATTGTCTAGTGGACATCTACCAAGATTGTTCAAATTATGACCTCTGGGTCAAAATTGATCCCGCACAGGGGGTCCTTTAGTTTTGCATAGGCTTATATAGTAAAATTTTTTTAAATCTCCCCTCTGAAATCTCAAGGCCTAAAGCTTAGATATTTGGCATGTAGCATTGTCTAGTAGACCTCTACCAAGATTGTTCAAATTATGACCTCTGGGTTAAAATTGATCCCACACGGGGGTCACTTAGTTTTGCATAGGCTTATATAGGAAAAACTTTAAAAATCTTCTTCTCTGAAACCACAAGGCCTAGAGCTTAGATAGTTGGCATGTAGCATTGCCTAGTAGACCTATTCAAAGTTTGTTCAACTTATGTCCGTGTTGTCAAAATTGGCCTTTCCCTGTGGGGGGGGGAGGGGTCATTTGTTTTACAAAGATGTATATAGGAAAATCTATTTCGTATATATCATTGTCTAGTGATCTTCCACCATGCAAGCGGACTTATACCAAGGTGAGCGATGTAGGGCCATCTATCTTGGCCCGCTTGTTTTTAATAACTCTGCTAATTTTGCAGATAGAAAAACGACATTTTCACACAACAAACCTCGGTCTCAGCTGTACGCGTCTGTTTACTTTGTGGAGGTCACAAAATATGTTTGACAGTGCAATTCGGGTAAAATAACCATCGAAACGTCCCCGATATATGCAACGTCCGTTCAATTATTCGGAAGATTGTTTATTTGTGTAATAAGTCTGTTATTTCGTCAGAATTTTTTTTCCTTTCTGATTGCTTTTCTCACATTATGCTCTGTACAGCTAAAAGTCCGAGAAAAACAAACTGGTTCCTATAAATAGCAATAATCCTGACCCTATGTCCGTCATGGTTACATCTATTTAGGTCCTAATGTTCTAAATGTGTTATTTGATGCTAAATGTGTTATTTAATGCTTTTAGTATTAATTTTACGGTTTGTAAGGCTTTCCCTATTCCTAACTGTTAACATTTTGACGGAACTAGTGTTGAAACGGGATGTGAATATCACTATGCGCATGTTTGATATTAGATTTAATGACAATGTAAGAAGTATATTTGCCTAAGTACTACAGCATTATAAGTCATTAGGTAATCAACTTGATGTAAAAGATATGTTTTTTTAAATAATTGTTAGCTCACACGAATGTGACCTAGATAGTTTACACTCGGTGAAAATTTAATCCAACAACTGTCATTAAGAATTCGATGTAGTTAAGTAGTTGTCGTAATTACATTGTATATGCCATTAAAAGATAGTCATTAGAGACAAAGAAAACAACAATTTTCGCTACACTTTGAATTATTTCTTTTTCGTGATAGTTTAAACCTATGCACATGTAGTCCATATATTTGAATTTCATATGCACTTGCATGTAGCACAAATTTTCAACTTTACATCAAAATGTTCTATTTTGAACATACGGAAGGACAATTTCCGAAACAAATTGAAATGTCGTAAATACTAATGTCATCGACGCTAATGGTTTCAATGTATTTAAGCTAGAGTGTCTGTAATTACTACATGTAAACCTGATATTTAATTTGCGTCAATTCTCTTAAAGGCGATAATTAGCAAATCTCAGATAAAATCGGTCAAAGATTGTCTTAGGCACGTGATCATATACGGATCTTGACATTGAATTTTATCGGTAAGAAAACATGGCTATTCCAAGGTGACAAGCTTCTTTTCAACCGACATCACGTTTGTTTTAATGTTCTGTTGGTTTTTAGCTCACCTGGCTACTTATGATCCCCGGATCAAAAATGACAATGGTCACTTAGTTTTGAATAGGCTTATATAGGAGTTTTTTTTTTTAATCTTCTCCTCTGAAACCACAAGGCCTAGAACTCAGATAATTGGCATGTAGCATTGGCTACTGGACCTCTACCAAGATTGTTCAAATTATGACCCCCGGTTCAAAATTGACCCCGCACAGGGGGTCACTTAGTTTTACATATGCTTTTATAGGAAAAACTTTAAAAATCTTTTTCTCTGAAACCACAGGGCCTAGAACTCAGATATTTGGCATGTAGCATTGGCTAGTAGACCTCTACCAAGAATCTTCAAATCATGACCCCCGGATCAAAATTGACCCCGCACAGGGTCACTTAGTTTTACATAGGCTTATATAGGAAAACCTTTAAAAATCTTTTTCTCTGAAACCACAAGGCCTAGAGCTTAGATATTTGGCATGTAGCATTGGGTCAAAATTGAGCTTGCTCGGGGGGTCACTTGTATAGGAAAACCTATTTGGTATATAACATTATTTAGTGATCTTCCACCAGGCAAGTGGACTTGTACCAAAGTGAGCGATATAGGGCCATATTGGCCCTCTTGTTTGTTTCACTGTTATGTGACCCGTTTTCTGTGATCGAAAATGAAGCAAATAAATGTCAATGTGAAAGTTATTTTGGTGTATTTCATTTGCGACGTAGTCTAAGTACATGTGGTCGTTTTCATTTTATACGCTTCCAAATTATGTTGCGTGCAAACACTTATGAAATTCCAATATACACATATTGTAGCGCTGCCGTCAAACCAATCTCATCAACGTTTTCAACAGATTTCTTTTCACATTGCTATGTAGTTTTGACTTGTGTCGTTCATCAAAGAAATAACTTGTACGTTTTATGGGCTTTTGATGTATTTTTCACCGGTCACTGTGAGCGAGTAAGCATTTAATCAATCTTATATTGACTTTCTGTCAGTCTCGGTATTTCCACAATACCCACTGGATTTTATACTTTTTTACTATATTTCTGCTGTCACTGTTTTAAGACGATCAGTTCAAACTATCTCTCTGTGTCGTGAATTGTTAGTTTGTTGCATGTGGGTGCGACTTTAAGGGACATACCCTACATCTAGCCGATTATATTCTCGAAATAAAGATTATGTGTTCAATGAACGTATAATGATAAATAAATACAATTTCAAAGAAGAACCTATGGCAAAAAATGCCTCATTTTACCACAATTAATCAATATAACGTTCTTCTGTAATAAATTGCGTCCACCCATTTATTGTACAACAACAACTCTACACAGATTATTGAATGTTATCGGTACTGTAGTATATTTTAAACCGCTGATTTTATCGATAATGACCGGAATGCATAGCTGAAACTTTTAGGTGAAGTTATAAAACTATAAACTATAAAGATCCAATTGAAACGTCGTAAGCAGGTATCCTTTAGATCAGAATTCTGCTGAACACCCCTTTTCAAAGGAATGGACTTGCTCAAATTGTAAAGCAGAAGATTCTATTGTAATGTCTAAATCTGCAACATATTGGGTAAAGGTACATTAAGGATGGACGTCGGAGGTGTAATTACTTAATCGTTGGCCTCAAAACTAAGAAGACAATAATTCGTTCCAGAGTTTTTGTGGAATTTAACCCCGAAATGAAAAAAACAAACAAAATCTTTCTTGCAGAAGGGACTGCTCGTATTATGAGTTGTGTCTATGAAGGAACAAATGAGCAGAAAGTACATAACAGCTTACTTTAAAGTGATATTACTGTTCAAAGTGATCATCAAAATTTTAAATAAAACATTAATCAATGATTTATACTCCTAGAATTATAAATATTGCTAAAGTTATAACCCAAAAATAACGATCTGTATAACAGTTTCATTCTCATTGTATATAGAGTAAATCTGTAAAAAGAATTGACTATCCTAGGCTAAAAATAAAAACAACCGCCGTTTCGGTTATATATATCTTTATTTGTATTTCTCAATAACAGAAATAACGTGGTAAAACTTATTTCTTAAATGTTTTTAAAGCATCCCATGTGTTTAGCAGCATTCCTAACTATAAACCAATGTGACCATTTTGAAGGGTAATATAACTTTACATAATTGATGAACAAGTAACAATTGACGCAAACATAAAGTATATGAATTTGTTAAATATTGAGATAGAATCACATCTCGTATCATTAATGTATGGAATTCACACTAATGATACCGACAACGTTCCGGATGGTATTGCAATAACTGATCATTATACAAACTATGTCTTTGAAAAACAGGAAAAAAAATAAAACATCATTGAAGAAACCCGCAAACTAATGACCTAATAGAACTGATCGCATTAAAACCTAAATTACTAAATTACTGTAAGTTGCTACATAAGACAACTTTTGTTCACTGTATCACGACAGCTCTGATCACGGTTAGAGTGTTTATCATTACGAGCATTAGCCGAGATCTCGTACACATTTAGAAAGCAACGGGGTGAATACATCCAAAACAGATTTTCTTATAGGACCTCGCATTTTGTCAACAGAAACGTGTTAGAAAACGTGATTTGAAAAAGATGTTTTTAAGTTAATATAAATCTACTTAACAGTACTTGTATCTATTTTGGAATTTTATTACAACAAAAACAGCCGTAATTTATATCAATACAAAATCATTACAAAAGTCAATGAAAGCCAGTCGTAAGATCAGGAAGATACGGTGTGCCCTTTTAATAGGGTTTTCCCGAAAGTACTCCTGATGACATTGATTCAAAATCACATTGATAGTAAACATTACAGCAATTGTCTGAAACAAGATACAATCAGATGTTAGAGGAAGTCACGCATCAAGTTTAAAGTAACATATTTTGGTACCTTCTAAAATTCGATTGATTTCAACAGATTGAAGCTGATTGTAATTGATACGTACCCAACAAGTATAAGCTAGTTGATAATCATTTGATGATAAACTGTCCTCGTTTTTCAGACCATAGCTTTATTATTTTTTCTTCTTTTCTTATCTAGACAAAAGTGTGTGGTCAAAGTAAGATTTTACTTTCCTATATACTCGGTATTGCATATGATGCCTGAGTACCAAGTACATAGCCTGAAAGTCATAATAACTCTCTTCATTTTGTATAATATTTATCTGACTGACAATCGTTAGTCCTATACGTATAAAATATAATGTCAATAAAGAACTACGTGTAATATTAAATAATCAAAAGCAAAAACATCAAATCGGTGAAGTTTTATTGTGTTTTTGTGACCTGTAATTTATATTTATTTGAGAGCTTCTACTAGTTTATATCGTATCTCATTGTGATACAGAGGCTCTTCTAAGATTGTTCAAATTATGACCCCCGGGTTAAAATTGACCCCGCGCGGGTGGTCCCTAAGATTTGCATAGGCTTTATATACTTTAAAAATCTTCATCTCTGAAACCACAAGGCATAGAGCTTAAATATTTGGCATGTAGCATTGTCTAGTGGACCTCTACATGTACCAAGATGTTCAAATTATGACCCCCGGATCAAAATTGATCCCGCACGGGGGGACTTAGTTTTACATAGACTTAGTAAACCTTTACCAAGATTGTTCAAGTTATGGCCCCGGGTCAAAATTGACCCTGCGCGGGTGGTCACTTAGTTTTGCATAGGTTTATATAGGAAAAACTTTAAAACCCTTCTTCAGTCTCTGAAACCACAAGGCCTAGAGCTTAGATATTTGGCCTGTAGCATTGTCTAGTGGACCTCTACCAAGATTGTTCAAATTATGACCCCCGGATCAAAACTGACCCCGCACGGGGGGACCTAGTTTTACATAGGCTTAGTAAACCTTTACCAAGATTTTTCAAGTTATTGCCCCGGGTCAAAATTGACCTGCGCGGGTGGTCACTTAGTTTTGCATAGGTTTATATAGGAAAAACTTTAAAACCCTTCTTCAGTCTCTGAAACCACAAGGCCTAGAGCTTAGATATTTGGCATGTAGCATTGTCTAGTGGACATCTACCAAGATTGTTCGAATTATGAACCCCGGGTCAAAATTGACACAGCGCGGATGGTCACCTAGTTTTGCATAGGTTTATATAGGAAAAACTTTAAAACCTTATTTCTCTTAAACCACAAGGCTAAGAGCTTAGATATTTGGCATGTAGCATTGGCTAGTAAACCTCTACCAAGATTGTTCAAATTATGACCCCCGGATGAAAATTGACCCCGCACGGGGGGACTTAGTTTTACATAGGCTTATATAGGAAACCACAAGGCCTAGAGCTTAGATATTTGGCATGTAGCATTGCCTAGTAGACTTCTTCAAAGTTAGTTCAAATTATGCACCTGGGGTCAAAATTTACCTTGCCGTGGGGGGGGGCTCACTTGTTTTACAAAGACGTATATAGGAAAACCTGTTTGGTATATAACATTTTCTAGTGATCTTCCACCAGGCAAGTGGACTTGTACCAAGATGAGCGATATAAGGCCATCTTGGCCCTCTTGTTGTTATTTTCAGTTTATGAACAAATACTCTACTTAGTACTTTTGATGGTATTATCTTACTCAAATATTTTATTGAAACTACACAGCAATTTCAGCAATACGATTTCAAACATGCAGTTGTATTATTTTTCATTGTATAAGCGCTCTATTTATGCCTATATCTTGAAAATTACAGCTCTTTTTACGAGTCTCGATGCAATGAAACTTATCGGAAGAAAGAAATTATTTTAATAATGTAAAGGCCAAAGTAATAACATGTTTTGACCTTTCGTTGGAGACCTCATATGATGTTATTTTAAAACAATTTAGGACTAAATAAATTTTGCTTTTTCATTAACAGGCCAGTATAATATCAATAAGTCAAGAATAATCAATGAAGACCTCGTTAAATGTATTATGTTGCGGTTATCATTTTAGTGCATCACCGTCTGTGGCACTAATTAAAAATGATTTGCATTTTCTTACAGTAAACATATTAAAATGAACAGTTTTTTTCTTTACTTTTGAAAAACTTTTTGTCATTTAGCGGCAACTACACATCTGTTTTGCCGAAAAATGTTTCCACTTCTACATGTTATAAGACAAACATCTATCTATTACTTTCTGGCATAATGATAAATATACCAAGCAGGTTGTAATTTCACATAAAAAGCGAAACTTATCGACAAGTAGAATCTAGTCAGATAAGAAAACAAACTTACATTGACCAGTACTAAAATATTCACAAATATCCAAGCAAAATAGAATAAAAGCAAAGTAACATTAAACACATGAAATGTAACGTCTAATCATCACGGAAAAAGTAACATCGGAATAATTATGCACATAACACGGTTTCAACTGAATGTTATAATGTACACAGAGGTTAAACCTAATACCGCCTCGATAAATTTATTCTCCTTTATCATTAGAAGAAAACACAACGTGTCGTAGCTATATTTGATGACCAGCTTCTACTTCTCAAACTTATAAATATGTTGTGATATATAACATTTGTTCTCAAGCACTTGTCTTCTGTTTACCACTAGGTGTTTATTTAAGTTTGTTTATTTTTTGCTTCATTAGTATGATTATAATAATAATAATAATAATAATAATAAAAAATAATAGTGATACTAATAATAACTATTTTACGAAGGTTGCATATAAGGTATATCTTTAATTACAAACATTCCAAACATAATATGAGTCGATGGATGTTTCATTGCAAGTATTACAATCACTTTTAATTAATGTAAGACTTCTCGATATTTATGTCTTAGCTATGTACGGCATCATGTTTGAACGTGTTAACGTCGTTGTTCCTGCAGGTATAATAATATCATTTGTAAATGGCATTGTTAATTTTTAATCTTTGGCACAAATGGTTGGCAATAAACTGGAAAATGTGTGTTTTAAGTGTACGTCTTTGTGTATTACAGTTCCAGCCCAGAGTCCCAATACACGTATTTGTATTTGGATATCCTACCTTTGAGTGACAAAAATGTAAACAGTTCACAGTGATGATGAATAATTTTCTTACTGTGGCATAATGTGAACAACTAAGTTTATTTCATTTGTGAGACATCAAGTGATGTTACATTTATTGTAAGGAAAGGCTCCATTACAAGAAAACCAAAGCACGGACATAAACCAGATGAAATTCAGAGACAAATAAACCAAAACATGACAAAAGCTGCAAATTATGCTCCTTTAACATATGTATTAACTAGGAATATGTAACAGGCAGCCATTTAAGTACCAAGGACCAGTTACTTATGGGCAATTCTTTTAGATTAAGCTCTCGCTATTTCATTTGACGTGCAGTCGATGGTAAAGTCCCTTTACATATTATTAATGCTGCATTGTGCTGACTTTCTGCAAACGCTTTCCTCATATTTGGTTGTTGTTATTCTTTATTTTATGAGCAACGCAGTCGTTCGCGTTTACTTTATTGCAATGTCAAGCCTGACTCCCTGTTTCACACTCTTGTAACCTTATAACTGGTATTTAGACTGTCATGACAATGCGATGATTGCTCATTAAATGTCATGGTACAAGCTGATTAAAGCATTTGTCTCAGTAAATGGGATCCTTTAATGTGTTGCGGTGCTCAGCTGTGAAACGGTTGCCCTTTTCACCTCTGACAAATAATCAGTTAGAAGAGTAGAAATAACAACATATAATTCAAATGACATTGTAATGAGTCAAACAGAAAATTGCCCTGTTTTTGTCTAAAAACGTGCATTTCATGATTACACGAATGCATGCTTGAAAAATGCGGACGGGTCCGTTTCACATTTAAACTAAGATGGTATCAAAGTCATCCAAATTTAATCTTTTAAAGCGATGTAATGCATGTTTTGAAAAGTATTCATTTTATACTATGATTTTCAAAGTGGTTTTGACGGAGTTTATGATTTACTCCTAAGTTCTTCTTAATTAACATTCCATTGTTTTTTCAGCAGCAGTTGTATTAAGTCTGGTTACTGATACTGTCTGGCAGAAGTTTTTATCACTGCATTTATTACATGTAAGTAAAATAGTGCTAAACTAACATTGTTGTATCCAAGCGAAGTATTGTCAACATATTGATTGGCTTGAATATAGTCCTTTCCATAAAGTTGCTTAACTTTATATTATAGTTGAACTTTAACCGAATTTTCTTTGTCGTTTTGTTCCGACGTCTTACATACATGTAAGCATAGGTCACTCACATAACAGAAAATTCCTTTAAAATTTACAAAAAATGTCAATTTCAGTGCTCGCGGTTGATGAAATCAGTAAATTGAGGATATTTAAATATAAAGCTTGGGTTTATAATCTGCAACATGTTAAGAATGTCATTGTCATTGACATTAACTACGTGCCTCTTACAGAAGATATATGTCGTAACCATACATTGACAATTACGCGATAACAATATATAGGAAAGTAGTAAGTAAGTCAATGAACTAGCTCTGCCTATAGTAACGTGTGTATTTTCAACACAGAATTGAGAATAATAGTAAAATAAACACATTATCCGAATATATGTCAACATATTGATTCTAATATGCATCTGATATGTTTCTATGAATAATTGAAGTGCTTTAATATGATTGATTACTCGGAAACATTGGCGGAATTTTAGATATTGGAGTAGCTATTTCTGCTCTAAAAACCCTAAATCATTCCCTTGCAAAACGCACAATAAATGCATAAAACATAATTTAGAATGGAAGTTCTGTCTACAGAATACATCCGTCACATGTATCAGTTGTGATTCATAAAGTTAACTAGAGATTGTGATAGTTAAGCCTAAGAAATATAAACGACACCTTTTCTTTAAAACGTCAAGAGACTTCAGGATTAACTAATAATTTGTTGTGATTTCCAAAGTCAAAACAATTAATAAAATCATATGTCATCCCGCTGACAAGCGAATCATTGAATGTACACTTTCAGTTAAGAAGTACCCATTTAAACTGATCGTCTACTTTGTTAGCTTCTGAGTCTGAAGACTTCTGCATTCTCTCGCATACGCTTTCAACATTAGATAATCAAAATGAAACTAAGCTGTTTTGTAAAAAACAATTATGAATAATAGCTACAATGTTGCTACATATGAGTGATGTGAATTCCCACAGCCATTACTTGTGTCTGACTGCACATTCGCTCTGAACTTAAGAGGTTCGTAGTAGTAACGCCAGTTACTTCGGCTTTTAGGAATCGAAATGATTTAAGGTTTGAAGGGCCTTATCTCCGCCCTTGTGAATTATTCCGCTCGGCAAATCATCTCCGGGGATAGCTTCAATTTCAAATTTCCAAGCCATCGATTATCATGACGGTGCTGAACTACATTTTGTATTTTTAACAAAGTATATTAAATGAACGATACGGCAGATATGGTTTTTAATATTAAACAATTTTAGTAGTAAAACAAAAATCCACGTCACAATTAATCAGTAAGACGTACTTTATGTACATGTAAAAGTGATACAATAATTAAAAGTTTAAGCAACACATTTATCACAGGTTTTTACTCAGTCCTAAACATAACTTTTCCAAACTACGCTCAAAACAATATGTATCGGTTTTTACATTATGCTATATAGTTTAAAAGCATGGAGCATAACTATCTTTGTCATCAATTAAAAATCCATCAAATTCGGAAGGTATCTCATCGTCTATATTTGTCAATAAGAGAGGCAAGTTTGTACTTCTTTGTGTTTTAATCAGCGTATTTGGCCAAGTAACAGTATGGCAATTTTGAACCTTGATTTTATTCTTTCACATTACTATATTCTAATTCGTTATGTGCTGCCCTATTTGAATGAATTCTTTTAAATTCTGCAATGACTCCTTTTTCAAGTACCAAAGGTTGAGTCGTATGTATATTAAGCATTGTTGTGATTAATCTATCATTATCAGTTCTATAAAACTTGATAAATTATTCTACTAAAGTATCAAAATGGTTACTCATCTACAATATTTGTTTTGGCATCAATCCGGCTTCACCATGTAATGCCGGATTTGTGCAAATGTTTCAAGGCACAAATTAAACTGAACAGTATCGATATATTTTTACTTGAAGCTTAGACACAGTATTTAGACATTGGGGGCATTTCAAGTAATATGACCAATTTTTCATAGCACGTGTATTACATTGGAATTGTTATTATTCGTACTAGTACCGGGATTAATTCAGTAGTTACTTGTGTATCCGGGATTATTCATGGACTTAATTTTCATGTGTATCCGGGATTAATTCTGGTAGCCTTATGTTTTTATATTTGTTCTTTTCACGGTAACGACATTCCTGTTTGTATTAATCCCGCTGGTTGTTCACCTTTTAATTTCTAATACCAATGTCGTTACTCGTTATGATCATAGCTGTTAATATTCATTTTACGGTAAATCATGACATTTCATTTTAAAGCTTGTTGCAAGTCATTATCATATCGCATTTCAATATGGAATGGCACGAAGACAATATAAGGCTTCGATCTACAGCAACAATGCTGTAACCAGTTGCCAAGAAACCATTTAGTGACTTTTCCTGTGAGTGGGAGGCTGTGATCACAGTTTGGTGTTAGCAAAACGAGGCTGTTAAGTAAATTACTAACGCTCTTGTTGTCTTGCTTGCCTACTGTTCAAACCTTGCACTTACTTCAAATTAATTCTAAAATTCTTGCTTTGAGTTGTATCTATAGCGTTGATAATTAGTGATATTCAAGTTGTATATAATATAACTTTAAGAAAACTGCTATTTCCTTTTTTTGAAGTGCTATGATTCTGCTCAGATTGATGTTTACTTCGGTAAGAATTTCATCTATTAGACTTTAATTCTATGTAAGAGACGATTCGTTAGTTTTCCTCCGAAAAACATTAAGTCCCTGTGTCCATAATCCAGAACATATGACCAAACAGTAGATTTGTTAAAGTTTAAAGTTATATTACCCTTCAAAATGGTTACATTGCTTTCTATTTAAGAATGATGCTGAAAACAGAGTGGATGCTTTAAAAAACATATAAGAAATAAGTCATTTCTGTTATTGACAATCACAAATTAAGATATACATAACCGAAAGGGTGGATTCTTTATTTTTAACTAGGATAGTCAAAAACGATTTTCTCAGAGTTCATTTATATTCGATGTGGATGAAACTTTTAAACAGATCGTTATTTTGGGGCAATATCTATGACAATGTTAATTATTCTAGGAGTATAAATCACTGATTAATGTTTTATTTAAAGTTTTGATGTTCACTTTGAACGGTTATATCACTTTAATGGGACAAAAAAAAGTATGGAGTGATAAATATTTTGAAAGGCACTTTTAATTGGACTATATAAGACTCGAATGACTCCTAGCAATGAATGGTTTATAACTGTATTTATGAGGAAAGGCAAACTTGAAGACTTACTGTGTTATAACTCGGTGTGAAAATAAGATAAATAACACTCTCGTTATAGTATGTCTGTCCTCTATTCATTCCTTATACACGGAGATTGGCTATGTATACGGAGGTCGGCTATGTATACGGAGCTGTGTTCGGCACCTATCATATAATTGCCTTACAATCACTGAATTTAGATGGTACGTATGTATTCAAGAGTACCCATACAAATTGGTTGTACAGCGTGCTGAATAGAGCATGAATCAGACCAAAACGCCGGCTATGTTAAGACTTTGTCAATCTGATTATGTAAGCAGGCGACTGTGGGTCTGGCAATATACTTCTTGAAGTTATCATTCTAAGAATGAGAGACACATGTGCAGGTCTGAGCGGAAATAGTACTGACTTTAAGATATAGTGTACCTCCAACCGTACGACAAGATTATACCTCATTTCCATTGTTCAAACATTCCACCTGAATTTTCTTTAGGGACAACATTTATATGATTTTGTTTTCTAAATTTCAACACGATACGCGAGATTTTCATCCCATCCGCTACTTAACCCGTCATTTGTGTCTAAAAGCGCCCCTTTATTACTACATTGTAGCCTTTAGTATAGAGCACTAAATAAGTGGTTTGCATCACATATTGTTCTGGCAGTTTAGCAGACCAACTGAACAGCAAAAGTCAAATTAGGTAATACACGGATCAAAATGTTTAAACAAACACTTAAATTACACGTTTTTTCCCCTAAGATAAAATCATTTCATTCATTCCTGCAAACAATCAAGCCAAGCTATGTATGCATACGTGTCTTGTCCAATATTAAACACAAAATACATAAAGAGATGTCTACATAGAAACGTCGCCAGTTTGATGTGGTAAATGTCCCCTGTCTCTACGCCAGTGACAGCATTTTAGATGTTTATAAATATATATACATACATCATTGGGATCAGCTGCAAAATTCTTTTATTTATTTGTGGTAAACATCAGGGCACCTTCCAACCGGTAGGAAACAATGCCGTGGACATTATAATGAGTATCATATAGAAACAAAACAGGAAATCGGTCTGTCGTATTGCGGTCATCTTTTCTCTGACAAAGTACATTTCGGGGTAGCAGGAATAACTCATCGAAACTAGGAACAATTCTTCCATTCCTTTGTTAACTACATTTTGTAATACAGAATAACATAAACACGAAAAGATGTGTGTAAAGAACGAAACTCGCTCTGAACAAATTGTAGAAATCTTATTTGTTACAAAATATGTCATCCAAAAATCATTCACCTCATTCCACACGTGTTCATTGCATCTAGAACCAAATTTATTTCAAGCACAGAAAAATGTAAGTTAAAACGATTCATAATACATTTCCCATTCAAAAAGTCCTATTTAATGTGGCGTAAGATGTTACTGTAAGAGTTGCAGTTTTTTGTGTCGTCTCATACTCCTACCAGCGATCTGATTGGATGACCCCCGCTTTCAAATCACTGCACACATAATACATTACAAATATATACATGTCGATTGACAAAATGTCACATAACGGTACGTACATGTAACAACATATTATACATTAAAAACAGTATGTTGAATTTATTTACTGAATTTGATTTTTGAAAAGGTCGTTATTTCATAACCTTACTGGACAAACAGTACCAAATAAGCATTCAAATTCAAATTTCAAAGATCTTGTTAAAACGCCTTGCGTTAGCAATAGGTAGTGGATATTGTAAGGGGAAGTAACCGCTGCAGGTTGTTTGATGTCGTCTCGCTATTTACCACAACAATTTAATCAATGTTTCTACTCTTAAAGAAACATGGAACTCGTTCCAATATTTTTACAGTTTAACAAAGAGGCGTCTCCCAGGAATACAAAATGACGCACACAAAACCCTCCAAAACATAAATACGGCTAACATCCGCAAAGTGGTTGCCATCAAGAATGTTTATGAGCGCGCTTCAACGAAATGATTGCTGGACGATCTACGCATTGCTTTGAACTCAATTAAAGCGAAAAACAATTTAAGAAGAAACTTCTTCTATTATACAGACTTTAAATGGCACATCCATACTTTAATCACTCAGTGTATATTTAATTTACTTTCAAATATTTTCTTTCTGTATAATTCGTATCGTGGCGTGCTTCGTATATATACATAGTACATGATTCATTTACACTTTAATTGCATCATTACAGCACCTAATGGGACAATGAGCATCAGTTACTCAAAAAAAATGCTTTAATTTCTTGACTCGAGAAATTTTGTTCTAATATTTAATGCATTTATTTTATGTGAAACTGCGTCATTGCAAACAAATAGCAAGATACAAAACAATTTGACCACATTAGTTATTAACAATATAAGGATAAGGTATGAATAATATAACAACTCAGGGTTAAGTTTTATTGACTCATTTTGCATAAAATGCTAAATTTATTTACTTTCGTCACTACCTCTTTACACAACTTTAGCGTCCTTTAAACTTATCAAACAATACTAACTAGGAATGAAATATATTATTTCTGTGTTCTCTAGTATATGTAATACAGTATATTAGTATTCTTGTGCAAAATGAAACAAAAGCTGTCGGTATGACCCGAAGGATACGCTTGTTGATAGTGTAGGCATGTCCCAAGCACTAACCGGGTAAAAGTGAAGTTCATACATTATGAAAATAATCGGCGAAGGGGATACCCGTCTTCCCAACACCCCTAGTCATGTAGTGTTCAGGTCTGTAATTGACAAAATTTGCCGTAGCAAGTTAAATCAACTGACACTCAGGGGGCATCAACTTATTATAATTGTAGTCTCTAGAACGTTTATAAGTTGGCGAAAATCTAGATTTTCAGTAACCAATGTTAAACTATCCTTAGTTTTTATCCAAAATCCAATTTTTCCGAATATATTTAATATGCGATGTACGAGTACATGTACAAAATACCCATTTATTATCACTAGACGATCCGCCGAGTAAACAACAATATTTCGGACACACATTTAATAGGAATTTACATGTCAGGAGACTTGCCGTATGTATAGCACCACCCGACCATCTTCAAATACTCCTCCCAACCACCTCATTTGAGAAATTGGCTGTAATTTCAATTCCAAACAGCGGTTTAAAAGGCACTGCAGTACCGTAAACCATTCAATAATCTATGTAGAGCTGTTGTTGTACAATAAATGAGGGGATGCGATTCATTACAGAAGGCCGCTATATTGATTAAGTATGGTAAAATGAGGTATTTTTCGCCATAGAATCTTCTTTGAATTTGTTTTTATTTATCATTTTACGTACAATGAACACATAATCTGTGTTTCGAGAATATAATCAGCTAGATACAGGGAGTGCCTCTTTAGGTTATAACACTGCCGAATAATCTATTTTTTATGTTTTTGAGGTTATTTAGTTTGATTTCATTATAGAAGGAGAAAGCTCGTATCACTAATGTGTGGCATTTACTCTAATTTCTAGCGAACTTTCATGGAGGCAGTAAATAAACATTATACCAAATGTTCCTCAAGAAATAAAAATGCGTTAATCCTTTAAAGTCAGCAGAAAAATATTGACCTAACAGAACCAATCGAACTAAAACCTTCAATTAAATGGTGTTTCTGAATAAGAACAAATGCCAATTTGTGTTTGATTAACAGCGTCACGACCTAGGCCGCACTTTAATTGTTTATCATTAAGATCATTAACCGAGATCGTATGTACCTATTGTTAGCAAAACTTAAAGACATCTGAAAACAGATCGTATTACATGACATCGCGATTCCTTGACAGAAATCTGATCAGTTCCCATGCACTTTTTGTGACAGAAGCGTCATATAATACTTTACACGGTGGGGAATCACGTGACTTTCATGATAGCTGCAACGGACAAAATGGCCGTTTAATTTTGTCGCTTCGGATGGATTTTGTCAGGTATTTGAATACTTTCACGTTGCATTGTCTCCTGACACCCATATCAACTTATACGGAATGTTTTGCCAGTTTCTTTGAAAACTCTACCATCGTCCTTGCTTCTATAGTTTTCTCAAACACTTAAAAATTCCGACGCCGATCTGCATGTCACCAAGAAAATTCTGTGGTAAATTCCACGGACGAACCGTAAATTGTGGAAAGTCTTCTAAAGTTTGTGTAGTTCATAGAAGATTCTGTTACGGAAAGAACTATTGTTTCAATGCAATTTTAATGCGCACATGATTTCATAATTTTGGCTTTTCTAAACAAAATGGGAATGTCTTTTAGAAAATGATAGCACCAACGGACACATCGCTTCCACGTACTGATCTAACAGACATGATAGCTTCCACGTAGCAGGACAAACAAATGTAGAAATGAGCCATTGTAAAATATGTTGATTGTGTCATATCTTCATGTAGAGACGACACAAACGCGACACTGGAAACAAAGGACACTGTTTCGATATCTATATCCCACCGACATGATAACTTTGGCCCCGAAAACCAAGGAACGAAAACAAGACAAATTTGCAATTTATTTTTTTTTTTTAAATTCGTACATACGCCTGTTCGAGAAAAAAGCGAAAACAAGAATTCGCAGAAATCAGCCATTACATTGAAAGTACAAATGTAGTTTGATTTACGCCCTAAATATTTTGATGATAATTAGTTGTCATACAAAGTGGCCCATATGTCCATGTGCACACATACAAATACAAAAGCATAAATATAGAACAGTAAGGTGACGTTAGGTCAAGTGTCCCGTGTACTACAAACATACAGCATGATATGAATGAGGCATACATCAATTATAATATTTTTTGTACGCACATAGCTTAATTCTTGTTGATACATGTACTAACTTCATCAGTTGTCATTTATTCAATAAATTACAGGATATTTGGGGTTTTGGTGTCTTTAGTTAACTTTTTCACATACCATTATAAAGTGAAAAACAAAAATAATATCAAACAGGGAATGCCACGTACCAAAAACGCAGCCTCCCCAAAAAGACGAACCCCACAGCACCCAGAAGTGCACACCACCAACACACACACGCACACACACACGACACGAACCTTCTAGCAAGAAAATGGAAATCATCCTCTAAAACAGTACAGTAGTACATTTTCTTTCATTGTAATCATACCACCTGTCTGCTTCAATTTCTGATCTTTGTGATAAGACTCTAAATCTACATAGTGCAGTCTTATCTATATTAACTAATTGTAAATAGGTATGATATAGAAAACTTGAATTCAAAGAATAACTTCTACATGTAGCTGTTGATGAATCATTCTTTCCAGATATCTATTTTTGTATAAATGCAACAATTAATCTACTTTCAGTATATTTTTAAAAAGTTATTTTCACCAACGCCTTGAAATAACAATACATCATTAAATCCAAGTGACTAACAATTGTTTACATAATTTTCCCAAGAAATATTGTTATTTGGCCTTATTTCTAACGATCTGCACATCAGATCATAAACACATTTATCTATGATTCTCCTTTTGTACTATTTTTAACCATTACCTTACAACCTGTTAAGAATGATAAAGTTATTTTTGTTTATATTATTACACCAAGTAATCGTTTACAGAAATTTAGGTGACTACAGACTCACTTAGTCCCAATACCTCAGACCAATAATGTAAGATAGGTACAAGTTTATCAGGCAGTTACAACTAATTTTTTACTAACATACATGGATAATGAATAAAAGTTGATTTCAGTGTCTACACTGTCTTCATAGCTTGTATGGCTTAGGTATCATATATTGTTAAAAACATCAGTAGTATAGCAATTCCAAAACATGTAAAGTTAATAACAATTTCTAAAATCTGACTTTTAAATAATCAAACCTTTTTTTTTTAATTCTTCCTCTGTCTCAGACATACCTACAATATCATCGGCATATATAAGAGTAAAACTTGGTTTATATTCCAACATCTTTACCATTAAACCCGTGTACAATAAACTTTTATTCAATATTCAATAACATAGAAAAAAGAAACGGGGAAAATGAGCCTCCCTGACGCACACCAAGCATGCATTGGAATTTTGTTGTTTTACTTACATAAGTGTACATAGATTTGACAATATCAAACATCTTACCTCTGACTCCTAGCTTTATAAACTTATACCAGATGATGTCTCTTAACAGATAATCGAACGTCTTAGTAAAATCCAAAAAACTGCATGCATTCTCTTATTATTATTATTATTATTATTATTATTATTATTTAATACTTGATTACTCTGACCATGCAAAAAAACAACAACCATAGTTCCCAAGTTTCGCCTAAAACCTGCCTGAGCATCGATGTTGACATGAACTTTTTCCGAGTTCGGTCTATTTTTTATAACTTTTGAAGCCAATTTACCCAAAGTACTTAGTAAAGTTATTCCTCTTTTATCTTTTATTACTAACTGTATCAATGTCACCCTTCTACAAAATTCAAGCTTTTACATGTTGTAACAGTTTCTGTTTGGGTAAATTGCATGTTCTACTCAGTACACGTTGTCTCTATTTCTCCAAAGCCCTTGGTGTTATAAACATGATCTTTATCTGGTTGAAAAAAACACAGAATCTGGATCATTTATAGACTTAAAATAATCGAGAAAATCTTACGTTAACAGCGATGTAAAACTGTTATTTATAACAGACCCTTTTAATATGTTCCAATGTTGTTTAACATTTGATAATCCAGCAAATTCAAGGTTTTGCAATTAGGCAATTCCTCTAGCCATTAACAGGAACTGTTTCAACCTGCCTTCTCCAGTCAGTGTTGAAATACATAAAACAATCAAAGCGCTGTGAGCGCTGAAAGCCTGGGTGCTATAGATTAACTCCCCTAAAACAACTTTTGACCTTCGTGATTTGCGCTGAACCTTACCTAAAGCGCGGGTCGAAATGTGCATATGGCGAAATTTAGTATATGACTCACAAATATATGGATGGCAGGGAAGTTTGTTTTATTATAAAACGTACGTTAAATGAAAAATAATCACATGGTCAACAATATCAATTGTTTGAGAGAACAATAAAAATAATTCAATCTGCGCTTTGTTCAGCTTCAGGCGATATCTGATGATGGGGATCGAAAATAACCTTCTAAATAAGGTGCTATGAATGCCATTTGCGCATTTGTTTTCCATGCCATTACATCATTTGGTACCAATCTAAGGTTGTTAGTTATATTGAAGTTACGTTAAGTAACACTATATTTCAAAAAGCTAAATCAGAAAGAACACCATTTTTATATAAAACCAAATGAAAAGAAAGAAAGACATAATTCCTTCCGGGGAAAATAAACCTTTTATTTCAACTTGCCTGTTTATATGTACAATTTTTGTCAATAGCAAATAATCGTTTCAACCCCATTGCTTGAAACTAATTTTGTGCACAATAGAAGTAAGTAATACCAATAACACTTTATAAACAATATATGTGTGCGTTTGTTTTTACATTTTGTATGTAAGGCTACGTTATCATGTATCATCACTGAAAACGCCATTCTACAATATTATACACTATTATATATAATCATGTTCACCATATGGTGTATAATGTAAATGATACCGGGTCCTTTAAAGCCATATGTCTCATTTGAGTTTAAAACTAGGTTATGGAAGACAATTTCTCATAATGTAATGCTACAAATGTCTCGTATGTCTTAGGTATCAGCTGTGATCATGTCTTGTTACTTGTAATAGAAACCACAACAGGATTCTCGGAGGCTAATAAACGATTAAAAATAGACATACTGACTAGAGCAGGAGACTGGCGCATTAAAGTGGCACTCCTTAAAACTGGTATATTATTTCAAAAGCATAAATAACAGAATATCTGAGGAACCAGTAGTTAACCTAATTTCCAGTCATCGGTAAAATCAGCGATTTGTACTATGTTGCAGTACCGTAAAACTTTCAATAATCTATGTTGAAGGGGCACTCCCTACATCTAGCCGACTATATTCTCGAAACACACAACATAGAGGCCTTCTGTAATAAACCGCATCCACCCATTAATTGTACAACAACAACTCTACATAGATTATTGAATGGTTTACGGTAATGCAAGCATATTTTAAACCGCTGATTTTATCGATAAAACTGGAACGCATAGATGAAACTTTTAGGTTAAGTTAAATACTTATTAAGATTCTATTATTTATGTTGTGGAGGTTATTCAGTTTGGCATCAGTTATAGGGTATGACCCTTTAACTTGTTTTGCATTTGTGGGCTGATATCGATTTATCACAGAAGGCCTATATGGTGATTGTTTGTGTTAAATGATGCAATTTGTGGCTAATGTTGTTCTAAAATGGTATGTATTTATCACTTCTCGTTCCTTTAACACATTTGTGTTTTGGAAATAATAATCTACCTAATGTACGGAGTAGCCCTTTAAAGGAATAACCCTAAAACTGATGCCAAACTAAATATCCTCCAAAACATAAATAATAGAAATATTATAACTTAACCTAGTAGTTTCAGCTATGCATTTCCAGTCATTATCGATAAAAGCAGCCGTTAACGATGTAAACCATTCATTAATTTATGTAGAGTTGTTGTTGTACAATTAATGTGTGTATGCGATTTTATTACAGAAAGCCGCAAAACTGACCAGTTCCGGTAAAAATGAGGCATTTTTCGCCATAGGTTCTTCTTTGAAATTGTATTTATTGAAATTATCATTTTACGTTCATTCAATACATAATCTATGTTTCGAGAATATAATATGCTTGATTAAGCGAGTGCCTCTTTAAATTGTTTTACTATTTTCAGTTAATGAACAAATATTATCAACTTGATGGCTTTAAATCACTGACGTACTGAATTTAAACCATGATTTATAGATTTCATTATTAAATGATATATTTTTCAGGTGTATACAATGTACGTGCGAATACCGTTTAACGGTAAATAACTTTTCTCATTTATTCTCTCCCATGCCTCCTCCAGGTTTTCAAATCTACGCTTAACCGCCCCCCCCAAAAAAAAAAAAAAAAAAAAAAAAACGTCTGAAGATAATAATTCTTAGACACAGTGCTTGGCTTTAAGTCTAGCCTCTACTATCCTGCTGCAATGACCTTTAATGTGGAAACTGCATATGGTACGATTCTAAAATATATCAATTCTACCATCATCGACTCCCACACAAGAAAATAAAGGTTACACAAGTGTACGATTACGAAATTAAGAGCTTTAATAGGAAATATATTGCCAGTTTTACTATACATTATAACATTTTTGACACTGTTTATCAGTTCCGTGCATTTACAAGTGTGGAACTAGACTGAATTTGCATTTTGTGACATTCAGCGTGGTAAAATAAGATATTCAAAGTGAAAAGTATTTCCTGTTTATGATGTTTTCCACTTAATGGCAACCAAATGATTAAAACACTTTGATATTTCGTTTACACGGTAGTGACGTGTGTCTTGTAAGAGACATTAAAGTTTCAACAAAATCAGTCATTTAAGTTCGTACGCAGATAAGCAATTATGTAGGTAAGTTGCAACAGTACTATACATATCATGAGTTTAGTCGAATATCTCAGCAAATCCAGAAACAGATGAAACAGAATCGAAAATGAGAATATCTGCAAATAATATCCTCTTTCATACAGATTTATGAGTCAGCTATACTATAATTAAGTCAGTGACATTTCTTCATAAAGAATGCAAACATTTCAATTATATACACAATCAAATATTAAATACATGTATATACTTAACGCATCACTCAGTAAGGTGGTCATTTTCTTTTCTATCCACAACAAATCCCCCTTCTTCGGCTGACATCCGTGATGTATAAAAAAAATGTAAAAGCCCACTACTTGAAACCGTCAACCCTCACCTTATCCCATATAAAGAAACAAAATCTAGAGTATACACTTGATAATTTACTTTCTCTGGAATCTATAAAAAAGGGGGGGGGGGCGGGGGGCAGAGGCGTACTACAGTCAACAAATTTTGCGAAAATACATAGTTTCAATGTCATAAATGATGATTGTGTGTATGAAATCTTTAACTATAAGTTAATCGAGGTGATCCCTTTGTTT
Source organism: Saxidomus purpurata (assembly GCA_022818135.1). NCBI lineage: Eukaryota > Metazoa > Mollusca > Bivalvia > Venerida > Veneridae > Saxidomus > Saxidomus purpurata. Next base: position 27,360,388 of record JAFMSR010000004.1, on the reverse strand, counting down.
GTTTCCTGAATAGTTAATTTCAAGGTGTTCTCATACTAGGGAAGCCGATATTGCAGTACTTACCATGTAACTATTGCTTGAAATAACGCGTTTGATTCTTTTCGAAAGCAGTCAATTTGTGTATTTAAAGTAAATTGATGATATACACTTTAATATGTGAGTTGATGAATTCCACCGACACTAATTTGTTTCATTTTTACTCCGAAATATGTTTAATAGCCATGGTAAGTTCATAATATTATCTGACATCGTTTAGAATGTCTTCCAAATACATGAATAGTCATCGTTAAATTACCCGTAATGTCACTGGTGCTGAAAGCAATTTTCTTAGTTCAACGGAGTCCTTGATTTCATATTGCTATGTTAAGTTGCAAATTTTTGACCTTTTGACTCTTGCAAAAAGTACAACCAATAGGAGTATCGATAAAAACGAACAATTTAGACAACTTTGAAAGGACCAACATATAAAAGAACCGAAGAGGAAATTGCGCTGTCAATAACCAGGGATCTTTTCTCTGACAACGTGCATTTGAAGGTAACATGTGGCTATAAAGCGTACAATTAAGAAATACTCATGGACAGACTTAATGTCTTCGCATAAAAAGGATATGAGATGTGAATCGATCCTAGCATGACCTTCAATCTCAAAGACTTTCATGTGGATTTTTACCACTAGGTGATGCAAGAAAATTGGTGCCTTTTTTACGACATTATATCCTTCTTAGAAATGTCTTGTAGAGTTCACTACTCGTTATATTTACCGTTTTACTTTAACTATCAAAAACCTATACCCATGTAAGAATTGCGTAGTATGTAAACATGTTTTGTGTTTTAAATGTGTATTTCTCTTCAAGGAAAAATAATGTGTCATGAATTTATTTTGCATGGTCCTGTACCAGTATAGAGAAATATAGAGCACGAAGTCTTTCTTACAAAGAACGCGTTATTACAGAGTGTGTTGTCGTAACGTCCTGGTTTTTCGGGCCTTTCAAAACTTTTGGTATTGTTGCATTTTCTCCAGGATACTGTGAAGGTCTTTATTTCATACTTTTGTCTATAAATTTTGATTGGGCCATAGGTTATATCGCAATTAACTTCCTATCTTCTTAGCCCTTGGAAGCTATTTGGGTACCATCTGTATGTAGTCTTGTTATTCATGCTGTCTTGCAGGATATTTAACAATTAACTCCATTCTTTTTAATAGCCATCGTTGTATAAGTTATACTCAAAGTAAATGCCAAAGAGTCTTAATCAGTTATGTAAAGAGATGTATAGAATAACTGTATATTACTCGGTAATATCTAACCTCTGGTGTTGACGTCCTCTGATATATGTATTGTAGTATTAAAGAGATGTGTGCAATCTTGGTCATTCACGTCATTAACAATTTCTTTAATTAAGATATGTCTAATTCAGAGCTATCGTTTGGTATGATCGAGTAAGTGCGGATGCTTGTATATGCATCTTTGGCTTTAAACGTGACATGTTATGAGACCCAATGTCATCAACATTTACAACATGTCTCACACAGAAATTATTTCTTGTAAATATGTGTTAATGACAATACCATCGGGGAAATTGTATAAAAATAAGTAAACAAGAACGTATAGTATTTTTTTTATTTCCATTGTGGTACTTGCATCAACTTTTTGCTAGACTAGACAAATTCTAATCCTAACCAAACTACATGTAATGCTTTTTCCGCCTAGATGTAAATGTAACTTCATTCAATCCCTCAAACAACCAAGTACGCAATGTAATACTATACACAAAGTATATAAAAATGTCTAATAATGACAGAAACACATAGCCCGTCTGATTTGGTAACTGTCCCCTGACTCCACGGATGTCAGTGACAGCATTTTGGATTGGTAAATGAATCTTTTGGATCAGCTGCGAAATATGTTTATTACTACAGCACAAACTAACCAGCAACAACGAAATTCATTGGGTATCATAAAACGGACACAACAGGATATCAGTATGTCGTAATGAGGTCATCTTTTCTTTGAGAGTACATGGAGTAAAATAAATCTTTCTATTCCATTAATAGGTTACTTAATAACAAATAAAATAAGTACACAAGGTTATATTAGAAGAATGAAATTTGTAAAAAGAAGATTCAGTTCATTCCACACTGGAGTCAAGCTTATTCCCAGCATAGGAAAGTTTAAATCACAAATTTCCCATTAACTAGCCAAGTTATTTGGTGTTATTGCGATTAGTTTTTATTGCGGTTTATCTCGAGTTGTCTTACCTGAAGATACCCAACTGCTTAATCAGCCGATGAAACTCGTTGGCTTGCAATGTTTCAGCTTTCTAACAATGCAGTGTCTCTCAACGGGAAAAAATGACGCAATAAACGTCAAAACAAAAAAAAATGATGTTAACATTCGTTTAGTGGTTACATATTTAAAGATCAGATTGTTAGACAATCAAAGCTTTGCTATAAGACCAATTAAAGCAGCACATAGTTTACAAACTAGCTAGTCCTTCTTGAGCGTTACGTAGATAAGAATTTTTTTTTTTTTTTTTGTTTCACTGGTTTATCGAAATATAACGGTGGATAATTTTCCGATAAACTAAATGTCCAAAATGTATGCCCGGATGTGAAGAATGCCAGAAACCATAAGATGATGAAGTCGTTAAAATGACGTCATGCTTGCTTTGCTTTCTGATGACATTTCCCGCGATTTTCGACATTTTATTGAAAAAAAAAACATAACGAAAGTAGAGTTTGACACGGAAAATAAACGAAAAACGTATTTGTTGCGATGAAATACCACGATAATTTCACTCCTGAACACCAAAAGTAGTTACGCAACATCATATTCCTTTTGGTGCCCACTCGGTGAAAATATAAAGTGACATTACTCTGAAACAAACAATTATCTTCTATACATAAGACAAAACATGTGGTAGATGCAGTAATTAGCTTGGAAGTGAAACACGATTTTAGCTTTTGGTTGAGCTTCCCTTCATCAGTAGCAGAGTATAATTGCGAAAATTTTCTTATTGTATTTTTGTTTCGAGACAAGCGTTACCTGATACACTAACAATTTAATTGCATCATTACAGTCCGCTAATGGAGCAATTAGAATCAATTATGCTCAAATTACAAAAAGAACAATCCACGCGACATCACTGATTTTGTTTAATTATATGCAATTACTTCCTGTGAAACTGTGACATTGCAAAACTACAATGAGATAAAAGAATTTCAGTAACTATAAGCGCTTGCAGCAATTACGAACTACATATTACAAGGAGTTGACACAAAAACTGAAGCAATTAATGAAATTGGGCCAACGCGAACTTTTTACACACAAATATCACCGCCTGAAGCAATTAATGAAATTCGACCAACGTGAACTTTTAGATATTTTAAAGTTCGGATAATCATGCTAACTCTGCGTGAAATGATTTCTTTCTCCTTTTTTTGGACCATGTATGATAATGAATATATATTTGTTATATCTCCTTTGACGAAATACACATCAAAAAGAAATTGACCAAACCACCCGCTTTAACAAATTGTGTAACTATCAGAAGATAGTCTTTGAACGCGTCACCGTGCCGCTTGAATGTCACATTTCACAAGTTCATAGTAACATTTAAGAACAAAGACAGTCCAGAAGGATGTATACAGCTACTTTCATAAACTGCCGGTTTATGTAAACACAATAAAAAGACAGGCGTTTTTCAGTTAGAAATCAGAAAAATGACCTCATGCTTTGAATTATTTAAAGTTATATTACCCCTCAAAATGGTAACATTGGTTTATATTTAAGAGCTCTGCCCAAAACACAGTCTGTGGATATTTTGAAAGTTTACCAAATTATTTCTGTAATTAACACAGTGTACGAACTCAGACTGTCTCTGTCCGGAAGTAGCCACCGAATACACATACAATAACGGTTTTTATTTTACTACACATTCACCGTGTACTTTTATCTTAAGGTTTTCAGTCTTTTTATGGTACTTGTAGATTGCACTTTCACTCATTCTGCTTGACTATTGTATGAAGTTGTATTGAATTCCAGCCAGTAGTTTTCAAGTTATGATCCGGACAAGGAAAGGTATCAAAGAACACTATCTGTAAAGAGAGAAGATAGAGTTATAGCGGTGATGCTTGTACACTGCACTCTCATTGTGCGTGACCGCTGAATGAAGTTGTATTGAAACACAACCATAAGTTTTCAAGTTATGCATCAGACAAGGAAAATGGAACGGACCGACCGACCGAACGACCGACTACAGGGTGACTCCTATATACCCCTCAAACTTTGTTTCAGGGGTAGAGTAATTTCAAAATCGTTATTAATATGATATTTGCAAGATAAATCTAAGCTTAACATTCCAATCATTATCGGAACAATCCGCATTTTAAAAGATGTTGTAGTACTGTAAAACATTCAATATTTTAGTAAAGTTGTTGTTGTTATTGTATAATTAATGGGTGTTGTTTTTTGTGCTTAAATGGGGCATTTTTATACATGTTCTTCAAAAGTGTATTATTTTATCACAGTTCAAATGTGCGTTCATTGAAAACATTAAATATATATGTACTTATGTTTGGGGGATGTAGGGAGTGCCCTTATCACTTTCTAATATAATTACAATCAGACACTGATACATAGCGTATTTATCAGTTGTCTCAAAGGAACATTTAATTACTTCCACTTTTATACTAATGGAACTCGATTTAATTTCCAAATATGGTAACAATAATTTTTAGAGACAATCCATTTTGCAAAAGTAGAGCACATCAAATTGCTCTACACCATCTTTTTAAAGCGGATCAAGTTAAATTCTAAACTAGTACTTCTAGAGTCACGTGAGTCCGCCAAATAATTGAATTGACTGCATTATATTCATAAAGCAATATTTTGAAAATAATAATTCTGCAGTAGTGGGCGCATTTTTTACTAGATCTTCATGAAACTAAGTCAGAATGACTCCCGTGATAAAATCCAGAGGCTATCTGGTGTCAAAAAATAGGTCACGGGGTCAAATCATAGAAAAAACTGTGTGTATGCAATAGAGGTTGCATTTTTCATTGGATCTTCATGAAACTTATTCAGTATGATAACTTTAATCAAATCTATGTACATTTTGAATATTGGTCATCTTGGGTCGAAAACAAGGTCACGGGGTCAAATCATAGAATTGGTCAGAAGGTTTGTCCTGTCAAGGTCAAACAGAATGTTTGTGTTTTTGATAAAGGGTTGAAGTTTGGTCACAAATGGTCATAAGTAAGTCTCAGGTGAGCGATATAGGGCAATCTTGTCCCTTGATTTTGAGATATTACAACAAGTTTTGTGATCTAGTCAATTTGAAATTGATTATTATTTGACTAAGATATGTTTTATTTTATTTTGTAACGGGTTAGAATTATTATTATAGAAATTATCAAAGAAGCTAAAGTACAAGTTCATATTAATTTAATTCGAGTTCAGGTGTATGAAGTAAACTATATTCGTGTACCGAGTTAAACAAGTCGTCATTGCATCCTTCGAAAGTGTTAAAAGCTGCTCGCTCTCAGATTTTGTTATAAAACCAAAGTTCATCAAAATTTAAGAAAATAAAGTTTTTGGGAACATGAATTCGGTGTTTTAACAAGAAGAAAAACGTGTGTTAACGGGGAGATTCACGCGCCGTTATAACCTGTTTTCATTATTGCGCATTACAGGGCCTCGGGATACATTTGTATGTTGGTGCTATCCTATAAAAAGGTTCCAGTACAAATTCCTGTAAAGTTTATATGTATATTTCAAATTATACGCTACCAAATAATATTAAAGCGTTGCAAACGCTTTTGAAATTCCAATAAAAACATATAGTGTAGTGGTGCCGTAAAACAAACATTTTCAATGTATTTTTGCAAATTCCTTTCTAGATTATTGCTTGTATCTTGATTCTAGCCTTTAGTTATATATTTATGTACAAATGTGTCGTTTTTAAAATTAAATAATTTTTCTACGGTTACTGAGAGCGAGCAGCTTTAAAGCTATCCGAAATTAGTTAGTTTAAGTGAAGGCCCAATTTGCTTTGTAATTATTACATGTATATATGTACGCGTGGACAGGAAATAGTGAAATTCAATCTGTAAATATTATGCTTAACAATATTGAGTGATAAATGCCTTGATATTGTTTCATTCAAAGGGAAAATATACTAAAGCGCAGCTTTTTTTCTATTTGGGTAAATACTTCCCTGATAGTTTTAGTAAGTTCTATGTAAGACGTTTGGTACAATTGTTCTGCTCATGACTGAAATGAGGTAGTATTAATTTAAAGAACTACTCCACAGCACCGAGATAACGCTTCCATCAAAACATTTCTCAAACTTAAATGAATTCATGTTGATGACAGTCTGTAGGTTCAATGTTTGACTTCGTTGTATTAAAGCTGCTCGCTCTCAGATTTTGGTAAAAAAATAAAGTTCTTCAAACCGTATGTAGATAACGTATTTTAGAACACATAGTCATATGAAAAGGCTCCAGTATAAAATCCTGCCACGTTTACTCTTAAATTTAAAAAAAGAATACGCCACCAAATCCAAAAGCGTTGCAAACGCTTTTGAAATTTCAATATAAAGATATAGTGTAGCGGTGCCGTGCAACCGACATATTGAATCTTTTTCTGCAAATCCTACTCTAGCTGTTAGTTTTATATTAAGGTATAATAATATCAATTTTTTGAAAAAATAATTTTTTAACGGTATAATAAGGCTAGCAACTTTAAATGTTCAGTAGAAAAATCACATGTAGCTCTTATTTTTCCAAGAAAGAGTAAAAGCGGAAGAGACTTATTGCACCAAAAACATTCCTAACAAGTTTCAAATCGATAAGTTCATGTTAGACATTTCACATGTAGCTCTTATTTTACCAAGAAAGATGTCACACAAGCGGAAAAGACACTCATTCGCACAAAAAACATTCCTAACTTAAGTTTCTAAATCGATTAGTTCATGTTCGACATTTAGCGAAGTATTTTTTTCAATGATACTGCAAAAAGTAATAAAGGCTTTCTGACAACTATTGTTCGTGAAAAAACGACTTGCATACGAGAGAAAGGCATAAATCAGCATGGTTTAAGAGTTATAAGAACATATCATATTTCTATCATTATTCTATCAGTAAAATAATTTAACTTTATCAGTTAATTCAAAGTGATCCTAGGACTTTAAATGAACAATTAAATATTGATTGTGGCATATAACAGCAACAGCTTGCGTTCATTGGATTGTTTATGGGCTGGACGGAAACATTTTTGTTATGATATATGTTTTGCCAAATGTTTTCAGCTTCCTTGTGGAAGTTTTACTCGTTTCGAAATAACATGAGTTTTTTCTCTCCATTTTTTACACTATATATATATATATATATATATATATATATATATATATAATTATTAACAGTAAAACATTGCAATCGTGTGTTCCGTGTACCGTACGTAAAAGCCCTTGTTGACGGTGAAAAAATATCAGTAATGTCTCAGAAACAATGATATATCTTGTATACCAGAAATATATCTGCGAAAGAAATAACAGTGCATAATTATATGTCATTAATACAGCTCTTTATTTATCTTGTATACTATAAATATATCTGCGAAAGAAATAACAGTGTATATTATATGTCATAAATACAGCTCTTTATTTATCTTGTATACCAAAAATCTATCTGCGAAAGAAATAACAGTGCATAATTATATGTCATTAATACAGCTCTTTATTTATCTTGTATACTAAAAATATATCTGCGAAAGAAATAACAGTGCATAATTATATGTCATTAATAAAGCTCTTTATTTATCTTGTATACCAAAAATCTATCTGCGAAAGAAATAACAGTGTATAATTATATGTCATAAATACAGCTCTTTATTGGATCGTCCAAATGTGATATGCTACAGCTTTATGCCGTCTTGCAAAGATATACAATTTATATCATGCAATTGCACGAATGTTGATCCCAGAGGAGTTCAAATTGTCGTACGTTGTATATTATTCAACAATCATTCAAAATTACTTTTGACAATTGAAAAAATGTTCAGTATGATTAAGGTATCTTTCCATTGTACATTAACATCAAAAAGTTTTATTTAGACATAGCACTACAATACTGATAGAATGACAAATATATGTTTAGTCTTAATTCCATGTGTAATTGCGTCATTACAAACGAATGTTAATCATAGCAAATATTCATATTCAATCAACACAAACCATACTGCAAATAGGATAAGCAACTGGACGTTTACTATTTGGCCAAACAGTGTATTGACTACTGAATAGACATAATTTAGAGAAGCTTCCATTTTTAATATCAAGTTAAAGTTTCAAAGTTTTATTTCGTGTTAATGCATTCGACTTTAAAGAGCATGCCTTATTTCACTTCGTCTAGAACATATTCGTTCATTTAATGGTACAACTATTGGTCTTGACTAACAACCTACTCAAATATGGAACCCATGAGAGGAAACTCTTAACCGTACAAATGAATGACAGAATTTAGTATTTTTAAGATATCAAATTCAATAAAGACTGGCTTCAAGTAAAAAGCGACACAATTATTTTTCTTCAAATTTTTATTTCATGAATGCATTTACTACAAGCCAATACAAACACACAAAAAACAACAACAAATAGAAATATGCAAAGCAACATGTAGCTACATTGGGTGTTTCAATACAATAACTCGTGTTTATGACACGCGGCTAAAATGTGCGAGAAAGTTACTGTAATAACATTTTTTTTGTGATGACGAAAATAACAATCAATATAATGCGGGAAATTGTTTTGCACTACCGTCTGATCAATGTGTCAATTGGTAGGCGTTTCGGTTTATTGATTACAGTTTCCAGGCACAGGGTTCAAAAGCATGTTTCCACTTGAAGTAGCCAATATCGGGAAAACATCTGTTTACATTCTCCTCAAATTGCAAGTACAATGTATTGGTTTTATGTCTTTAATACAACAATAAGTAAATTTATTGCAATGGAGCGTCAGGGAACTGCAGCAATGAAAATTTGTTTATTCCTGTATTTTAAACCACTAATCAACTTTGTCCTATCTACAGACAATTATTGTATTGAAATGTATAGAGATTTAGGGCAGGGTTTAGCTCTGTGATGTCACAGTCCAACTTATTGGTAAAATAAATGAAGTAATTATTTTGATATATACACCAACTTTACCCAAATTTACAGAACTAATACTGTCCAAAATATTTTTGTCATACATCATGAAATTTTCAAGGAAAATGTGACCTCCAATCACATAAAGTAAAAAAATGTGAATTTTGTTGACCATTCAATACCCTGCTTTTGAAAAAGACATGTATTGGAAATTTCAATCTGATATTGACAGGAAGTTGGGTTTGACAACAAGCAAATGGATTTCTATTTCAAGATTTTCCTTAAAATAAGTATATTTCAGTATATGAAAATTTATCTTAGTAACTATCCATTCATATTTTAGAATGGTGTTGATGAGTTTTAACATATAGTGGGGGCAATGTCCTCAAGTTTGTTAAAACATCATTGGAACCTCATCAAACAAGTTTGAATATGGAAACAATATTCTTCATATTCTTCAGATTTCATATGTTTATAACTTGGAGAATCAAATTGTTATTAACTATTTTATTTACAGATCTTTAAAGAGTGATATCATGGCTGCATTTAACTGTGAGCATCAGTATGCTTTCTTTATATTCACAATAGCCTGAGAGATTGTCAGAAAGCCTGCCAGTTGAAAGATAATATGCCAAGATCCTTAACCGCCTACAGTAAGTACTTGTATACAATTGATATTATAGACAAATGTCAATAGGTGATAGGATGGATGGGTTGCTGGGGCAGGAGATGCGGATGAATTCATGTGTAGTTTTAATTCATGTGTCTGGCCATTAATTTTACAGTAGCTAATTTTTCCTCATAATATACTTTATACAATGTATTTGGTAGTATTTTGTGCCTCATACGAAGATTCACCTTTGTAAGATAAATAGTACTAGTATTGATTTGGGGGACAATGGATAAGATCACACGGATGTTAGAATTAGAGAGTGTTAAACCCAACTGATTGACTCTTGACTTAATAATTAAGGCTGAATGATGTGTGACTGTACATTCATTAACTGAACCAATGATTGACATAAAAGTCATCAAGTCTGACTGAGCATTCTCTCAATGAACTGCTGATTGAATATCAGTCATCATGTATGACTGAACATTCCATTACTTAACCACTGATAGATTTTCAGTCATCAAGTATGACTGAACATTCCCTTTCTTAACTAAACATTCCCTAACTAAACCACTGATTGACTATTAGTCATCAGGCCTGAATGAACATTACCTTACTGACTCATGGATTGACTATCAGTCATACAGTTTGAACTAAACATTCCCTTACTGAATCACTGATTGACTATCAGTCATAAAGATTCACTGTCAGGCATCAATGAATGAACATTACTGCTTATTGAACTGCTGATTGATTATCAGTCATACAGGTTAGATTGAACATTCCCTTAATGAATCACTGATTGACTATCAGTCATCAATTAGATAACTAGACTGCTGATTGACTATCAATTATAAAGTCTGACTGAACATCCCCTTATTGAACTGCTGATTGAATTATCAGTCATCAAGTATGACTGAACATTCCCTTAATGAACTTGCTGGTTGACTGTCAGTCATCAAGTATGACTGAACATCCTTTTAATTAACTGCTGATTGACTATCAGTCATCAATTATGACTGAACATCCCCTTAATGAACTGCTGATTGACTAGCAGTCATCAATTATGACTGAACATCCCCTTAATGAACTGCTGATTGAATATAAGTCATCAATTATGACTGAACATCCCCTTAATGACTTGCTGATTGACTATCAGTCATCAATTATGACTGAACATCCCCTTAATGAACTGCTGGTTGAATATTAGTCTTCAATTATGGCTGAACATCCCCTTCATGAACTGCTGATTGAATATCAGTCATCAATTGTGACTGAACATCTCCTTAATGAACTGCTGATTGACTATTAGTCATCAATTATGACTGAAAATCCCCTTAATGACTTGCTGATTGACTATCAGTCATCAAGTGTGACTGAACATGTCCTTAATTAACTGCTGATTGACTATCAGTCATCAATTATGACTGAACATCCCCTTAATGGCTTGCTGATTGACTATCAGTCATCAAGTGTGACTGAACATGCCCTTACTTTACCACTGATTGACTATCAGTCATCAATTATGACTGAACATCCCCTTAATGAACTACTGATTGACTATCAGTCATCATTCATGACTGATCATCCCCTTAATGAATTGCTGATTGAATATCAGTCATCAAATATGACTGAACATCCCCTTAATGAACTACTGATTGACTATCAGTCATCAATCATGACTGAACATCCCCTTGATGAACTGCTGATTGACTATCAGTCATCAAGTGTGACTGAACATCACCTTTATTAACTGCTGATTGAATATCAGTCATCAATTATGACTGAACATCCTCTTAATGAACTGCTGCTGGACTATCAGTCATCAATCATGACTGATCATCCCCTTAATGAACTGCTGATTGAATATCAGTCATTAATTATGACTGAACATCCCCTTAATGAACTACTGATTGACTATCAGTCATCAATCATGACTGATCATCCCCTTAATGAATTGCTGATTGAATATTAGTCATCAAATATGACTGAACATCCCCTAAATGAACTACTGATTGACTATCAGTCATCAATCATGACTGAACATCCCCTTGATGAACTGCTGATTGACTATCAGTCATCAAGTTTGACTGAACATCACCTTTATGAACTGCTGATTGACTATCAGTCATCAATTATGACTGAACATCCCCTTAATGAACTGCTGGTCGAATATCAGTCATCAAGTCTGACTGAACATCCCCTTTATATACTGCTGATTGAATAGCAGTCAACAATTGTGACTGAACATCTCCTTAATGAACTGCTGATTGATTATTAGTCATCAGTTATGACTGAAAATCCCCTTTATCGAACTACTGATTGAATATCAGTCATCTATCAGTCATCAATTGTGACTGAACATCCCCTTTATCGAACTACTGATTGACTATCAGTCATCAAGTCTGACTGAACATCCCCTTTATATACTGCTGATTGAATAGCAGTCAACAATAGTGACTGAACATCTCCTTAATGAACTGCTGATTGAATATTAGTCATCAATTATGACTGAACATCCCCTTAATGAACTGCTGATTGACTATCAGTCATCAATTATGACTGAACATCCCCTTAATGAACTCTGATTATCAGTATCAATTATGACTGAACACCCCTTAATGAACTCATGATTGACTATCAGTCATTAAGTGTGACTGAACATCCCCTTAATGAAATGCTGATTGAATAGCAGTCATCAATTGTGACTGAACATCTCCTTAACGAACTGCTGATTGAATATTAGTCATTAATTACGACTGAACATCCCCTGAATGAACTGCTGATTGACTATCAGTCATCAATTATGACTGAACATCCCCTTAATGAACTGATGATTGACTATCAGTCATCAAGTCTGACTGAATATTCTCTAACTGAACTACTGAGGCTACTGACTGATTACATGTAACTCTGATGCATTGACCTCTATTTAGTCAAGCAACTGACTGATTATGATACTGATAGGCTATCTCTGGTCTTACTGACTGCGTAAGTGTGGCTGACTTCTTGACTCACTGACTGCCACTCTGACTTGCTGACTGATTAAATATGACTAACTTCCTCTTACTAATAGACTGGTTTTCTCTAATGACTGTTTTATTTTCTGGCTGTTGCTTACCATCTGACTCTTACTGATCAGCAAATCAATTGGTTGGTTTTATATGGCTATATACCCAAATGACTGATGGGCTATGACTCATTCATAACAATTGCTTAACACTTTCAAGTGTAACTTAGATTCTTTTAGAGGTACCGAATTGAAAGACGAATATTTATCTGTTTAAAGGTCATGCAAGTTTAAAAAAACTTACAGTTTAGAGCAGTAACTTACACAATATAATTTTTCCGTTTGGTTGAGTAACATACAAAATGAACATCAACCACCCCTATTTTATTGTGTCTTTACAGAATGAAAGCAACTGAAGTCAAATAAGCAACAATTCCAAGTGCTTGTGAACAGAAATACAAAGAGAAATTGTGTTAAATTTATTTGTAGACCTCAAAAATAAATATCAATGGACTTTGTGTTTGTGTACATGTTTTCAGTGTTCTACAACAACTTAGATTTCCACAAGGCTGAAACTGTCCATAGTACAACTTTATACGGTTTCTGCTGTCATTCAAGGTGGATATTGTAGCATTCTCTGTGTTGGCACTTCTGAAATCAAATAAATACAAAAATTTAATGTAATTACTATCACAAAATATGCCCATCACTGGACAGCTCTAAATTGTTCCAGATTTGGCACTCAAATGACAATAACTCTGAGTCGACCATAGCTTATTAGCTGGTTATCGACCTTGGCCGAGATTTAGTTTAGTGAAAACTGGATAGGAATAATTTAAGTTAAAAGATTGGACAACACTTAATTAAAAATGTCCAATATTGGCATTTAAAGAGCCAGAACTCCAGAACGACACTTGCGCTTTAGCTGGTTATCAAACTTGTCCCAGATATTAGGCTAATAAATATGCATGGCAATTTCAATAATTGATTAAGAATTATTTACAGGACAAGTCTAAATTTGTAGTAATGAGATGGCAATAATTGTGTAGTGACTCATGCAATTTGGCTGATTATCAAACTTGGCAGAGATAAAAGGCCAATGAACATTACCAGCAACTTTAGTGAAGATTGGTTAGGAAGAGTTCAAGTTACAGACTTGACAACTATGTGGATGCCTGTCACCGTGGCATATGAAAATGATGTGGGCAGTTTAGTTTGTCATCCAATGAAGCTATTGTATTCTTTTTTACCCATAGATGCTTTGGGTCTGGACCTCACCCTCTTAGCATTGACCTACATCCTACAAATGTATTTAAGCTAACCAGTTACCAGATTCAATTCCTTATTCTACTTCCTTACTGCTCACATGTTTAGGATGTCCGTATATGTCCAGTGCAACATGGAACCAGGACTGGATTGGGTGGCGAGTCCATACCCCATGCAGCTTTACATAATTATAGTATGTGTTGCACAGTACTATCATTTAGTTTATGATTTACAATGTTCAAAAATAAAAAAAGGGGGTGGCTGTGTTGAGGCTAATGTGTCTGCCGCTCATCCCGGAGGTTGTCGTTGAAGCCCTACTGTGGTCACGACCGTAACTCCTCAAATGCCATTTGTTTTTCCATGACGCGGACTCTTTCTTCACTATCAAGCTTAAATAAATTTGTATAAACTATTGTTCAAAGATATAAACCTACCACTCGCATCACAAGTTAAATGAATGAAGCATTGGCAGTTTCCGTGCAGTTTGATTGGGCTTCATTGGCCAGCCTAATTCATTCACTCCGGTTCCGGTCTTGTCTAACCTGTTTTATGGATCTGACATTTTTAAATGAAACTGTTGATCCAAAACTTCTAGAAACCTGAAGCCGAAAAAACATTGAAATTTCATTTAGTTTAGAAAAAGAAATGACTACATATTCAACTAACATGACTAAGAGTAAGATAATGCTCGGTTGTAAAAGCTCACGACAGCTTGTTAATTATAAATGATTTGCCGATTAAAAATAATATCTTATCTTAATGCTCAACATATTTTTTGTTGATGTATATAAACCAGGAACCGTCTATAGAGTATTCCTGATATAAACTGAACATTTCTTTTCTCGTATACAGATTAATTAAATCTTAAAACCACCTTGGATTTATCAACAGGCCTTTAGAAACTAGTCCAACTAATTGTCGCGAGTCGAGATATTGTGTTATTTTTGTATGGGCAATACCTCTTCTCTTCTCAGGTTACAGCGAGATTCTTACCAAAAACGAAAATATCTCGGAATTTGCTCAAGACGTCATTTCATTACTTTGACTATATAGGGGCCTAAACATGCGTATAAAAGTATGTGGATGTATGTAAATACACTATACAGCTAGAGTCGCCGGTCAATAGCAACTCATAACTAATGTTTAGTTGTTAATTCTATCGAATGTAAACTAAAATTTTGTCTCTACTACAGATGTTCGGCTAACAGTCCGATTTTGTGTTGGTCGAAAAATGTGACACTTTCAAACTTACCTCGCTTTTGATTTTGAAGAATGATAGTTGTTTCTGGTATTATTTACTGAGGCTAGATATAGTATTTTCTTTCCGCTACATATAAACAGCACATATTTTATACGGACGTCAGTTACAGATGTGAAAATGACCAGTTTCACATTTTACCGGCGTTTGTTGTGTCCGAGCAAGTGCGCGTTATATTTACACGCCGTTCGATAAAAATAGACTGCGTCACTGTTTTTAACCACTTACGAGAAAGTTACGAGAAATGCGATCAGATCAGATTCTGCGGACTTACGAGAGCTTTCATAAGACACTTTATGAGAATCGTAAATATTCTCGTATCTTCAGACTTGCGAGAAACGGGTCTCGTAAATACCTCGTAAGTTACGATTTTTGATAAGACGGGCCCTATATCTTGAAACTTTTGGTTGTTTATGGACAGGATGGAAATGATGTTTAAAAATATGTCTGTTAGTAGTTTTTCTGATATCTGATTTCGGAAGGATATCTTTCTCGTCACCAAGTGTTTTAAAACTTTCCATCAAAGTGGAATGATACAAAGTTGCTGTTGTTCGTCCGTATTTCCAGCCATATCTAACAAATACTTTGGAGAATCTGAATAAACTTGTTTCACGGCAGTACACTTTCGTGCCTTAATGAATTTAAATAAAGCAAGAGAGATGTTTTAATTACCTTAAAGGAATACGACCCTGCTGGATGCAGTAAGGTGGCTTGTGGAAATTGTCCCCTTTGTACCATGTTCGTTATATTAATAAGGGCCATGACTGACACATAACAAGAAATTAAACCAAAGACCGGTGAATTACAAGGCTAGATTTCGTCTTAAAAGTTAACAGCTACATTAAAGGCACGGAATACAGCTTTATTATATACCTATAAATATTATGTAAAAAATACAGCCTATATTCAACCATCAAATACGGCCTGACAGAAAAAAAATCCGTATTGTATGTACGTGGAATACAAATAGCGCGGCAAAATTTGTAAGAGTGCATTCAATTGGCTCTAAAATGCACATGACGTTAATAACGTCGCTTTTGACTGGGTCGTTACTATTTGTTTATACGATGACGTCAATAAAATGGCGTCGCATACTTCGTATATTTCGCGCTAAAAAGGGTTTTTCTTCAATTTTATGCTTAGAATATCATTTTAATTTAGTTAATTCGCGCAGACAAGTTATATAATAAAAGGGTTATTAGTATAGTAATGTGATCCATAAGCCGGATTGGCTCTCGTCGAGGTCGGATCAAACTCGTGCTACGCACTCGTATGATCCGACGCACGACTCGAGCAAATCCGGCATGCTGGATCACGCTACTATACTAATAACCCTATTATATTTGCGGCACGGAATACAGCTTCATTTACGGCACGGAATACAGCTTTATTTACGGCACGGAGTACAGCTAAATTTACGGCACGGAATACAGCTTCATTTACGCCACGGAATACAGCTTCATTTACGGCACGGAATACAGCTTCATTTACGACACGGAATACTTCCCTGGTACAGATTTATTCTAATGCTTCATATCAATTATTAAAATGATATACAAAATATACATGATTTAAAGTAGTTAGTGTGTGTTAAACATTATTGACTTGATACAAAAGTAGATATGCCAAGAAAATATTGAAATGACAAAATCGCGTATTATGGTATAAAATAAGTGTAATCATTTATCTAATAAAACTGAATCCTTGTCATATGCATTCCTAGTAAATATTAATATCCGTCTTTATAGCAAAACCTTAAGTACCATTTTCAAAATTAAAATGGAGGGAAATTGCCAGCAAACTGCGCATCAATAACAATGGATAACAAAAAAATAACAAAACCTGAAATCGCTCTATGTATCATTAAAAACAAAAACAATGCTTTCATGAAACAGCGGTTTCACTAAAGTTATACTGATGTTTACATTTGACTGCAATTTATTTCTCTAATTTGGAGGTCTGAAAGTGACATAACAAGACATTGCTCTCTAGATCGTTATTACTCGGACAGATTAACCTGATCCTCCTGACCTCTATTAGCATAATTTCACGGTCGATTTACTATCTATATATATCTTCTGCTTTCATTTTACGAATATGCACGCGGAAAGTAATATGAAATAATTGATACATATCGTTCAGACCGAGCAAATTATCAATCGGGTCGGTAGCTCAATTGGTAACGAGGTTTTTTTTAATATTACTAATCTGTACCTCGTGTGTTCGAGTCCTGCCAACGAAAGTGAAAATTCGTTTGTATTCAGCTTTAGCCCATTAAATGTTTTCAACTTTATCTTTAGGCATAAAATATTATTTTATCTAACTCATTTTTTTATATGTTAATCTTTTCCAAAAAGAACAACACACCTCGTGATGCTTGTGCATCCCGTTTTCGACTGTTTTCCGTTTACATACCATATACATATATAAAATAAATCAGAAATACAAATTAAAAAAGAATCACTTACCATGATTCGAACCCTCGCATTTTCATGATTGCTAGTCAATAAATTTGCTTTTCTGCGCGCTAATCACTTGCCTACGATTGACAATACCTCTCCAGTCGTTTATTAACAGTACACTTACAATTGTAAACCTACTTAATACGAAAAGAACCGTTAACACACGAAATGCTCACGGAAATTGATATATTCAACGCAATCACTGAATAATATATTCATGCATAAAGGTCAGGATCAGGTTAACTTGTCTGGACAATAATGCGAAAACAATATATTTTCATGACACGTGTTATATATTGATGATATGGAGGATAATTGTTGGTTTCGATGTAATATCACGTTATAATTTCACCGAGTGGGCTCCAAAAGAATAACTACTTTTGGTGTTCACGAGTGAAATTATCGTGATATTACATTGATACTAACACTTTTTCTGTTTATTTTATGTCTGAAACTCTCATTTTGCTGAGTTTATTTCAATAAACGACGAGGAAACGTATGAAAGCATATGGACTTTTTGAGGATCGTCGTGTGGGGGCCGGCAGGGAGCTTGGATAATTTTCACTGAGTGGACAGTGAGTTTACCGGGATACAATCCACCGTTTTATTTCGATAAACCAACAAAAACATAAAATAAAACATTAGGCTTAAAATTTGTTTCTTTTATTATTATTTTTAAGTTCCGGAAGTTTACATGTTTTGTTGCATGTACATTTGTAAAAGTTGAATTGTGACCGATGAATAATCTCCAAGTTACCTAGAATTGTAAACTTGAGATTTCAAAAGAAATATAATAAAAAATGTATGTTTTATCAGTAGTGTGCACTGATTTATATGTCATTGAGAAATAAAATCATAGACATAAAATCAAATTTTTTTTTTTTTTTGTCAGCAATCATTAGTGAACGATCCTTCAATAATAGATATCATCCTGGACAGTTACGGGAAACTTTTACATCGGAGCCATAACAAACGTAATGCTATGACTGGATTGTCTGAACCAGATAACCATTGACAAATAAGCATACACACCACAGTTGAACAGTGACGGCCCATGTTAAAATGACAAAAATGCATGCAAGATTGCTATTAGCGAACATAACAGGAAGTGGTCGGCGTTCATCCTAGTAAGATTAAAATGTAGTACATGTAAATTGACACGATAAAAGCAGTATGTAAAGCATGTGTCATTTGTCAGATTATTTCATGAGGTAAAATAGGTTCTATCCAGTTGCAAATGGCATTTTGATTTGTACGACTCTTATCTGACATTTTGATCAAGTGTACAGCAAGACATGATATATCACGGAATCTATTTTGCACTTACGAGCTTTAAACTTGACTGGTCAAAAAACAAGTTGCCTGATTAACGCATTGTTTTATTGCTGATAGCAATTGTATATATACATAAGTAATAGTTTTTACGACTAAACGTCGGTGAGCGAAATGGGTCATCAGAACTTACAATTTGATATATTATTAAGCAAAGTCTAAAATGATACTTTGTTTAATTTAAGAATAGTTCGTTTAGTTCAAAAGACATTTTTAGTCTTTTACTATTTTCCACAGTTTTAACAATCTTGATTCTCTTAACTGGAAAAATTGTTTTGCAGGTACATTGTATCTTACATTTACTTTAATTAACACTTTTGAGTGATATACCGGTTAGTATATCACTTTGTGGAGTGTAGATGCGTAGTAATCTCATTACGAAGGCCGAACAAAGCATCTAAATGACACACAGTCAATAGTAACCGGTTTATCACTCAAAAGTAAAATTTGTGTCCTTTCTAACAGGTTAAATTAAACAAAAATATGTTCGAAGGGGCTAACATGAAGTCGCTGCCTTGAACTTGTAGTATTCCGTGCATTCCTTGCATTTTATGAATTTTGGCTGATCTTTTTCACTCCTTAAATAAAACGCTATTTGTCTAATTTTTGTTGTTGATATTGCTGGCGATACCGGAAGTGTAGATTTTTTTCTACCATTTGTTTTACATCAAGTGAATTCATTCACAACAAAACCGATCCAAGCGAATTAGTGCATGCACACTCGTAGATGTTGATGGAATTACGGTGGAGGGGATTTCAGCAATCAAAAATAGATCCGGACGCCTAAAGTGATATACTTGGTAGTTATATCACGCTCAAATCCTTTTTTGCCTATATAGGAGAAATTTTCATCAGCGTTAGAATCGTTCTTTTATCTTGAATAAAGTGGTGTTTTCAAATGTCAGAACATTGAGAAATTGCAACTTTAAATGCTCATAATTCAAACACATACAATGGCAAAAAAAATTAATGCATGGAAAATTCTGAACTTTATACACAGAGTTAGTAATATAATTCAATGAATGGTGCAAAATTCCATTAAAATGTTTCAATGCTTTAAATGATATCGAAGGTTTATGATGGTTCATAAAGAGCTCCTGTACACATTTTGAGGAATCTTTTATAAAAATGTTAGAATATTATAATATAGAACGCACGGCTAACCGTGATATATCATCATACTCATCAACTGCATGTAATGAACATGAATCACAGACAGACATACTCATCCTAACCAAGCCTGAAAATATGTATATATTGCTGCAAGATCCTGAATTCTTTTTATCAGACAAATCGATATAAATATTGTCTAAGTTATCAGACGATAATTATGCAGTTCTTCGATAAAGGTCTTCATTATTATTCACAGAAGTATATCGAATATCAATTGCGTGTCAAATTATCTTTCATTTTGTTAGTGTGCGATGAATAATTACTTTCAATGATAATACTTCAAAAACAAAACTCCGTGTTAAGATACTATTTCAGTCTTCGGTAATTTAGATGTACTGCAGATAAACTGACATGCTATGCTGTAATGATGCTGTTATAAATGTTTATTTGTTTCATTACTGCGTTAGAACAAAACTTCAATATTCGCTCTAGAATTGCAATTTGTAGCGGAGTCTTGTGAAAATAAATTTTCGTTAATATTTCATCTTCTGTCGCAAATTTAGTAAACATGTAGTTATTTATCTTGTATTATATAAACTCCAGGTATTGTCATTCTTGGATTCCTATCATAAATACACTGTTGCATAGGAATATGATTAACGCTGTTTATTTTTTGTGGTTCGGTATTATTTCATAAGAGAAATCTCACAATTCCAAGTTTGAATATAGATCACATAATGTGTGTATTAAAGTCTCAGGGCCACATTGACAAGTAGCTCTTATTTTACCAAGAAAGATGTCCCACCGGCAGAAATGACCTTTGTTTGTTCCAAACTCATATCTTACATTTACTCTTTTGATCGATGTACATGTTAGAAATATAAAGCAGTATTTTTACAATGACATTGCAAAATATAAAAAGGGCCTACTTGCAACTCTTTATCGTGACAGAGCGACTTGATTACAAAAGAAATGAATATGTCAACATTGTTTTAGAGTGAACAGAACATGGTTTCATCATAATCCTATCAGTATATTTATTTTACAATATCAGTAAATTCAAAAAGATCCTGGGACTAAATATCAAAGGAAAATCTTGATATGAATTTCTACAGAGTTTAGAGATTAAGTTGGTTACCATGAGTTACCATGGTTACATTGGTGACCATGAGTTTCTGATGATTTTTATTTTCGTAGGGTAATGTATGACATCATCTAGATTTCACTTTCTCTTCTACGTACCGATCGCTTCTTATACAAATCTACCTTATTGGCCGAAATAACAGAAATGAATACACGCCAACAGTCATTTATGAGGAAACCTTTTTTTTCGTAATGTTCTGGAAAAGCATAAGTGATTTATTTATGTTTTAATTGTATAAATTAACTCTGTTGATGACACGATAAGTACACCGTATATTACGTCCGTCTCAAATTAGAAATTGCTTTATCACGCAACTCACTGATTTTCCAAATGCACGCATTAATTTCCCGTAAAACTGCGTCATTGTAAAAACGGTAACAAAATCGACATAAACGATATCCGCGAATATCGTAAACAAGTTTGAGCTATTACTGTATAAGTGAATGACGTTGGAGCATACATTCCTCAAAATAGCATCAACTCTAACAATAAATCAGAGTAGCCAAAGTGAGCGTACATAGTACAATAAGTACAGAAGTCATCCAAACACAACTGAAAACATTATGATTATGTTGAACTTTTAATCAAGACTCGTTTGAATACGGTGCACGGGTAACCGACTAATATCTTCTATGAAAGTTGTTGAAAATAATGTAACATGATTATGGACCACAGTGTTTAAAAGTTGAATGCGAATGAATTACCGATGACGTAAATTATTTCCTGGCTGTTTCGTACTTGTCAAAATTCATGTTTTGTAGTAGATCTATTGCATTAAAAAGTTTAGGGAAAACAACAACAAAAAGTTTGGTCGAGTAATGGTGCCACGGTTATTAATTATTTTTCTGTGCTTGCATTATATTTATTTCGTACCTTGTTTGAATATCAAGAATTATATCACGCCTAAAAGTATTAAAGAGGCACTCCTTATATGTAACCGATTATATTCTAGAAACATAGATTATTTGTTCAATGAACTAAAAATGATAAATAAATACAATTTCAAAGAAGAACTTATGGCGAAAATTGCTTCATTTTACCACAATTAATCAATGAAGAGGCTCTCTGTAATAAATCGCATCCACCCATTATTTGTACAACAACAACTCTACATAGATCATTTAATGGTTTACGGTACTGCAGTGTATTTTAAACCGCTGATTTTATCGATAATGACTGGAATGCATATCTGAACCTTTTAGGTTGTGTTACATGTATAACATTTCCAAGGATTCTATTATTTATGTTTTAGGGCTATTTAGTTTGACATCAGTTATAGGGTATGTCCCTTAACGTGTTTGGTTCTCTTTTAGAAGTCTCCTTTACATTCTCATTGCAACCTCTTATTTAAACTAATATTACGACATGAGAGACAACTGTTCATTCCCTACATTTCAAGCCAGACATGCCATCCTATACCAAATGCTTTCTTTCTGTATGATATCAAGTGATAAAGTAGAGTACCTTTATCTTTTGACGAAATGTCATAAAACAAGAAAAATGGGACCACTTATCCCATAAGTTAAAGACAACATTGCTATAATGTAAAACGTTTGGGCAATCTGCATAGATTAAAGGTAAATAAGTATATTATATAAGACTTAATGTTAAGTAATTGCAACCATTACCAGACATTGAATCTATAACGACAATAGTAAAAAAAAAACATCGTCCTCTTGTGGTCAAATTTGTTTCTGTTTTAGATTTAAACATGTCTGTCTCTAGTCAAACGGTTGATGTAAAGTAGTGAAATATTACATCAAAACGATTGGACCAGAGAGTTATACGTTCAATTGGAAAACATTGAACAATGTCCTCGGTAACTTTTGGTCTCAAGAGATAACTTCTTCGTCGTTATGGATTCAATGTCTGTTTAACTTACTAAACCTTATTCCCTAATAAAAGGACGGCTGCATCTTATTATTGAAACTGGTTTCTGTTCAGAAGCGGAAATGGTTGGCGTTCATTTCCTAAAATTACAAGATTATTAGTGGACACGAAGGAAAAAATTTTTATTACAAAAACCATTAACTAATTGCTTTTAGTTTTCATGATAGGCGTTTTCACCCAGTGAAGCCAACGATTTTCATGGAATAGGAGTTGGTGTACTGATATACTATGAATATTGTTTATGTAAGATTTAATTGCCGTCTAGTGAGTTATTTCAACGAATGAAGATATGTTTTAAAAAAGCAGCAGTTCGCAACAAATGTAATGAATACTGATGGTGAATCTCGTTTCTAGGTTTACTCTATTCCTCCGACAAAATGTTTTTGAACTGTCTTTTATAAACTTAGTCGAAACTGTATGTGGATGATATACATGGCAAAGTGTGCATAATTTTCCTTTCAATTTATCCTGCTAGATAATGCTGATGATTTTTTTCTCGAATTATACAGTTTTCAGTGAGTCAACTAATTTTGAAATGGTCATGTCCAATTGATGTTTGGAAGAGTCATTTACCGTGTATATATATTGTGATACAAATTTTAAAAATGGCGTTGTAAACATAATGTCTTCGTGTTTTCCAGTGACTGTGTGGTTTGAGTCCCAAGAGCGGTCATGACCACCATACAAAGTCTAAAAGACTAAGACTTATGAAGGGTTGACTATTTCATGGTAAACATTGTCTCATGATGGAAACTAAGCGTTAAGTAATTGAACAATTGCCAATGTGTGTATAAGCTACAGATCTATACAATAAATACAGGCTATACATACTGACATATGTCATAAAATTATCAAAGTTTAATTTGATATGTGCAAATAAAATGATTATATTCTCATTTACATTCAAGTAATGTTTTGGACAAACTTTTAAACACAGTTTTGGCAACTCCGCTTTTAATTAAAACTTCTTTAAGGAAACGCTTGGCAAAAGCTACATTTCCATTCGCCATAAATCTTTTAACCTTTCTAGCGTTTTATAATGTGAAGAAAGTATTTACATAAAGTCCTTTTAACGTCTTTTCAAACTCTTAACAAATAAAGCAAACTAATGAAGGTGTTCAAGATTACAAAAAGGAACTTTAGGTCACTAAATGTACTAAAATAGTTTATTCATTCAACCTTGTGCAATATATGACAACTGTGGAAAGTAAGTAGACTTAGTCGATGCAGAAGACAAGAATTTACTGACAATATTAATGTCAAACTGACAGACGGAAAAGGGTGCCACTTAAATTAAATTATGATTGTTGTAATTTCGCAAACATCCCTAGTTACTAAACACGTGTTTAATTTCTCCTTAACAAGAACTGAAATGTTTGGAGACAACAGTTCATGTGATTATTCAATCAGAAATTATTTGTGCTGACTACGATGTAGGACAATGAACATATATGGGACAGGAGTTGGCTATATGTAAGTATGACTGCAGGCCAAGGATTAGCTGCAATCATAATGGAATCATATAACATTCCCAAGAAAACAATCGTCAATGTATGTTCTTGTCGATTTCAAATGGAAACTATATTTCAGTAACTTTGTAAAGAGAAAAAGCCTTTGATTATTTCTTTGCAACACAAACACAACCGTCCGCTTTTTAAACAATAACTGGTCGCACAGTACAATTCATTATGTTTTATTTACAATTGTCGTCTCGATGTTATAATTTACAGTACGGAAACACTAATCAAGAAACCTAGTGTGCATTTATGTGATATACACGCGACAAGAAGAATAATTACACATGTAATCAACTCAGTGCTATGTTTGCAAAAGACATAATTATTAAAGATAAGGTGACATATTTCATAAGTAATGAAACCAATTACAACCGAGCGAAAACTGACAGAACAGAAAATAAGTCAATTACTAATCAGGAACATACTACAAGTCGAATACTTTATTTGATCTAATATCCGCTAATATATATTTGTGCTGTCTGATTTACAATGTGACTGACTGAAGCAATATATGCGACCTTCAGAAAAATACAATATGCCCAAGTAGACAATATTTAGAGATACATGTATCTGTATTTTTATCTTGGAACAACGTCACTACAGCCGCAATGCATCAATGCATTAGCTTTACATAAAACTGAATTCTATTTTGCAGTAATATTACATATCAGTTTCTTTTATAATTACCTTTTATTTTAAAAGTGTAATCGCTTTCAAGAATGGCATTGAAATATTCACCCTTAAAACAAATTGAAGCATCATTAACAGCCTTTAAAGGGTGGTTAGTGGAAACTATAGAAACTGTGCGTTTAAATCACTTTGAACTAAGTACTTCACACGTTACTATACTCTACTCGACAACCTATAAAGATGAGCAAAGCTGTTACAGGAATGGTCCTTTCTAATCATGGTTGTGGCACTCCACTGCATACCAGTTTTATCGCCTTAAGTTTTAGTGAATATACTGTTTTATCTATTTAAATAGTTCTAAGACATACAATACAGCAGTCTTAGGCAAACGCTGTTCTTAAACAGTAAAAAGTTCTCTTACAAACGCTTTAGACAGAAGATGATGAAGATAACTACTACTGGCTCTTAAAGTGTTGGAATGACCCATAAGCTATCACTGGGTTGGTGTAAACTCTCTGGTTGTTGACATCGTAGGTCATTTACGTCAGATGTGTAATTATTTGTGATTATATATTGTGCTTGATTGTACATAATAACATGTAATTATATGAAAATATATGATATTTACTATTATTTCAGAGAAAGGAAAGATAGGAGATAAGAGTATTACTGCTACTAAAGACATTTCTGTATCATCTTCTGTCAAAAGCTTTGATAAGAGATTTTTTTTTCTGTTAAGGTAAAGGTTCAAACGAAATTGCGCCTAACAATATACTACGCTATGGAGTAACTACATTCGTTTGTACTTCAAGAAACTTTTCCAGTGATTCAATCCAAATGATGTCTTAAATCGACATAAACTTTTATATAAGAGGAATTGTCAGGATATAAAAAGACAGTAATAAAAGTTCCTGTTACATTTTCTTGCGGGAGGACTATGTTATCATTATCTCAAAATTCGTCGAAATCTAAAAAAAAATTATTTTTTCTCAGATTTTTGTCGAGCCCGCTTGCGGTGAGCTCGACTTAGTTGTCACTTTTGGCGGTTCGGTGTATGTGCGTGCGTCCATGCGTGCGTGCGTCCGTCCGATTTTGTCCGGACCATATCTTTTTCATGCATGGAGGGATTTTGATGTTACTTGGCACAAATGTTCACCATCATGAGACGGAGTGTCATGCGCAAGAACCAGGTCCCTAGGTCTAAGGTCAAGGTCACACTTGGAGGTTAAAGGTCAAATTCAAGAATGACTTTGTCCGGAGCATATCTTTTTCATGCATGGAGGGATTTTAATTTAACTTGGCACAAATGTTCACCATCATGAGACGGAGTGTCATGCGCAAGAACCAGGTCCCTAGGTCTAAGGTCAAGGTCACACTTAGAGGTTAAAGTTCAAAGTCAAGAATATCTTTGTCTGGAGCATTTCTTCTTCATGCATGGAGGGATTTTGATGTTACGTTGTACAAATGTTCACCACCATGGGCTGCCCTTGTTTTTAGAATTGCTTCCCTTTGTTGTTACTATAAATAGCTTATATTGTAACTTTTTTATTACTGGCCGTAGAGAAAAATCGAGACCACTTTTCTGTGGTACAACATGCATGTTACATCCAATATTTAGGTGTATTTTGACCCATCTCTACTTGGTAAGGAGTTAGTCGTTTTGACATATGGCGGGCTCGACATGTTGCACATGGGCATCTAGTATTGAATTTCTTTCTAATATGCACATAAACCACTATTTTTTTATTTTTGCGTTTTAAAGTAAAGGTCTGGTTCATACTGTAGCAAAACTATCTCAACAACATTGTTATTCCTTCAACATTAAAAATATTGATCAGAATTGGGGGTAAAAGTTCTTAGTAAAGTGGATTGGGCAGTGTGAAGGATCGATATCTTAATTCAGGTAATGACAAAAATATCACAGTCCCCCTTTCATTCTAAAGTATGACTTATTACATTAGAAAAAATTAAATCTAGACCTATTCTGAAAATATACTACAAACATAAACGTTTACGATACCAGAATTCCAGCTCATTTTGAATTTAGCACCTCATGTTGATGGTGTATCAACAAAGATCAATATTGCGGTAAATATAACATAGACCTTATCATTATTTTTTTCCAGAAACTACCGTAACTAGCAATATGTTAGGCTCTATAAAAACAAAAGGGACAATATTTTTGTAATACTGATTTTACCAGTGGATCCCTTTGATAGCACCAACTACCATGCTTTCTCTTTCAAAGATACACGCCTATATACTAATGCAAAACTCTGGTGACTTAATGCTAACCAAAGTATCTTCTTTTCAATATTTAGTTATTATTCAATCAGTATTTTCCAATGTTATACATTTTATTCCGTAAGACTTGAAGCTCACTATTCAAGTACGGCCTCATACACTTTAATTTAACACTTTCCTCACATTTGATTAAGTTGACATTTAACTTTTAATCTAATACACGAATTCTTCACACGTGCAAACTTTACATCGACTTTTTCAATGAAGTGTATGAAGATTTTCATTAATTTAATCTGTGTTCACTATAGCTTCAAAAATTGATTACAAAACTGGAGAGTAGCTGGAATCTCATTAAGCGTGCTAAGTTTTTTACTAGCAATAACCGTAACATCTTTTGAAACATCTCAAAGGCGGTTTTCTTCAAGTGGCCTTGCAGTTCAGAAAATCCATGGAAACCAGGCTTGTTGATCAAACTTGCTGTAAGGACAATTCGCTTTTTACCATGAGTAAACAGTCTGTAAAGTTCAAAACATTTAATATCATAAAAACAGCAGAAATCCAAAACAATGTCCATAAAATTTAAACTTTCTGAGCGAGATCGTTATGCTCAAAACATTATGTTCCCTATCCCTTTTCGATTGGTGTTTCTATTGAAGAGGCTAGTTATAGTCTGGTTTCTTGATACATGTAACTGGGGAGTGTGGTGCAATGTATCTAGAATACAAAAATATCAAAAGCGCCCATCGCCCTGTGAATTGCTTTCGTTGTTTCAATTTCCTCGCCTCTTTACTGTGAGTGATGTTTCGTGCATCGCTATTTATCTTTTATAAATCTTGTTTTGACTGGGCTTTGTATTACTCTTTTTGAAGTTTTAATGTGTAAAATCGTGTATTCTTACAGAATTCAGTTTGTTCATTGTTTCCTTATTATCTGTTTTCCTTTGCATCATGCTTCAGATTACGAAACAAAAAGCTATTCTCCAGGGAATTTAACTGAACAGACAAATAGGAAAATCCTCCATGCCCACGTGCGGTTATGTTATTGATAAATCATTTTTTGTAGAACAATTTTGATACAAAGGCCACATGAGAACACTTTCCGTGAAATTTGAAAACAGAACATTTTAAAAAGCTGGCTGTTAAAAGTAAAAACTAGTTTCCTCCCTGACGGCTAAATAATTTCATTCTAAATGAAGAAAATTTGAACTATCTTGACACAAGATCATGAAGCAATTTATAACAGTTTAAGCAAACTGGTTTCATGAAATTCAAAACAGCAATGAATACTGCCAAAGTGACATTTTGATATCTCGTCCATTGTTTTCACTGGCCATGAAATAATTTCGTAGTCACGAATGTAACATGCAGAGTTCAATAAAGTTTTGTTACAATTTGTTTTGGTTTCTCGGGATTTTGTACCACATCGCCTTCACATGGACAGGTTTTACCTTCTATCATATGTTCATGATTATTAAATGGGAAACGTTACAAGTGTTGATGCTAAAAAGGTTTTTTATAAGTAAGAGTGTTGTAGGTTTTCACATGATGTGACCATATTTTGGTATAACTGAGCATCTCTTCTAACTTCAATTTGAAATGACGAAGTGACTTCGAAGAAGACGTCATTTGAAGAAAATGATAACGCATGGATGACGTACACTAGACAATCATAATACATCAACTGAGCTCCAATTGAAAACGAACTATGTGCTTAATCACGTTTTACTTGATCTGACACAGACAAAAAGTGTCAAAATTCAATTAAGTACCACATTTGTAGCAGGTGACAGAGAAAAGGAAAACACGACTGCGTCCAAAGAAAGCCAACTGGTTGTTGAGAAGGTTCTCTTTTTCAGCTAACTGTGCCTGTGGCAAACTATATAACATGAAATTCTCAAACCTAGTTTGCACGGTCTGAAAATGAAGCCCTCAAAACGCACGGTGTCTAAGCATGAAACTCTCCTAAAGTTTACTAAGTATTGCTCATTCTTGGAGCTGACATTGTACGAAAGTGATAAGGTCAACAGTTAGATTTTAAAATACATTTTCAATCCCCTTTTAACATAAGAAAAATATTCATAAAAAATACAGTTGCTATAACAACATATTTTATTTCTGACAAGATATAGATATATGACATAGATCTCAAAAACAAAATATCTAACTGTGCAAAGATTGCATATTTACTAAAATGATCATATCTACTTTCAGAATATTTTAAACAGTTTTACAAGTGGAACAACACTACACCAGCTCCAATGCTTTACTTTTAGATGTTATCAGTCTGCAGGTTGTACCTGTCAATCTGCAGTATTACATATCTGTTGATGATTTAAAAAAATGTGTGAGGAATTTCTCAAGAAAACTGCTTTAAAGTCGAAACATGTAATACCTTATGAACACTCATGTCAACAAAGTATTTGACAAAGATACCGGCTACACTTGTGATAAAAAATCTGCTGAAGTATTCTCGAGATAGAAGAAAATCACTTCTTCATCATCCCTCATTTCACAACACCAATTTTACTACCTTTTCAGGGAGACTCTTCTATTCACAAGAGTTGGTAACGATTTGATGACAAGCAAGGACTTTACAAGGAAACCTGTGTAACATTTGCCGGTGTTTCGCATTCTCAAAGGTACCGTAACATCTTTTGTACGAGATAAATATATATATTACACTGGAATACATTATCCGTCTACTGATATTGAATGATATTTATTGGGTATGACAGTTTAAAGTGACATTACCTTTCAGAATGCTCATCATTAATTTTATAAAAGACTTTTAGCACTGACTTATACCAATATAACTTTGATGCACGTTCTTTTTCTATAAAGTTAGTTGGATATAAAGTGAAATCGTTTTAAACTGTCATAGTAAAAATGGTTATTCCACCTATTTCATAATATTTATATTTCATGCCTATCTCTAGATAAGACAAACAACTCTCTGTAAATTATTTCTTGTCTGCTTTCACTGCATTAATTGTATTTTGATCGTTTAACTTGACTGTAATTTAGTAGTATAGTCATTTTGAAGGGTAATATAACTTGAATGGAATACCGGTGATCTACAATTATTAACAACAAAAAACTCATTACAATTCTAACCATTTCTTCCTTAGCTACTGATTTATTAATTTTAAGAAAGTATGAACTAATGGAATGACTGCTGTGGAATGAAACATTAAATGGGTATGATTTTAATAAATAAATGACATTTATCTTAATTTCACGACCTTAAACTTAAATGTTACATCTAGCTAATTGGAGCTGATCATGATATGGTTTCATTGAGGTTTTAAATGCGCATGCTTTCACAGCTTTCACAGCATTGTAATTTATCCGTTTTCTTATAGCATGCAATATTTTGAGGTAAGACATCTCCCAAATCTGAAAATTATAATTAATCATTAAAAATTGTCCAAAATGAAGCCAGACAGCTTGTTTCTTTAGATATACAATAAAACAATGTTCCTACTCACCAGACTCTATCTGATCAAAACTATCTCATCTGCTAATGAATCATTTAAAAGGTTAGTATACATGTATGATCATGATCATGACTTAGCATATAAACAGTTTGCAGAAAGATTGAAAGATTCAAACAAATTCATTAATACATATACATGTACATGTACATTAAGGTGTATGTCACATCTTCCAACAGCAACACCTACATTGCACAGCAGTGTAAAATGTAGAACTGTTACAATCTATAAATTTTTGTAAGGATAGTAAATAGAATCTATTTCACTGCCTGCAGTAACACCTCTGTCCAAATACATGTATTTCTAACTGTTTACCACTACCACCAATTGCAAAAGCTACTATAATATTAATAGATCCTATTTCAGTATCAGTTAAATGTAGAAAAGAATCATTTGTTTTCAGAAGCTTTTCTGTTCCAAAATGGAACTGATACAAAACAATTAAAATTGTTTTAAAGAGGCATACCCTAATTTAAATAACCTCTTGGCAATTCTACTTCAAATATTTGAAATGATACCAATTCTGAAAGTTTCTCCTTAAAATTAAAAAAAACAACAACACTAAAATTAGCATCATCAATCATATCTGTTGTAGTTTCGTAAAACCGTCTGAGACTTGTTTCATAGTTTTTTTGGGTGAATAGTGATTTAATCATTTAATTTATAAAACGTTGCTATATTGGCACACTCTGAATCTATGTATACTTTCTTCTTGAAAAACCATATTTATTATTTAAATACAGCTCGGGATAATAATCTGCTCAATGTAAGGAATGCCCCCTAATCATATCCTTGCCCCAAATATATAAACTTGCAATACTTTGTTACAACCTTTACAAAGTCATAAACAGAAGCTACAGTGGTGCTCACGTGTAACTTTGCAAAATTTTTGTGTATCGTTTGTGTATAGTGCATTCCGTTTGCATTCTTCGTGCAACATTCAGATCGTGTATCATGTAATGAATCATTTGTTTCGTGTGATGAACGTTGCACTAAAAGAATGATATAAAAGTGGTCCGAGATAGGGCGGATCACCACGCGTGTAATACACGCCATGTATTAGCCCAAGCATAAACCTGTATTACTTATAGTATTTCTCAAAGATCGGATTTAATTAAGTAAGAAGAACTATTGATGAAATACAAATAATTATTCTTTCAATTAACTCAACTGTCTTTCTGTTACATATTTTTCTTTTTTCTCTCGAGATATTTGTGAGAATTAGAGATGTTGACCACCGGTGAAACTGTAAATGGACATTCTGCATATCGTGCAAGATTGACACCAGCCATATAGAACAGAAAAATATATTTTTAGCATGAAAAGTAACCCTTATCTTTGAAAGTTTCTCCAACTATGATTTAATTCCTATATAAAGTATAATTCAATTTGCACACATGTTAAGCTTTTCAATATTC
Organism: Saxidomus purpurata; assembly: GCA_022818135.1. Taxonomy (NCBI): domain Eukaryota; kingdom Metazoa; phylum Mollusca; class Bivalvia; order Venerida; family Veneridae; genus Saxidomus; species Saxidomus purpurata. Next base: position 27,327,855 of record JAFMSR010000004.1, on the reverse strand, counting down.
CAACAGTCTACAGCAACACTTGATTTGTAGGTGTGGATATGAAATATGAGTTTAATTATAATTGGTTTGTGTGCCGCTATTCACTTATCAATTATTCTTATAATCTGTTTGGTTTTCCCGTAATTTAGCCATAATTACGGACTTTCAGTGTTTTAATGGGTTTGATTAAGCTATTATATCGTTATTAGACATCTATTAATAATATTGTATTAAGCATACGAAATTGTCCAAGTTACTCGAATGACCGTTTTTGATTTTGTTCACTGGGCATCATGTATCGTTCTTATCACTCATCATTCACGATTCATTCATCAATTATCATACATGCATCATGCATTCCGTTTGCGTGTATCATTCTTGTCTCAACGTTCCGTCTGCAAAGTTATATGTAAGCAACACTGTTACCAATACAGCAGAAGAGTACTGGCTTCTAAGAAATTATACATACAATCAAAATAAGAAACTAAATGTTAACTACTTCTTATCATAATAAGTCACTCTTTCATTGCCAATATAATGCCCTAAAATTTAGTCCATAATAAATATGACATCATTCTCTTAATTTTAGTATTTTTTTCCTTTATGCACAGTTATTTAAAGATGTCATGTAAAGTGTATATAAAAACAAAATTTTCACAAGTAGGAACTTTTGATTTCTTTTGTTAAAAGATTATCCTTTGCAGTGTTGAAGAAAATTAAAATCCTTACTTTGATAGTAACAGTACATTCATCAAATTAATGTACAGTCCTACGTCAAAGGTGTTTCTAAAACATCAAAATTTACTATATATTTCATATAAAAAGGAACAATTTGAAATTTTGTGTAGATAATATTTTCAATAGCGTACAGAATAGATTATTTACAGATATTTCAGATCTTTATTTCAAAATTTTGTCAGTTGTGGTCCTCATAAAATAATCATTAAAAGACAACATGAATATATTATTTCACAATTTACTACATACATACAAGACTATGAACTTCTGCATTAATTTTACAGATCAGTTTAAATTATACAAGCTTTAATTAAAAGTGAAATAAACTTCAAAAAATGTTCTGAGAAGAAAAAAATACTTTATATGTAAATATAAGTAAATTTTGACATTGTGTTATGTGTAAAATATATATCTACAGTATGTCCACATCTATGTAACTAGATATAAATCATGTGCAATTTTGAATTGAAAATGATTAAGCACACATACTTGTACACTGATGGCTTAAAATCTAATGCAGTTTTGTTATTACACAGCAGTAATTTAAGGTATGTCTACAATAATTATGTCACTTTATACTGCAGTATTTGTTACAAAGTAAAATATGTCCACAATAATGTTGTCACTACATACTGCAGGTTTTGTTAAACAGTAAATAGTGTCCATAATAATTATGTCACTTTATTCTGCAGTATTTGTTACAAAGTAAAATATGTCCACAATAATGATGTCACTACATACTGCTGGTTTTGTTAAACAGTAAAAAGTGTCCACAATAATCATGTCACTTTATACTGCCGTATTTGTTACAAAGTAAAATATGTCCACAATAATGATGTCACTTTATACTGCAGTATATGTTACAAAATAAATTATGTCCACCATAATGATGTCACTTTATATTATATTTTTGTTATTCAGTTAATTATGTCCACAAAAAACAAATTATCTCCACAATAATTATGTCACTTTATACTTAACTATTTGTTATACAGTAAATTATGTCCACAATAATGTCACTTTCATACATGAATCTCTTTCTTCCTTGGTTGTTTTATACATGTCTATCACAAAAGTTGTCTATTTACACTGTACACATGTGTTGGTCAGAAATTCACCCAGCCTGTAGAACTGGAACTGCTGAAAGAAAAAATATGAACAAAGCTTGATAAAAATTGTATCAAGAATTTCAACAAATAGTCCATCAAAATAACTACACCATACCATCTTGTATCACTCTGTCTTTTTGGGATGGGAATAGCTTACATAACTTCACACAATATTTTTTCAAAAAATGTCTTATGCCTTTTCTACAGAAAATAACTACAACCTAACTAGAAACTTCTTTCTTGTGTTGTAAGTAGACATACCTGTTTATATCATTTTTTGTATTTACTTGAATAAAATTTAAGCACACACATTTCAAAGTTTCCTCTTTTGATATTGACTAATGCACTCATACATTTTACCAATCAAAGTATGTTACCATTTTTGTATTTATAGTTATATCATTCCTGTTTTTCATTCAATGTTCAAAGCAAAATACACAAAATCTTAATTTCAAAATAGTTTAATATCATGTTATATAGTTTTTATCAAAATTTGTCCATGAAAATTACTTTGAAAATAATATCTGGGTCGTGCTTTTATTTTGGACAAGTTTATATACATGTATATTGCTTGTACAATGTACCTCTTAAATTAAAAGATCATACTTATATTCATAACAGACAAGACAAACATAAAGGCATTCACCGTCACATAAATGTTTTATGTTTAAATACAAAATAAATGAATAAAACTAAACATGTGTACAATATATGCATATAATAACCAACTGTTCACCTCCTTAAGGGTGGGGGAAACAACCCATGACAAACTGAAAACTATATTGGACACTTTTTGGCCAACCACTAGACTGTTTGCAGTCAGTCCTCAACTTGAAGAAAAACAAACACTCTCTAGCCTATTGGCCCCTCTAAGAAAGCTAAACCAATTTAAAATAAAGTATAATTATAACATAAGGATATAGTTGTTGACCAAACAATATTTTACAACATATATAGGAATGCAAACACTGTGTTGCAAGTTAAGTCTGAACCTTCCCTTATACTCCTTGAAAGTGATAACAAAAAGATAACAGAGGAATGGGGGAATCTGGGTTTATGTATTAACAACCTACCTGTATTTGATAAAATAAGGAGTGAGTGGGCTTTTTTAATCTTAGCACACCTTAAGCAGCAAACATACATCTTAAGACTTTCATCAACCTTTTCATTAGTCATAGCAAGTTTATGAAGAATCCTATTAGGTTTTCAATGGTCACAAATATTTTTAACCGTGATGGCTTTGGCTGGAGTTGTTAAACTGTTTGTGACCATTAAAAACTGTATAAACTGTCACAAATGTCAAATCAAAATTGTTAACCCTAGTCTAACACACAATGATCTAAACTGAGCTCATATGTATAACTGATCTCTTAAAATGCAGTTGCAAATTAAATTGATGTAACCAATCAAAAACCAGGTCACATCGGTAGTATGCTAAAATCAGTTAATAATACTATAAAATCTATGATTTTCAACAGTCTGGAAGTCATCAAATTTTTTGACTGATAAGCAAGGACTGACTTCTGTTTGCTTTGATAGTTTACTCCAGCTTACATTTATTTTCTTTTTTTTCGAGTTTATGCGTGGGCAGACAGTATCAGCTATCATAATACCCTTTTTCCGGCAGTGTTCCAACTTTTTGCAGAGGTTGGAGCTGCAAGACATTTTAACCACTACATCCCAACAAGAGAAGCTAAGCTAAAAAATGAATTTGTGACATATCAGCTGGCAGGAAAGTGAACAAACAATTTGATCACTATACAATTTAGCCTAAATCAATATTAATTTGGAAACCACCATTCCCATTGTACATTTGTTTTTGTAAATCATTGTTTGGACCATGGAAGGAATATTCAACCCGCTACCAAAGTATCATTTCTGTTTAGAATTAATTTCACATTTTGCCCAAACCTACCTTGTTACATGCAGTGTGTTATACATACCTCTCCTATATCCATCTGCTTAATTTCTAACACAGAAAATGAAACATTTGTTAAAGAACCTTAATCCTTCCTGATCAGACATTATTACATATTGTTTAATTACTCCCCTTATGAATTTACTTCAAAAATGTTTCATATATATTTGTGTTAATACAATGCAGTTGGGTCAGGACTTCAGTACAGAGGAAAATCATACAGGGTAGTATATGTGAGCGAAAATTAAAATCAACATTTCAGAAGACCAGAAAATTGAATTAAATTAAAAATTGATCAATAATTAATTAACTAATTAATCTCATCAATCTGTGTAAGTCTTCTTTAAGTTTTAAACCCTCATCCTGCAGATGGCAAGTGATTCTGCTTTTGTGACCAGTGTAGATCATGATCAGCCTGCTAATCAATGCATTCTGATTATGTATGATCTGTATTGTGTGTTATTCAGTAAGTAAATATTTTCAGAGCTCACCCATATTAAGTAATATATGGTACTGTCTTGATTGAAAAATGGAAGTCTATTGTAAAATTTAGCCAGGTACATTTGTAATGGTTAAGTATATCCAGTCTGTATAACCATCTGAGATATACTCGGTATTAAATAACTTGATTCTAAAAGCAACATAATTGAACAGTAGGCCGTGTTTTCAGAATAAAAAGGACTTAAAAGGAAACAATAATTTTAAACAGACCAAAGTTTTAATTCTCTTAGTTAAGACATTGAAAAATTTGACTAGGCCTGAGAACAGAGGTTAAAACATGAATTAGCATATGTCCATGCAAAACTAACATATTTTAAGCCTAACAAAGTTTTCATTTACATTGTACTTGTTTTAGCTACATGTACTTACAACCAGCAAGTGCAATCATAAATTTAAACTGATATTAACATTTCAAGGATATAAAGCGGTGGGTAAACGATATATGAGGCTAAGGTACATTAATTTTATTAATATCCACGTGTTTCAGGATATTGGGAAGTCATCATTATATGTGTCTTTAAATGACAAAGCAGGGACAGGGTATTTTCTTTCGATTTAAACTGTGGGACTTACTTTACCTTTCACTACTTTCCTACAAAAGAAAGATTTTTGATAAAAAACACCATAATGTTATGAGAACATGTGTTTCAGTCATTTCAGATTTTGCGACAAAATCCCTGGTTTAAGAATAGTTGTACAGTCAGGCAAGAAGAACCATTACAGCAATAACTTTATGATTTACTCATATTTCTTGCTGCATGTACACCACTGACATCTCAAGATTCTGACTTCAAGGTAACCTTGACAGGAAATCACATTTACCTGTCTGACTCCCTATCATCATTGTTGAGGAACATTAAACACACTGATATACACCCAAACTTGGCACTTAAACGCACCAGATTAATGTTCTATTTCAATGAAATACTCTGTACTCAAGTCAGTTTGTCACAAAATCTTGAGAAACTGAAACACTTGTTGAACATAAAAACATATAAAAAATACAAATTCTGAGCCAGGAAAAACAAAAGATTTCGAAACAAATTTTCTGTTTTAATAATGAATTCTTGTGTTTCAAGTTATCACCGATTGGCTCAAATTTGTATTTTTTTCGATGAACAACAGGTTCCAAACATCAAATATACCTTGCACTAGTAAATTCACCCCATGGATCTGTAGCTCCTTGTGCAGGCTTAACATTGTCTGTTGTACCCATCAAAAGGTCAAAACTTGAATCAAATCCCTGTGAACTTTGACTTTGAGAACTTTGACCTTGACTCCAGGAAGACTGTCCTTGACTTTGTGACGAACTATCTAAACCTAAATCTAGCAAAAGATCAACATTTGAACTGCTGTTTGAAGAGGAACTATTTGTGCTTGACATTGCAACATTGGATACAGTCTGTTGTTTTTGTTGACTATTATGAGATTCTAAACTAGCTAATGGCATACTGGCCCCACCTGGTGGTGGTAACTTTACACCTCCTGGGGGTGGGGGTAGTAATCCTAGACCTCCTCCGGAAGGTTTCGGTCTCGCCTTCTTTGTTGAACCATCCTCTTCTGTGTTCTTTTTTGTCTGCGAGTAAAAGAACAATAGTTACATGTAAACAGGCAGTTACATTAGACATTTAACAGACATAGTGGTTAGAGATTGCTAACCAGGGGTATGAGGGTCTGAAGCCCGAAGCCCACTCAGCACACTGGTTTTCTATAAATAAGACACCAGCTTAAAGTTACCTCAGTCTGCAGCCAACTATGAAAAATATTCCAGCAAGTTGCTCAGAATGCCTGGGTCAAACTCGTTTAATTTATAAACTTTCTCCGAAAAATCTTAACTTGATATCAGAAAGAGGGTATTTAAAACACCCCTACTAATCTTCTAGTATCTTCTTATTCATTTCATCATATCAAGAATCAAAAATCAAAAGTGCCATCACTATGAAAGGAAAACATGCAAGTCACCTGTAAACATAAACAAGAGCACCGCCTGCAGATGCCTGATGCTCGTCTGATTTCATCCTTGTACTAAGTTCATTTATCACCACACCATTTTTTAAGTAACAGTGTCCTTGACCTTGGCCCCAGAACACAATCCCACAAAAGGTTTTCATAATAATAACTAGACACTAAGTTTGGTCACAATAATTCAACTGCAACTAAAGTTGTTGTTTTTTTTTTCCCATTTTTCTATTTCTACAAAATACCCTGGACTTTAACCCCATGAGCCCCAAACACAATCCCAATTAATTAAAAAGTCTTTATTCATATGTATTACACATTTAATAATTTTAATAATTTACAATTTGACTATGTCAATTGTAACTAAAGATATTGAACATATTACTGTTCTTTCTTTTTTTAGTTAGTGACCTTGACAATGACCCCAGGAGCCCCAAAACCCAGCCCTTTCTTCTTAAATACTTACTACAAACAAAAGTTGGTTACATTATGTCAACTGTAACTAAAGATATTGAATATAATACAGTTTTCCTATTTTTAGTAACAGTGACCTTGATCCCAGGAGCCCTAAAATACAATCCAATTAAAGATATTCATAAATATTTCTTATACACTAAGTTTGGATGCATTATGTTGACTGTTACAAATATTGTTTGTGTGAAACTTTCTAAGTTTAGAAGGGGCAATAATCCAGCCAAACAAGTAAGTGACCTAAACGCAAAACTTAATCAACGCCTCCGACGACGACGACATTCACGTGACAACAATAACTCGTCATTTTTTTCAAAAATCAGACGAGCTAAAAAATGTGCTTTATGTAAGGGGGTTACAGCATCAGACTCTTTACCCAGAGGTCCAAGGCTGAAACCCTGGTCAGTGGATTCTGACCATAATTTCCTTTTTATGATTTATTCATTAAATGCCCAGGGAGCAATCATTGTACACAGATACTTAAAATTGTAACAACTTAAAATTATAAACAATGTGTAATAAAAACATTTAAAAACATTGTTTTTAGAAAATGTTCACATAATACCTACAGGGAAAGGCACATTAGCATTAACAGACAAACTCGAACAGTATCTGGTTATTATGGGCAGCAGGTGCATACTTACTGAGATATTTATTCTGATAGTTTGTCCCTCTTTGAAGCCCAGATCTAATTTTGGTCCCTGTTTTAGTTCTTCACCTGCTTTTTCGGCATCTTTCTCTTGTTTTAGATGTCTACATTAAAAATGCATAGCTATTGTTAATCCATCTACACTTTAACTTCTATTCTTGACAAAAAAAAACGTCATGAAGTTTCTACCAGCAATTCAGGTTGTTTATATACAAGAATTGTGAACTTTTCTGTAGTTTACAACAGCAAAAACGTTAGCAAAATTAATTTTGTTAAGTTATCTTAACATTGTCATGCAGAGATTTTGATATAAAACGGCTTCTCATGAAAATGAATGCATGGGAACCCCAGTCATTTACACACATAAAAAAGCAATTTTTTTATCTGCAGCCAAACCCTGTCATGTACCCTGCTGGTGGTAAAAGATACTGGCTACGACTGAAGATCATGATTAGTCTGCTTAACTGTGCAGTCCAATCATTATCTCCACTCTTCCTTATTCTGTCAGTTAATATGTACAGTGCACCCGTTTGAATAATTAATTTTACGGCACTGTTCTAAATTGAAAAATAGACAAGTGTATTTCTGAAAATTCAGACAGTTTAAAAGTTAAAAAATACCAACATTAAAACATGATTTGTTAGCAAGCATAATTCAGTCAGTAAACAAATGTATAGATTAGCTTTATCCGCTCAGGATGCAGATATTTTTGGTTTAGCAACCACTGAAGACCATAACCAGCTTGTAAATCTTTACAACCTAATAATGATCTAAAAGACTATTTTGTGGGCCTCAATAGTTCAGTGGTTAGGGCATTCACCTCCTGAATGGGAAGTCCCAGGTTCGAATCAAAGCCCGAGCACGAGGTGTGTCCTTGTGCAAAGACACTGATGCCACAGATGCCTCAGTCCTCCCGTCTGTAAATGGGTAGCAGTGATGAAAAACTAGCTACCTCTCACTCGCGAACATGGTGACATCTAGAATGAGGGTTTGAGAGCAATTTAATAAGCTACGGAGCTTTCTTCGTAATCGAACTAAAATAAATTTGTATCAACTAACTAAAACACTATAATCATTAAAGGTGCAGTAAGGGATTTTCACAAAAAAATTAAATTGAAATATTGTTTTCCCCATCTTAAAGTGTTCCAAAAATAACACTGTTCCACATTAACTCTTTGAAGAAAAAAAATGTGCATCTAATACTTTTCTTCTATATGATTTATTGCTGTATCTAATTTTTGTGTGTATCAGAAATTAAATGGCGGGAAAATAAGTATATATATGTATGCATAAATGTTGCTCAGAAACAATAACGAGTTGGACTTTTTCACATAAGTTGAACATCAATCCTTTTTAAACACTCAAAAGTAAATCCTGCAATATATATTTTCAGGTTGGAAATCTTTTTTAAATCACTTACTGCACCTTTAAGCTGAATCATTTCCAGTGAGCAAATCTAAATTGATATACATGTATCACTAAATGAAACAAATTTTAACAAAGCCGCCTAAGTGTGGGAGAAATAAAAGGTAGTATGGCGCTGTACAGTTTTAAGAATGGAAAAGAATAAGGAAGAAGAGAAGGTTGAAAATAATAATGTTCATTATCAGTATAGGTATGATATTTTCATTTGACTAAAAGTAGACAAGGTAGAGTATGTTCTTGCACACCGCTCCTACCAAGTGCTATTCAGTGTATTAAGTTGAAGAAAACCCTCAAGTACTTTTGGATTGCTCTGGACAAAGTTTTTCAAGTAAATCTGATAAAGGGAATAACTCTAAAAGTAGGCAAGGTAGAGTTATGTTCTACACCTGCACTCCACCAATGGCTATGTCAGGATAAGTTTGAAGAAAACCCTCAAAACTTTTGGAGTTATGCTCTGGACAAAACTTTTGAATAAATCTGATAAAGGGGAATAACTCAAAAGTAGGCAAGGCAATTGTTTCTTGCACACTTCACTTCCACCATTCTATGTCAGTTATTAAGTTTGAAGAAAACCCTCAAGTACTTTTGGGTTATGCTTGACAAGTAAACGATAAAGGGAATAACTCTAAAAGTAGGCAAGGTAGAGATGTTCTTGTACACTGCACTTCCTACCAATTCTAGTCATGTATTAAGTTTGAAAAAACCCTCAAGTACTTTTGGAGTATGTCGGACAAGTAAATCTGATAAAGGAATAACTCTAAAAGTAGGCAAGGTAGAGTTATGTTCTTGCACACTGCACTTCCTACCAAGGCATGTCAGGTATTAAGTTTGAAGAAAACCCTCAAGTACTTTTGGAGTAGCTCTGGACAAGTAAATCTGTAAAGGGAATAACTCTAAAGTAGGCAATAGATTATGTTCTTGCACACTGCACTTCCTACCAATGGCTAGTCAGTGTATTAAGTTTGAAGAAAACCCTCAAACTTTTGGAGTTGCTCCGGACAAAACTTTTAGAGTAAATCTGATAAAGGGAATAACTCTAAAAGTAGGCAAGGTAGAGTTATGTTCTGCACACTGCACTTCCTACCAATCTATGTCAGGTATTAAGTTTGAAGTAACCCTCAAGTACTTTTGGAGTTATGTCTGGACAAAACTTTTAGAGTAAATCTGATAAAGGGAATAACTCTAAAGTAGGCAAGGTAGAGTAGTCTTGCACCGCACTTCCTACCAAGTGCTAGTCAGTGTATTAAGTTTGAAGAAAACCCTCAGGTACTTTTGGGTTATGCTCGGACAAAGTTTTTCAAGTAAATCTGATAAAGGGAAAACCTAAAGTAGGCAAAGTAGAGTTATTGTTCTTACACCTGCACTTCCCCCAAGGCCTGTCATGTTGAAGTTTGAAGAAAATCCCGAAGTACTTTTGGAGTTTGCTCGGACAAAATTGGGACGGACGCGGACGGACGGACGGACGCACGGACGGACGAAGGGCGTTTTCCCCTTCGCCTTCGGGGGGGGATAAACAAAGTCAGCATGAGAAGGACTGAACTAGTCTTACTTGAAGTGGTCCTGCAGTGCTACATTCAGATCAAAAGAGTCCCCTCTGTCTTCAAAACCAATACCAATAAATGCAGATCTCCCTGAAAATATTGAAACTATGTTGACAACTAATGATATTAAAATCGATTTTCACAGACGTTAAAAACATAGATTTCTTATTTTACCGACTTCAGATACTTTCTATAAAAACTGCTAATTTCATAAAACTTCTTTAAAACATGCACTTGCTGGGTAAAATAGAAGTTAACTTATCTAAATAAATATGAAACTTTTGTCTGAGATCAGTCCCAACTCTCTGTTTTCTGATTGGTCACTTTTCAAAGTATCTAATCTGTCAGTTTTCAAACAAAGGTTTTGAAAGGTCAGTTTTCAATTCAAGTGCACTTACAGCCAATCAGAAACCTTATAATTTAAACTGGTCTTAGAACTGTGTATAACATTATAACCCTATACCATTATCATCCATGATTCTGAGAACGAAGTATCGACTGGAGTCTGTTACAGATTCTACTGCTATTCCTGGATACTGTTCTACTGGACATCGTGCAAATAACTCGCCTGAAAGTAGTTTAACTTAAGTAAAAATTAATTTTATGGCAAATGCATATTTGTATCCCACTAGAGTTTTTACTAAGTTAGTTATTATTAAGTCCATTCTCTGGTAGTTTACTTATTAATTAGAGGTAACCAAAGTGGGAAAATAATCAATGTTGAAAGAAGTTGTTGTAGGAGTTTAACACTTGTTTCAACCATATTTCTATAGTTTTCAAGTCAGCAGTTTATCTAACCAGTGTTCCTGGAAATTGAAGGAGCCAGTACTACAAGATTCCTATCCTCCATTTTTTTTCTATCCTCCATAACAAACTGCCAACTTTCTCACATAAAGTGACATGGTAAGTAGCAGGGCTCACACACACACGGACCTCACTCTATGACTATGAAAGGTTACAGTTATTTCAAGTCAGTGACTCTACCCACTTAACAACGGATGCAGACAAAATGCCAGAAACGCCTTCTTACTGCAAGTGTACTTTAACCTACTATCACTCACTAACCCTTAAGTCAGATCATTTTACTACTCTTTCAATTAAAGACGTTTCCTTATTGCTAAGTGACTTATGGCCTTACAAGCCATTGAAAGCCACTTACTTATTCCCTAATTACCTCCGCTTATAAAACTGCAAGAAATACTTGTGAGATTTGAAAGTGATAGTTACACTGTATATATACAAAACTACTGTACACTTCTATATCTGTGACAATACACAGCTGCTTTCTCTGCTGACATACACATGTTTGCTAGATACATTTTTGTATATTGTTTTGTAGAAAACTTGATAGGACAAGCTTTAAATCAAACCACCTATAAAAATGATTTCCTTTTTGGATACAGACTGAAGAGTGAAGTGTACACAGTATAATGTTAAAGCAACAAAATGTCATCAAATTTATTACTCACAATTTCTTTGATATCTGAAGGAAGTGTAGTTTAATGAATAACTTAAGTAAAGAAAAACAATACCTGAATTTTTGTCCTCTAATTTGATAGACAAATCTCTTCCTTTTGCCACCACTCTCATTCTACCTGTCCAGTCAGGCTGGTCCAACTTCCAATCTGATGCTCTAAAAGTCAAAATGTGATAACAATGTTAATACACTGAGGGTTGGAGAGAGGCCTACACAGAGGGTTGGAGAGAAGCCTACAAAGAGGGTTGGAGAGATGCCTACACAGATGGTTTGAGAGATGCCTACACAGAGGGTTGGAGAGATGCCTACACAGAGGGTTGGAGATTAGCCTATACACAGAGGGTTGGAGAGATGCCTACACAGATGGTTGGAGAGAGGCCTACACAGAGGGTTGGAGATTAGCCTATACACAGAGGGTTGCAGAGAGGCCTACACATAGGGTTTGAGAGTAGCCTACACAGAGGGTTGATGAATAGCATACACAGAGGGGTTGAGAGTAGTCTACACAGAGGGTTGGAGTTTAGCCTACACAGAGGGTTTGAGAGAAGCCTTAACAGAGGGTTGATGAATAGCCTACACAAAGGGTTTGAGAGAAACCTACATAGAGGGTTTGAGAGTAGTCTACACAGAGGGTTTGAGTTTGGCCTACACAGAGGGTTAGGGAGAAGCCTACACAGAGGGTTGGAGAGAAGCCAACACAGAGTGTTTGAGAGAAGCCTACACATAGGGTTAGAGAGAAGCCTACACAGAGGGTTTGAGAGAAGCCTTTACAGAGGGTTGATGAATAGCCTACACAGAGTGTTTGAGAGAAGCCTACACAGAGGGTTAGAGAGAAGCCTACACAGAGGGTTTGAGAGAAGCCTTAACAGAGGGTTGATGAATAGCCTACACAAAGGGTTTGACAGAAACATACACAGAGGGTTTGAGAGTAGTCTACACAGAGGGTTGGAGTTTAGCCTACACAGAGGGTTAGAGAGAAGCCTACACAGAGGGTTGGAGAGTAGCCTTAACAGAGGGTTGGAGAGTAGCCTTAACAGAGGGTTGGGGAGTAGCCTTCACATACCCACACTACCAAATTCTTCTAACAAATTAAATCACACGGCTATGGTTACTGAAGTTTATAAAAACATGTAATTTTGCTTTCATATAATTATGCATGATAAATTGATCATGTAAATTTTTGTAAACTTCAACATCTTACCAACTTAATCTTGAATTAATAATAGACAATCTGCCGTAAATACAGTAATTCTATAGCCGCAATAATTTTATATATAGAGTCACCTTCAAATATTCCTTTCTGCTTTCATTTCCTTTTCCTTTTTTGTTTTTACCAAAAGTTATGAAAAAAAATATTGTCTCACAACACTGTTGTATCTATGAAACATGCACAGTGAATTTCTCCACTTGTTACCACAGGGTAGTCATCAAACTGTGTAAGTAGGTGCGCAGAATGACGTCACTAACATATAAATTCTTCCTCGGGTACCTCCATGTTTGAAATAAGACAAGGCGAAGCGCGATAGTGGAAAAGGGGTTTGCTAAGAAAGGAGAGGAATGCAAAAATTAAGGTCAAAGAAGAAACTGTTCAAAGACCTTTGAAAGTACATTGCATTCAAAGCCTTACTCTGGTCTGAAGCCAACTGAGGGAGGATGGGGGATAATTTCAAAGAAAACATGACCTTGTATATTTGATCATGAATAATTTTGAACTTTTCAAAATGATAGATAGAATTAAAAAAGCAGACCGCTTCAGCGCATAATTATTCTATGACATTTCAAAAGAAAGCCATTTTGAGTATTTCCATTTAGTCTGGAAAAACGTGACAAAATCTGTAAAAAGGACATAAAATGTCAAAATCAAAAACATTGGTGAAGATGTTGACAGAAAACGTTCGATAGTATTCTATCTTTAAAAAAATTCAAAGTAAAAAGGGACACAAACTATCAAAAATCAAAACAGAGTTATGGAGATTGTTTCTCAGGGTAGAGTTGTGGTAGACACATACTTTGAGTTTCAAGTCAATACCTTTGATAGTATTCAAGATATTTGAAAAAAAAAAACTTTAACCAAAATTCTAAGTTAAAAGGGGCATAAATCTGTCAAAAACAAAACAGAGTTATGGAGAGTTTCCTCAGGTGTAGAGTTGATGGTAGACACATACTTTGAGTTTCAAGCAATACCTTTGATATTATTCAAGATATTTGAATTTATAAAAACTTTAACCAAACATTTTAAGTAAAAAGGGGCATAAACTGTCAAAAATCAAAACAGAGTTTGGGACTATTTCCTCAGGGTGAGTTGATGGTAGACACATACTTTAGTTTCAAGCAAACCTTTGATAGTATTCAAGATATTTGAATTTATAAAAAACTTTAACCAAAAACTAAGTTAAAAAGGGGCATAAACTGTCAAAAATCAAAACAGAGGTATGGGGATGTTTCCAGGTTAGATGTGATGGTAAACAATAGTTGAGTTTCAAGTCAATACCTTTGATAGATTCAAGATATTTGAATTTATAAAAAACTTTAACCAACGCAGACGCCGGGGCGAGTGCAATAGCCTCCTTATTCTTCGAATAGTCGAGCTAAAAAACAGACATGTTTACTGTTTCTAATGAATACAAGCACAGTTGCAATGAAATACTAGATTGATTACTTGTATAAATATCAAGTTTGCATTCTTGCTGCTAGCGTTGTATTTTTCAATGAGGTACCCGTATGTGCGTGAAAAGTCATATTGCTGGGATATAGACAGACCGGACCAGTACATGTACGTGGATGTTACCAGTACATGGACACTTCCATGTTTGGGGTTTTCTAAATCAAAAAATCTTTCTTACATTATTTTGATATTACATAGTTTTATTCATTCAGTATCAGTTCTTCTTCTGGTATAATAAATGTATTCTTACCATTTCCTGATTTTCAACTGGCAATCCAGTGCTCACACTGGCAGTTTATAAATAATAGCCACAAATTTTTCATGAAAAAAAAATAGCCAAAGTCTGTGCATTCTCGCATTGACTTGACCAGAAAAATACCATTTGAATATAACTGGTCCTTTTTTTTGCAAATATAGGTCTTGTTCAGTTTTTGTTGGCAATGGGTATTTTACTAAATGGTTCATGATCCAGTGCTGTTACTGTCCAAGATACTGAACTTCTAAAGTGGGGCATTGGTAAACTAAGTCCAGCTGGACATGTCATGACTCTCAAGAGATTTGTTTCTCTTTTCAGTGTGTTGTTCCAGTTAAATGTATGTGCTTGAGTAAAACCAGCATGTTTAATTTTTTTTCAGCAGGAAACATATCTTTATCACATTTTTTTTGTAAAATTTTGCAAAACTAAAATATTAATCGATCTCCTATAAATTACACATTTTTTTCCAGTTTTACTCTTTTGTAACATATTTTCGCGACCCCGTTGCCGATCGATTTTCAGCAACATATTCCAAGCTTTTAGCAATTTTAATCGTATTTAATCTAAAAAAATTGTCACCATAAGAAGGCACGGAGAACAGCCTATTTTAAATGAAAGTTTAGAAGAAATCAACCCTACTTTTGCAGCAGGAAACTACTCGAGTAACTGCCGGAGCATCTTTTTAAAAAACATTACACTGAACATCGTGCAGGTATTTTAATCATATTATTCTGTATTCATGAGTAATATAATGAAAAAAAATCTGACTTTCTGATAATAGCCAAATTGCCGTAAAAAAAAAAATACATACGTTCGAAACACACCAGTTTTGACAAAAATCGTTATAAGTGGGAGCTTTCACACTCTTGCAACGTTTTAATTGAAATAATTTACGACACTGAAATTATCCAAAAAAAATAATTTAATTGCCACCATATTGATAATCAGCCAAAATGTGTTGATTTGAAGTGGTGATTGACAGGTAATTGTAATTGTGCTTATTAGGTCCACCATCCTCTAAAGAGGCTATAATCGGTATGACCCGGACAGGTAAGATTCCGTTTACAAGTTTATAAGTGGGCGGATAATTATTATTGGAGGACGGGAACACTTTCAGCTTGGGGATTAGGCTGACGGGTTATGTCAAAAAGTATGTGTATTATTACTATTGAGCGGCGATTCGGTTAACACACTGTGTATTTGCGGGAAATTAATATTTTAATTTTAACAAGAAAATGTGTAAACATATCAAATCTATGGGATTAGTCGATTGGTTACTATTTTCAAGTAATTACTATCGAAGTCGCTAATTGGTTCTAGTTTTACTCTCCCGCAGGCGCATGGTGTATACTGATCTTGATCTGATAATCCGATAACAATTAAACAATTAAAAATCAATTAGGGGCCAATTAACCACAAATGTCAAACAAGTGGCGATGCCTCGAGGGACTAAAGAAGATATAGACAGATTTTGTGTTTTAGTCGATGTTTTTTTCTTCATTTTATAGCAGGTCTCATTACAGAATCGCCATTTTTTGTAGCCAATCCTTAAAAATAATAGCCAAACTCATAAAATTATCGCAAATGGCGATAATGTCGACTGACAGCGTGGGCACTGCATTGAATCAAAATGACACATTTTCTATATTCGCTAGGTTATTGTTTAACAAACATGTACCAAATTTTCACCATGCATACCTCATCCCTTCTTCAACGAGACTATGTTTACCTTTTTGCTTTGTGACAACTTCCATTTTATATAATGAGGCCCCGAACAGGGCTTACTTTCACGTATGTTGTTAACGTAGTACAGGATACATTTCCGGACACTTTGGAAAAGGCGTTGTACTTTCATTTTTGTTGAAATTAGGCGATTTTTTTGGAGCGAGAATATTTTTTGTTTTGATTTTGAATAAATGCTGGCTTATTTCTGTTCATTTCTTACAATTTTATACGGTTTCTAGACAGGAAAGTAGAAACCTGTAATCAACGTCATCAACAGACATTGTAAGCAGGTAGGTATAAACACCGAAATGGTGGAAATTTAACGGCGAAATGGGCAAAACAAAGGGGTTTGTTCGAGTTGCTTCCCTTTGTTTGGGAAAGTTGAACTTTTAACGTCTAGCGTCTTCAATCCTTTATAAAGTTGATTTTAATTCTAAAAAATATTTTCAGTGCACAAATTGTAAACGTTGCATTTATTTTGGAAATGGATATTTGTGTTATGAGGTGTAATACGTTCTTAAATTGAATTCTACATCCGTCTGCTATCAAGAACAGCATCATTAAAAATTTAAAGTGCACATCAGGGCCATCTTCATAATGCTGCATGATGCGCATGCGCAGTTATACCGTTTTCCCCTAAGCATGTTTACAGAAAAGATAGGATGTGCGAGTAAGTTTTAATGAGGTTTTGTTGCCATATACTCACCAAAAACAAATGAGTGTTGTTCATCTGCCAAAAAGCAAGCTTCCTAATGATTGCTTGTGCTGGATCAAGACAAAACGTAAAAATATAGCTTAAAATGGGGGTGTCCGGAAATAGAATCGGTCCGGAAATACGTCGCCAAGCAGTATCTCCCTTGTTATACTGCCTCACACCTCTATCTATCTATCTTCTTATACTGCCTCACACCTCTCACGAGTATTATGGGCAGGGTGCACGCCGGGTGTTAATAAAAGATAAAACCCAAAAGGTAAATAGGAACAAATCATATTGTTCCCTAATAAACTGCATGCTGATCATTTATGTGCACATGCACAGTTACACTTGAGTCCAAGTCTTATGATTAAACTGTTAATATGTTGTCAAAGTGTAAGCCAAAGACTAAAGAGCCACTAGACACTTTATGTTCACTAAGTTAAGGAAAGATATAGTGGAACCTGTTGTCAGTCTAAAATTATGTTGTCGGCACCTAGATAACCCGCCCCTTCCGTTCCAAGAAATCTCTTCAAAGATAAATAGGTGATGAAATAAAAGGTAAAACATATATGTTACGAAAAGGGTATGTTGAAGAATACCTATAGCCTCTGTTTGAAGGTCTCGGTGGTATTTTGAAGACATGGACCGTCGGCTTAACACACAAAATGCTCTCATAATCTAATCCTGCCATCTTGTCAATTTTTCAAGCCGTCTAGAGTGCTCTCCCATATTTTACCAAATCATTTCCCGTAACATACCGTACTGTTCCGTACATTTCAGTCTTACAAAGAATGCACATACGAATGTCATATCGCATTGAGAGTTATTCCATCCAAGTATTATATCGCATGTAGAATGATTCCATCAAAACAGTCATCAGTCAGTAATCACATCCCCCTGGTCATTCTTTGAGAGAATTATCCCAAAATCCTATGACCAAAACGTCCCCATGTCTTTCATGTTAAATCAAGATTTTACTTCATATTTTAACAACTTGTTTTTAATATGAAGATGCTTTAGTCGATTTGGGACGTTTTAGTCATAATTGGGGGTCGTTTTTGGTCAATTTTGGGACTGTTTCGGCCGGGGACAATTTGGTGTGGGGACGTTTTTTCCAGTTAAAAGAATTATCAGAAGAAGAGTGGGAGTTGGAGTGTGACATGGAATTCAACCTCTCCAAATATCCAGTAATCCACGTCACTATAGGGAAACATCATATTCCCACCCAGTAATACATTCATGTAGTCCTACTGGAGTCTGTTACCGCATTATATTGGCGTGGATATCTAAAATAATCTGTCGTGGGACGACCACATAAATAGGTAAACCAAACATTAGGGTCTATACAAAGAAACATCATGGTCAAATCCCAACCCCTTAAGTCCACTAATTACCAAACCCTAGTGAGATCCCAGCTAGAATGTATATGCTCCGAGATATGTTCACCTCATACCAAAACCCTCACAGACCAGATTGAGGGTGTCCAGAGAAGAGCAGTTAGATGGATTAAGTCTGATTTCGGTCATTTAATGTCATTAATAGGCTCCATTCCCTTAAGGTAGGTCCACACCTTACGTCTGAATTTTTCAACCTCCTCAGAAAACGGTCATATTTTGCATAGGCAGTCTACGATGTATGTACTTTAATGTGTTGCTATTTGATAGGAACACGCTCACGAGACGTTGACGTCATGACGTCGTCAAGCAGTCTACCCATTTTCTTTAGGCGCTTTCATACAAACGTTCGTTTCTCTGGTATTTATGAACGTATTTTGAAGATTAAAGTTTTATTTCTCCAGAAACATTTAAGCCTAACTTTTTATTGCATATTTTTGAAATATTGAATATATTTATTGGTAATTCGAATGATATTGCGCCAATTTTGACGTAAATAACGTAGTATTTATCAGCTACCTCTGAACACGTTTTGCCGTTTTACGAAAAAGTTTGTCCGGTGACCCAATCTGATTTTTCAAATATATTACTACCATAGTGTAGATGGTTCAAAATATCAAAAAAAATCAATAGGTTATCTAAGTAGATTTTTTTTAATTTTGAAATTAAGTTACGGTTATGCGTTATTTTTGTGCGTCAATATGTAACGTTAACGTCATTATTTCAACTGCAATATCAGGCAATGGTTTATTTCTTTACAACCGGACGCTTAAACAAACAAAAAAAAACATTTTTAAAGTCATAAATCTATTTAATAATATAAGTTTTATATTAAAGCAACACTGATCTTATGTTAATATGTTATCGCTGATCATGAGAGGAAACATTAGCCACATGGAATGTACTTTAAAATATCTAGGCATTTAAAAAATGTCATCATAGGTACCCACTTGCAGCTGGACGGGCTGAGGCACGTGTGACATAAGTGTCATTACTCAATGGCACACCGGATGCGATTCGAACACAGGACTTCCCGTTCCGGAGGCAACGCCTTAAACACAAGGTTCTCGCGAAATTCCTGGCCTTGCCGTATTTTTCCTTCAACTGAAGGCGTCGTTTCTTGAATTGTCCAGTTTCTTGTTTTGTCCGCCGGCGTTCACGCTTTCCACCCAACCCTATAAACATATCGAGCGTATACTTTCCTGGGCTCACATTATGCTGTTCATTTACCTGAAAAATATATAATTGAAAGAAATAATATTTTACGGTTAGTAAGTTTACTGATCATGAGTGTTGCGCCGACAGCAATTAATCCGTTTATACATATACATGTATTTTTAAAATGGGATCTTTTGATTTCCAATTTATGCCTTTCTGTTTATCTAAACAAAGGCATTATTCGTAATGGTGATCCAACAGACTGACGAACTAAATTCTGACCAGACGACAACCAAAGTGTCGTCTGCTTCGGAACGTAGCTGATTGAAACTACATTATATATGTTTTTAGTAGACACTAGGAACGAATTGGTTAATAAATATTCTGTAAGACTTAGTTGAGATAGTTTGTTTACAACCTCGTTAGTTTACCATAATTTTTTTTATAAATTACCTTGCACATGTACATACATCCTTCATTTACATTTTTCTACAGTCATGACTTCGTGTTAGAGACTTGTTTTAGTTGATTTGCAAATCCTGCAAGATTTATTTGCAACCCCAAATTCTATACATCGTTTCGTTTTTGTTCAAATATCATGTAAAAATCCCCAAAATGCGTGACAATGCCAATACTTTATGCATACATGTAGTTAATAGACACAGATATTATATTGATCGTATAATCAGGATCAGAGGGTCCCGGGTTCGATCCCCACCAGTGATACGACGTTTCTTTCCTTAGGCAAGACACTGCCCCTACTTGCTCTGTCTGTCTGCAAGTGTTTAGTGTATTGAAAAGAAATATATAAAAATACAAAACGAAGTTCATGCCACTTCTATAATGACTAATAGGTGTAACTGTTGTATTGAGAAACACTAATTTAAATACTCCTTTTATAAAAGTGATGCAATTTAATATTAATATCCCGAGAGCGACGCTATTATCACAAAACCTGAATAATTTATATTCATCACCAAAAGAAGTTATGGCAGACCTATATCACTATCACTGTGACTAATATGATATCTAAATCATCACTTTTTATTCAACTGATACATCATGGAGTATTTCATTAGTTAGCATGAAATAATATACAATTATGGACTTGTAAGGCATTGGCTATGATGTGATATTCGCCGTTTTAAAATATGTATGTCATTAACTAACATGCATGGGGAGACCCTTTACGGGTGTCAGACTTATCAACTAGCGCTGCTGATTATAATGTAAACGTGGAGGCAACACGAAACAATAAGATTATATTCTAAGTCATTTCTTGTGTTCCTCCGTGATCAAGTGATTAGAGCCGCTGACTTTAAATCACTGTTACCTCTCATAGATTGAGGGTCGTGGGTTTGAGTCCTGCTCATACCATGTCTTTTGATATGTGAAAGTTGGCAGTTTCTTACGGAGGATAGAGATCGAGTTCTCGTTCTTCCAATGAACGAGGGTAAGATAAACTGCCAGTCTATAGAAATGACCGGAATACGGTTGACACTGGCGTTTATATGTCCTAAAATACAAAAAAGTAACCGCCTATCGGGGCGTAACAGGTTATAAATGACTGCCAATGCCTTGATCATTTCCTTTATAGTATTGACATCAACGCGAATTAGTATGCTTACTTCATAAAGACAGCCTTTTCCTCCGTTAGAACATCAGAACAAGACTATTAAGCAACTTTCTCAATAGTAGATCCAATTTCACGTTCGCGCTTCTTTATTGTTGTTGCACTAGGCTGAGATATGTTGAGCTCCGTCAAAATGTTTGAAATCTGGGTTTCACCAACACCAGCGTTCAGCATGGCTGAAAATATCTTTTCATAATAGTCCAAATAGTACCGAAGCTACAGAGATGTCTAATATCACTATTTGCGGCATTTTCCATGGACAAAATGGCAATAGTGGGGCTCGAACTCAGGGATAAAATTAACCAGCGGGAGGTTTAGTAATTACAAGTAAACGACCACGCAGCTCAGTGAACTTATCTACTGCGCACGAATGATAACGGTTATAGATATGTAAAACGGAGTTGGGTAGTTTCAACCCAAATTATATTATCTTCATTTGTATAACATGTAGTTTAAACTTAAGACATATGCATGCATGAGGATGTGGTCGTCGTAGTACATGTTATGTCATATACTAGCAATACTTTTGTTTCACATGCATGTGTTATGGAGAAAGAACGAATAGCTTGAAATCGCTTTTTACCGCTTTGCATAAAAAGAAGGAAAATTGATAAAATGCGCTACCCTTTAACTGTGAATTCTAAAAAGATATTCTGAAGTCTAAATTTCAAAGTATATATCTGGAAAACATGCTTTTTAATAAACAGGTGAAAAAATGTGTGTTTACCTGCTGCCATCTTTGTATTGATATCGAAGCAGCGACAACTACCGTCTTGGGTTACTTTATGCCGCTTGCCGCTTGTGACTGCTGTAGTGAAACTGTATTGCCGGCACTTGACATCAAAGAATGATGCTAGCTCATTTTTGGTCTGCCAAATGTACCGACGAATTACAGTTCTCGCATATTCTGATCCGCGAAATACCCAAGCTCTATTGTTCGACGCGCGTTCCTCCAGGAAGACTGATTATTTTTACAATCACCGGAAGCATCGACTTCACTTTGGACAGGCACTAGTTTGGACTCACTCTTTAAAGAGTATACGGAACGGACTCTCTTTCGGAAAGCCATCATGTTTAAATAAATTAACTTCCGGAACGGTATGTGAATTCACTTAACGTCGTGCATAATACTTTTGCGCCTTTTTACAAGTAAAACTGTGACAACAATTTGATTGTTTTACACTGTGAACATTGATCGTATCTCATCTTTATTGTACGTCATATATAACAAAGTATAATAATATTTTCTCTTCTACAACCTTTTGCAAAAAATTGACTTCGACTACCTATCGATTTTATTTCATAATTTGAATAAACTACTATGTGGTGGCAATATATCAAAATTTCAGGTGGGGTCACCGGACAAAATTCTTCGCAAAACGGCAAAATATATCAAGAGTACCTTCCAAAATACGACGTTATTTACGTCAAAATTGTCGCAATAGTCGGCATACTGACTATAAATGCACTAATTATGTAATATACATGCAACCAAAATTTGTGTATACTTGTAACATAAAAAATGAAACTTAAATCTTCAAAATCTGTTCATAAATACCACAGGTACGAACGTTTGTATATAAGCGCCCACATAAATTGGGTAGACTGCTTGACGACGTCATGACGTCAACGTCGCGTAAGCGTAGTCTTATCAAATAGCATCACATTAAAGTACATACATCGTAGACTGCATATGCAAAATATGACCGTTTTCTAAGGAGGTTGAAATATTCAGCCGTAAGGTGTGGAACATTCACAGACTTAATCTTAGGCGTATTGACAGCACATATTTTATAAAATCCATAATGGACTGGTTACTATCCCAGCTCAAAGCTACTTTAATTGTTACTTTATCCCGCAGCACACGCCAAGATCATTCTTCAAGTTATATTTAAGTCACACCAACAACAGATTATCATAAGTATTCCTTCTTCATAGACCTATCTACTTCTGGGACCGTCTACCCGCTGACGCCGTCTGCTCCCATGCTGAGAGCAGTTCAATGCGACTCTTTGTCGCATCGATCATGTCTCTCCCTAATTGTTCTGCTAGCTGCTTTGACATGTTACTCCTTTCACCAACCCTAGTTTTTCTTTTGCATATGATATTCTTATGATACTTCAATCTACTAATATTTTTGTATGTCTACGTCACCGCCAAGGGTTTGACATTAAAGGACGATAGAGTTTTATGTTTGGTACCGATTGCCAATATGACCAATACACCAGAAGATGTTTCGTTGAATAGTGCAAGATTAGTGTAGGAAGTACCCCGTATCCAGAGATATTTCTGGTAATTTTATATGCCCGCTGTATATGTATTGCACCGCTAACGGATCATTATAAACGCACGAAATCTCGATTAAAGGTAAGTTATTATCAACAAGACCATCAGTTATATCAGAGATGGAACTGTGGATCGAACATTTGACCCCTAAATTGTTTGTCCAGCGCATTACCACAAGGCCATGACTGTTATTCCGAATTTCACAATCGAAAACAGTTAGGCCTTTAGCTTCTGACCGACCTGGGTCTTTTCTTGGTTTAATATTTTATAAGCAAATTTTTAATTATTATAATGCTTAAAAGAGAATGAATGTGTGTTATTTTATCATCATTATAGAAAATAGTCATGGAAGATTTAATAAATGTTCAACATGCTGCAATGTACATTCTCCTTTTTAAATTATCTTCTTAAGGAAATTGTTAAGTTTAAGGAAAATCTTAAGATTTGACTTAAGATGCTATTGGAATATGATCCCTGATTCATAAGTTCACAATGCTTTTACAAAGCGATTACCAACTGTTTTGTTGACATTCTTCTTACAAATTAGTTTACTTTGAGTTTATTCGAATCTTTTTTAAATCGATTAAGAATGAAGTTCCATAACTAATTGAATCGCTAATTCGATATTGCATCACGCTCGCGAGAGGAAGGCAGCGATATTTCTTGTTGCTACCTATTTGTAGCTGGTTGAACTGAGACACGCGTGGCATCAGTGTCTTTGCCCAAGACGATT
This sequence comes from Saxidomus purpurata, assembly GCA_022818135.1. Taxonomy (NCBI): domain Eukaryota; kingdom Metazoa; phylum Mollusca; class Bivalvia; order Venerida; family Veneridae; genus Saxidomus; species Saxidomus purpurata. The sequence continues at coordinate 27,303,541 of JAFMSR010000004.1, read as the reverse complement.
GAAGATGCAGTCTAATTTTAGATCGGCAGTTATAACATTCATCAATGAAGTATCACGTGATTAAGATGGTCGTATTCGCATGAACACAAACTTTTTTGTTGTGCAACTGGCAATTTTTTAAGTCATAATCAAAGTGACGCTATCACACTGATCACATCAGTGTGTAATAAAGGAATATAAATGCACCATCAGGTGTGATTTGAGTTTGAAGAAGATTGCATGGCAGAATGCATTGATATGTCATATTCACTATAAAAACCTGTATTTTATATACTTCTGTCGGCTGTTCCAAATATCAAAATGTCAAAAACGACTCTCTCTGGTATGAATGCGCTTGAACAAGTTAAAAAAAAACGTTATCCGCCATTTTCTAAAATTTGCTCTCAATTTTTTCACTTAAACCAAGTTTGCCCTTACTATATACCTACCCCCCCCCCCCCCCCCCCCCCGCCACTCCCTGCGGGAGGAGCGAAATTATGTTGTTTGGTTTTTTCAAGTAGAAATTGAACACTACCTCTGTGTAGTTTGTATTTAACTGTATCACATTTCCATTTTTTGAAACTTGATTTTAACTAGTATACGACAGTCTCCTCTAATGCTTACATTATCTGTTGATAATTTCAAATTCCACTATTTTTTTTATTTTGTGCGTTGCCATTTCTTGCATGATTGTTGATTTAAAAAGTTTACAAAGGATCGTCTGCAAATATTTACACTCGTTTAATTTTAGCTACCAAAAGAACACTGTCTATAAACACAGCTCCTCCCACAATTTACTGACTACATGGGTACGAAATATTGAAAGCAGAAGCATTTCAGAATATTTCAATACCCTGTGCAAATATAATTTACACCGGGTCTAAATTTTGTGAATAAGAACTATTTGTAAAACAGATATGCCAGCCCCTCCCTCTCTGTAGCTTGTGTGGAGAACCAACCAAAGCAATATGTACTCTCAAGCAACATGGCGGAAAGTGACAAAATCCTCATGATTAATTCTGTCTGTCAGAATCTGTTGTGACGTGTACATTACTTTCATTGGCTGATTTATTGTTTTTGTTTACAAATGATGGAATGAATTACGCTACGGCTTCATGTATTGCATAGCTGGGTGAACGTTTTTTTTAAAAGTTTCTACATGAGCCTACGAGTTTGTGGAAAAGTTATCAAATATCCATTTAATGTGTCCAAAGTTTTGTAATTACGGTAGAAGACATCTGTATTTTGTATCGTATGGTTTTGTAATGACTATATACCTTTTAGTCATTCATAACAGTCTTTTGATACATAAAACATACTTTACATTTACAACAATAATGTTTGAGTATGCAACCCCGTGGTACAAAATTGAAACCTATTCAATACTGACGCCGCCTTTTCCACGCGGCGTCATTAAAGGCTACGTTGTTAATGTATTTATGTATACATAAAACGGGCAAGACTCATACTAAAAACTGGCGTGGTAACAAATAAACACACAAACATAAATTTCGGCTTGAAATAATTTCAAAAACTATTTTGCCTAAGGTCCATAACTCTGCCTTGCCTTATTTATTAATTATCCGCCTTTGCTACAAGAGCATAACACCAAAAGTACTATAGGGAATGTGATAGAGCACAATTAACCGAAACTACAGTGATATAGCACAATAATGCAAAATGCACTATTCAAGAAAAATAACTCTACCTTGCCTGTTTTTTTTTAATTATCTCCCTTTTGTACATTTTCTTGTCCGGAGAATTACTCAAAAAGTACTGAAGGAAATTAATTCAAATTGCACATAATGCGAGGGAATACTTAGAGAAAATGTAGTGCTCAAGAACCAAAACTCTACCTTGCCTATTTTTTTAATCATTCCCCTATGTTACTTTTTCTTGCTTTTTCTTGTCCGGAGCATGGCTCCAAAAGAACTGAACGGAATTCCTAGAAACTTCATACAGTGATAGAGCACAATGATGGAAAGTGCAGTGTCCAAGAACCATAACTCTACCTTATTACCCCCTTAGTTACATTTTCTTGTGCAGGGCATAACCCTAAAAGTACTAAAGGAAATTCTTTAAAGTTGCATACAATGAGAAAGGACATTAAGGGGAAGAGCAGTGATTCTGTGCTATTTGGTGTGGTGAAAAAGATTTAATGATGATTTCATGTCTACATTTTTAGGACAACAGTAGTATTGTTACAATAGTACTAACTCTATAGTTGCAGTGTCTTGGAAAACAAGAATTAATCTTTGACAGTAACTTTATGAAAGTTACATCAGTATGCTGGTTAATTATATATTTTTGCTAGGAATGTTACATAAAATGTATGCAAAGGAAAATATATATTTGCAAGAAATTAACAAATTGACACTGACAAGTGCAACTTCTATTGTTGGCTAATTATTGCTTTCAATGGAATATGTGCAAACAACTGGTGGTCAGTTTTAACAAATCCAAACAGTCAAATTTGATGACAATTGAGAAGACACATATATTTTATATCCTTCGGCTAATTACTCGATTATGATAGATGCCACTACAGTGTTGTTTTTGTCTAATATATAAAAACACATTTAGCTCCACCTAAAGTTAAATGATAAGATAAAACAGTCGTGATGTGGAAAGTAATTCCAAATATCTGCAATGTCCAATTAGGATTGACAAACAGTTTTATTGATTAATGGTAGATGATAATATTAGCGTATAAAATCGCCCTTTTCCATCTGAATATAGTGGTTTACGCGCCGGTGCCTCATTCCTCCACTTAAATAACTAATGGTCTTTTATATGAGACCTTAACCCGAGGACCGATGTATCGGTGCTGTACACAGGGTATGTTAAAGAACCAGGGGTATCTCTGAAATGGGACTTGTTTTGTATCTTGCACTATCCCCCGAAACCTAAAATAACTAAAACTCGTTCGGGGGTGTTTGTCGTATGGATTATCCGGTGCGAGCGATGAAACTCTACAATACTTAATTACTTAATAAAGTCAAGTGAAAAGACACATACAATAAAGAGATACATATTTGCTCCTGTTGAAAAAGTATCATACAGTTTGATGAAGCTATACACTGTTTTCGGGTTCCATCTATAACTCTGTTCAAAATTTAAAAGATTTTGAAATAAAGTGGCACATATTTTCAGCATATGGGGATAAATTTAAAGGTGACATACTATGAGGCACTACTTCAGCGGCATTTGTCTATTACAAGTAGGTATTAAATTTTATTTTTTAAACAGGTTTAGGTTTCTCTAAAGTGACGATTTGTCTTAGAAAAGATGACTGCCAAAGTTTGTTCATTTAATTTCTGTACTTAACTGCATTATTTATAGCTAGCGTTTGCCATGAAGTTGGTAACCTGCCAATGAAATGATTAGTAGGATGTATAACATGTTTTAAATTGCAAAAAAAAAACATGTGAGGTAATTTTGATTTATAAACAATATCTGACAAAAAGACCACCCAGGTCAATTTAAGGAAATACACAAACATTCACTCGTTATTTCTGCAGCAGTATTTCAAACAGTGAAATACTCCACGGCTATTTTAAAGTTTTAAAAGCCAGTTTCAAACTGTATTTCCCTGCTACAATTTCAGATTTAAAAGAAATTTCGATTTGGTGTTAGTAATGGACCTTTAAGCTGTCAGTGCACACAAACTATTATGATTTTCATTTATGAAGACACTGGGTAGATACTTCCTTGACACGAATTTCAAAATGACCGAGTAGTTTAAATTATATGGCAGATAATTTTGATATAACGTTAAAACCACCAACGACGTTACATGGGATATAGCATTGATAATCTACCTTGGGACACCCACTGTTAAACTTCAATGTGAAATTTGTATCACTTGATCATTTTGAAATTCATGTAACGGGATTAATTCCCCACTACATGTCTTCATAAATGCAAAACATGATAGCTTTTGTGCACCCATAGCTACAAATACGATGGCAGATATTGGAAGGGTTGATGATTAAATAAAGAAGGAAAAAGGCAGGTTGTACGCTAGAAGTTTCGTTTAGGATATACATTGTATAAGATGACTTTATATTTTGCAACTGTCCATCTTGGTTTTGGAACTTCAACACTGAAGTAATGTTAAAGCTCTTAAAAGACAATGGGCTTTTATAGAATAGTTCATGTGTGTACACAATGAACATTCCCTTTCCTTGTTGTACCTGTACGAAGGGACGTGAATATGCTAACTGTTAAGCGATATCTGTTTATTTATTCATACAGTTTATTTTTGTTTACTTAACATTTGCACTATTTGGAGTATAATTGGCAATTTTGAAAATTACAAATTAAATTTCAAGCAAATACACACATGACTTCAGTTAAATCGTAAATTAAATGTTAAAAGCAATAGTTGACTATTACTGTTAGACATTTGTGATAAAACTTCAAATATGAAGTTTATGACTATATTTGTATATCTGGAAATTTTGACGATAACTGCAAGTCAACAAATTTCAAATGGTAAGAACTTTATTATCTTTTTGATATTTTATGCCCCAGAGGAAACAACGGATGGCATATAGAAATCGACCCGTCCGTCCGTCTGTCAGTCCGTCCGTTCCCACTTTTTGTCTGGAGCATAACTCCAAACATACTGAAGGGAATAATTATAACTGTATACAATGATAAAGCACAATGAAGCACAATTGCAGTGCTTAAGAACCATAACTTTACCTTGCCTATATTTTTAATTATTCAAATTTTTTACATTTTTTGATTTTCTTTGCCGGAGCATAACACAAAAGTACTGAGGGGAATTTCTTGAAAATTTCCAATACAGCAAAGGAGCGATAAAAGGTGAAATGCAGTGCCAAAAAACATTATTATGCCGTTTTTTTTAATTATCCCACTTTGTTAAATTTTCTTAATGTTTGTTGTCCGGAACATAACACCAAAAGTACTGAAGGAATTACTTGAAACTTCATACAGTGATAGAGCATATTGATGTAAATGCAGTGCCCAACAACTATAACTCTACTTTGTCGTTTTTTAATTATCCCCCTTTGTTACATTTTCTTATCTTGAGCATAACCCTAAAATATTGAAGGAAATTCTTTCATATTGCAATCAATAAGAGAGGATATTAAGGGGAATTACAGTGATTCTTTGGTATTTTTAAGATGATTTTGAATGCAGAAAATGATTTATTGAGGATTTCAAGTAATGCCCAAATCCTGCAATGACCAATTAGGTGTGATAAGCAGTTTTGATTGATTGTTGGTTGATTATACTATGAACATTGAAGGATTTTAAATAAACTGGCACAATAAAGGTCAAGGTCACATACCGTGAGACACCATTTCGGGGGCAATTGTTTCTTACAAGTGACAGCTCTTGTTTCACCTTATTTTATTCTGTACAACGTACATTGTCTATTATCATTACTGTAGTAATTTCATAAAGGCGTTTCAACTGGTCTGACAGTGTATTTCTTGCAGAAAAATCTCTTCTGTTTTCTTATGAGTTCAGGGGTCAAGTAAGGAAAGTGCTTGTAAAACGGTGTGTCCAATAAATCTTTTCTGGTTAGCCAAGTGTTTGATATGGCGGGCAATACTGTTTATAATTATAGTGTGAGAGTGTGGTAAATTCCTAAAAACTATATCATTACTTATAGCAAAGGAGTAATTCTTGTGTGGAATTCTTTTCGTTGATTTATGTTCACTGATCGACTCTGTTGGTAGTAGGAAACTACCACCGATGGTCTTAGGTAAACCCTTATCCCGTGACCTAAGGTGGCCTTTATCAGCCACTTGCCTTTTCCGGTGACCTCGGGTGACCCTATCGGGTGAACGGTGTTGTACCTTTTTCCGCAAACAGCCCAATCCGATATTCGGTAATCAAACGTGCTTAGCCCACATTTGAATGGGTTTTGACGAGTATGTTTTACCACAAACAAAAATAATTGGCTTGAGACAACTGTATTTCTTTGTCCAAGCCCATATTGCTTTCGGAACTTCAACACTGAAATAATGTTGAAACTCTTAAAAGGCACTGGTATTTTTACATTATTAGTTCATGTGTGAATTAAATGAAATTCCCCTTTCTTTGTTGTACCTGTCTGAAGGAACGAGGATATGCTAACTGTGAAGCGATATCTGTTTATTTATTCATACAGTTTTTGTTTATTTACTTAATATTTGCACTACTTGTAATTAGGAATATAGTTGGTTATTTTGCAAATTGCAAATTGAATTTCAAGAAAATACGCACATCGCCCACGTTAAATCGTAAATTTATGTTAAATGGCAACACTTGCCTTCATCTGTTAGACATTGGTAGACATTTGTGATAAAAGTTCAAAAATGAAGTTTTGGACTGTAGTTGTATATCTGGAAATGTTGACGAAAACTGCAAGTCAACAAATGTCAATTGGTAAGAACATAACTTTCTTTTTAACACTTTTTTATTTATTATTCTTCTGTACAACGCACATTTACTACAGTAACTATCAAAGATGTAGTTATTTTACAAAGGAGTTTCAACAGGTCTCCCAGTCTATTTTTGGCAGAGAAATCTCTCCTGTTTTCTGTAGAGTTCGGTGGTCAAGTAAGGAGAGTGCTTGTCAACGTCTTGTCTTTGTAGGGCTGGTAGTATTGTTTATAGAGTTGGCTGTCATATATAGAGGATATTTGCTTGTTTTTAGTGGATATGGAATATATCTCATCGAGAAGTGATACGATTGTAATATTTTCACGATCGCGAGGCGCGAGGTAAAATTTGAAAATTGGATCACTTTGAGTTGAGATATATTCCATACCCAACCAAAACAAACAAAATGTCTTTTTATTTATGCTGACTATTAAAACAAAAGATAAATTATGTAAATGCACCACTGAAAAGAATAACTCCGGCAGACCTATATCATTCACACCCTGACTGATATGATATCTATATCATCACCCTATATTTACCTGATATAACACAGTATTTCATTAGTTAGTATGAAATAAAAGAGTTTTAGCTTTTCTGGTTTAGCAGTATCATGAATGTGTTAGTTTGCCATATTAGGGGGTTAGCTTGCAGGCTTTGTGAGCAAGTTTAAAAAGTGAATTTTCCTTTGTTTCGGGTCTATCTGGTTTAAATCTAAGCAATGTAGTTATTCAAACAAGAAGTCAGCGGATATAAGAGATACAATTATATCAACTTTGAAAAAGCTTTAAAAAATATTGTGATGCATTGTACCATTAAACAGAAAAAAAATCAGCTTTAGAAAATTGACAATTTGTGTTTGTTACAAAATTGATTGAGAGTGAAGTAAAGTCTGAAAACTACAAATTTGCTTATAGCAGCGTAGTAACTCTTGTGTGGAATTGTTTTCTTTGATTTCTGTTCACTCAAAAGATATTGGCACATTAGCTTAACTAGTCATTGTTGCTGTCACTTTAAAGGTTTTTCCGAAGATTATTAGTTTAATACAGATAAAATATAAAATTGAGGTGTGTTAAGTTTTACCTGTATGTAATTTGTACACCTGAGTTATCTTGTGCATGTCATTAAATTAAATGGGTAAATAACTATCGGTTTGAAATTACACAAAGCAGAGCTTTATATGTTGAAGCTTTTTTGGTATGTGGATCGGGTAGGTAAACTTAAAAGTATGTCCTCTTAAACCAAACACAGACTGGCAAGCAGGCAGGCGGGCGGCCGGACGGACGGACGGACGGACAGACAGACGATGTAATACCTTGGTTGAATTAAAAATGTTCAAGTGTATGTGGTCCATTGTTTACAGTTAAAATGTATATTAATTTGCAGCGGTCTATGCAGGCCACAACCGGTCACTTGACTGGTTTGCCTAACTTTATATGGAAACAGTTTACTTGGAGCTTTTAGACAACATTTTTATTTATGGCTCTGGCAAAAACTTTCATCATGCATCTTGAATATTAATGACCTGATGACCGGCTGAATACCTTGTTTATTTTTGAAACTACTACTGGACCTAAACATGTACTCTTTTAAAATTTAAAATCTTAGTTTAACGAGTACTAAAATTAACATATCCATATAATTGGGCAAATGATAAACTGCATAACTTTAAAAAAATAAAAACGCGAATTAAAAAAATACATAGTATTTATAACTTCCGAATACGGATATAACATGATATAAATAAGACAACCTAAATCAAAGCAATGAAAGTGCTGATAGAAGGTGATGTTTGATACGAACATGAGTATGGTTTAGATGTCGTTGTACAATATGCAAACGTTGGTAAAGGTAAAAATTGAAGAGAAGATAGTGAAGTCTAATGGCGTCATTACGAAATACGTCATGTTATGGTGATACTCTTAGCCAAACTGTTAGAAATTCCAATGATGCATTGGGAAGTAAGGAGCTGTATACCATTTGGAATTTATAGCCTTTAAAAAGCAAACAGCAATGTTTCATGTTTTGGTAAGTGCTGGCACACGCCGTGTAGTGGTTGTACGGTCGCACTGAAAACAACTCATTCAACATGCTGGATGAAAAACGTGGTCAATTCTGAATTCATTCATTAACTTCAGTTGAAGTTGTCTTCAGATTTAAGCAAAGCAAGCTTGTGATTTATGTGAGATTTCACAATTTTGATTGATTATTTTCTTTTAAATTTCCCAGTAAAAAGACGCCTTTTCTAGTGTAAGTGTTATCCATTTATCTGTTGGATAGAATTATTGAATTTACAATGTTGGAAAATAAAACCTCTGCGGACAAATCTAATATTTTAGCATTGAAGACAAAAATACTGGCAGAACCTGATTTGAAATGTTTTGATTCCTATCAACCTTTTTCTGTATGTTATTTATCAAATACATTAATATTTGAGACTGTGTGGTTACAAACACCATTATGAATAATATGAAAAGTGATTTTCTCGACTTTTTGTAAACATTTATATGTTTTTATTCACAATAAAATATTAAGAATCTTCGCAGAAATACAAAATTACACATTAACTGAACTAACGTTTTTCAACTATAAAACGTATTTAAATTTTTACATTTCTACTCAAAATTGCCTATTTTCCTACTCATGGTGCTTATTTTATTAATCTCGCTGCTCAGTTTGGTTATCGCGGTGCTCAACTTGCTCATATCCCTGTATATTTTCTTCATTTTCATTCTAATTTACTGGTCATGTAACATTCCAAAAGAGTACGTGTACGGCCAATTGTGAGATTGGATTGGGCAGTGAATACCTATTTATGTTAAAAAAGGGTAATTATAAAAAAGGCAAAGACATGTAATCTTACAATGAACAACTGAGTTCAAGATATATTGCAACAAAGCTGGGTCCTATTACATATTAGGACCCAAAACAAAGGTATGTTTAAAAGAGAGATGATTGCCAATAGAGTCATTGGTTTTGGAGGTGCGCCTGTCCTTTCAGCAGAAAGTTCAGCAAATAAATATCAACCGATAAAATACGGTAGTACGCGTTGTAGTTTGGTAAAACCTTCATACATATTTGCTTAATCATTTTTTGACAGATAGCGATTTATTCTAAAAGCTCTAAATGAGACATTTGTCTATATATATTGTTGCTGACATCATTAGTCATTTATTTATTTTGCTACATTTAGCTCATGTTAACGTTTTGGGTAAATGATCTATCTTCTAGTTGTAGGATGATTATATGTATGAATTTGAGACATGCTTCATTATTACAATATGATTTTGCTGCCGAATACAATTTTATGACGAGACGTTTTAACTTTGAAATTGATCATTTGGTCCATTTGATATTGAATTAACAGTTTGAATAATTTGCCAAAACTCGCTAAATATATGTTTAGGTCGTCTCTACCTTATTTAAGTAAATTTCTGCATTCCATTTTACATGATTTAAGTGCAGTGCTTTAGAAAATTTACGATATGCTCCTAATTGATTGAATATCATCAATCATATCATAATTTATTCACAATATGATTTGAATAAAATGCAATAAGGTATATGTATGTTTGAATCATTAAGCGGTGTAGTGAAAATATCAAAATTTGTATTTATTGAATACCAATGAAAAGCTTATATACAAAAACGTTTAATAAGTTTAAAAGCTACCAGTTTGATGGAAGAACATTGTTTTATATCAATAATTTGTCCCGAAAGTCCATGGAGGACTTGGAAATATTGTATGATAATGATAATCACTGTTGACTGAAAGTGTACTGTTCAACTGTGTCATTTTAATTCTGATGAAAGAAAAGCTTGGAACCATAAACATTAAAAATAAGAAAGACTGATAAATGAAAGAAATATAAAGGGAGCAAATAAAGAACGAACACATAAAAAACGAAAAATTTAAAGGGAGATAGAGACAGTAGACTGAAAAAGAATAACAATACAAGAAATTTAAAAAAGAAAGGAGAAATATGCAAGTAATAAATGCAGTAGAAATAGCAAAAAAGGGAATAATAAACAGAAGCAAAAATATAGATACGGAATGAATACAAAAAAAGGAAAGAGAGGAGAAAAATAAAATGAAAAAGAGAAGAAAGATACAAGCAAACAAAGAATATTCCATTCTAAGATGTCATTACATTGCGATTTTGCCATGAATAAATGCTTGCTAGGGGAAAAAGACTAGATTTCCTCGGCAAAGTGTGATTTAGTTTGACAAAAAATAGGTTGAGTGCGCCATGCACTGGCGTGATGCCAATTATCTATGAATCAAAGCTCCGAAAACCCTAATTGCCCAATGCTTCTATTACAGTTGACTGTCAGTTGAATGGTTCAACAGATGTTTACAAACAGAAGGCGAAAGAGTATTTGAATAGGCAAGGTACATGTAGATATTGAAATGCCAGTCAATGGTTTACTGCATTAAACACTTCATCTGCATCTTAGTCAATAGTTAAAGCAACAGCAAACTGTTAGAAGAAACATATTTGTCACTATGTAAAATTTTAAGTGGAAACAGACCCATGCCTACAAAATCAGTCCAACTGCATGCAGTAAACCAACGGTCAACGACTCCTGTTGAGATAATTAAGGTGGATATTAATATCTTGATCCCAAGGTTCCCAGGAATCCGGTTGTAGACAATTGCAAACACTGAATTATAACTAAAACGTCGATGATAACAAATTACATACCCATGAATATTTAACATGATCCTCGAAGACTGAACTCATTGGAACTCACTCATCTTACGACCCCACCACTTCAGTTAACATGACAGTTCCATGTAATTGCAAAAAGGGACTGTTCCATGTAATTGCAAACCGTCGCTTGAGATTTCCCTACGAGCGTCTTGAAAGCATTTTCAAAACATTTAAAATGAAAATTAGTTTAGTTTGTTCTGTTAATGAACACTCGTATATTATTCGTATTACTATGACCGAATGTACCTTTGGATGCACGCGACATCATCGATGATGTGCAAGCAGTTCATCAATAACGCCATGCCGCACTGCACATTTTCTTGCATATCGGATCGGCATTTCCGGTGATTTTACCCATGCCGGAAAAATCGGTCAGGCATCCCTCCTATGCCAGACGACCCTCGTGAATTACTTGTGACGTAACGTTATAAACATTGTGACGTCACTTTTCCAAACACAACCTTTGAATATTGTTTGTTTATATATGTTAATGCATCATTTTGAATTCTGCTTTAAAGTGCACGACTAGCATTCTCTTTAGAACCTTTAGGCTTTAAACGAGGCATCAACATTAATGTAAATACAAATATTAAATCGAACTTAGTTAATTTAAATAGGGGAAATAAATTTATTTCAACATTTTAAACCGCACTTTAAATCAAGCGAAGAGTGCAGCCAAATATATTTGTGCAAAAAGAAAACGGATTTATTACTCTACCATGGGCCATGAAACACACTAAACTTGCAACATTTACTGTCTAGAACACGCAAAGTAGATCAGATTATAGCCTAAACTGGTGGCAATGCGTACAGTAAAAAATTGGCATTTTGACAAATAAGGTTTCAGATGCACGTAGAACTCGATAGTGCAAAAACAGAAGACTAAAATAAGTAAATGTAACGAACTATTTCACTTGATCTTCAGACTTGCAGACATTGTCTTCGAAAATGATATATCGGATTATCCTTCTTAGCTTGGTAGTGTTAATGAAGGCAACATATCAACAAAACACAGGTGGTGAGATATTAATTTTGTTGTTGACTAATAATCTTTTTGATTTTAAAAACAATGCAAATAAGTGTACTGTTTAGTTCTATTTTTTGTCAGTAAGTGCATTAATTTTGCCATTTGTGTGCTCAAATTTAGTTAAAACAAAATGTTCAGAGATATAGCTATCATATTGCTTTACTTCTGTATAAATGTCGTAAGGTATATATCTGACATTATGATTTTTACAAACTACTAAAAAATAGTTTAAGTTATTGTTGTTCAATTTTTTGAAATGATCCGAAATCTACTAAGTCTTCGGTCTTTTAAACTTCATTACAAAAAGAAATCGTTGAAGTCAGAAATACTATACAATATTATTAAATTTTATTAAAACAATATTATTAGATTTTATTAAAACAATATTATTAGATTTTGAATTCAATGGTATACATATACACTTAACAGCTTTAGAAACGCAAAGATTTCCCCTGTTGAACATTTATATTTGAATGACGCTATTGTTTTTATTTCTATTTAAGTCATTTTTTTGTGATGAATTATTGAAACTTTTACAATAATTCAATTTTATATTGTTGTTGTTGTGTATGAAATTTTATTAAATTTGAAACACGGTTACAATGATAAAATAAATATTTTGCCACTTTTGCGTTTCTAAACCTGTTGAGTGTACTGCCATGCGTTCCATACGTGTGTAAATAATCCACTTAGTAGTGTTTGTCGAACAACTGTGATTTTCTCCCATCTATTTCAAGAAGGCCATATTGAAAATACAGTGCTATATTGAATGCATATGTTACCTTCTTAAAAAAAAGAATTTAGTAGTATTATAACTATAGTAGTAATAATAATAATAATAATAATTATTATTATTATTATCATAATTATCATTATTATTATTAATACACATTCTATAAATATATAACAGCAGGGTATTGCAGCATTTGAAATCAACTTTGGGAATTATTTGTACTTTTCATAATTATTGTAATGTTCTAGCACAAACGTATTATATATGACCAGCACCACGAAAAAGGAATTCCTCTTAACATCTCTTACATTATTCAGTAACAGTTACATGTGAAAAAAATCATAAGAATGACATTGAGGCACTCTCTTTAAATGTCAGATCAATTTTCAAATGTTTCAAATACTTAACATATTAAATAACTGCCCACATAAATTGAAATAAATGTTTCATGTGGCCCTCTCTTGGCACCTGTGAAGATCATGACGATTTTGTTTTCGTTTTTCGCTGTACTTAACAAAACAAAATTATCAAAACTTTATAGGAGATATTGGCTCGCTCATTCTACAGTAACTGTTATAGACACATCCGCTGTTCTTAATCATTTGCCGAAAGAAAGATTCCTCAGCGGAAATTTAACCAAAAAATCACCTTAAGTTTTTTTCTTCAAAAATGAACTGATTTTAATGTTTTACGGCAACTAATCATAAAAATTTTCATTCAAGTCCAACTGATGAGGATAATGATGATGAAAAACATACTGTATACATATTATTCGGTAACAGTAAAGTTTCGATACAACAGGTCAGTCAGTAGTTGTGTCAGGTTTTGCTTGTTCAACCAGAATTGGTTTCTTTGAGTTCTTTTGGGGCCATGCCTCAACATCAACCATCACCAATTTCTAGAATATTTACATGTTAGGTTTGTTTGTGGGCCCGCTGTGATACTTTGTATTACTGTTTTTCTTGTTCAGTTACTCATTTATTCTGTGTCTTCTTCGATCTTGCTCACTGTTCAGTTTTGTCTACAATTCAGGATAGGAATTAATTTCAACCAGGGAAGTACTGGGAAGGCAGTCCGATTTGTTTTGCTTCTTACTGCAAGCTCGAAAGGTACCGTTTATCTTTTTCGCTCTTTGATCAACATTAACATCACAGTTTATAGATTTTAGAAGCAGTTGAACCCGGAATGCAAATTTATTTTGAATCGGCAAATTACGGAATACTTGCTGCTTTACTTTTTTAGTTTAGAATAAAAACCTAGGGATGAAGAGGAGAAAAAAGCAAGCAGATAATTCTTTCCAAAATAAGGGTACTATCGATTATAAAAATTACATCTCTTGATAGTTTTAGAAGTAAACAAAACATAAGGAAAAGAGGAACCGAAGTTGGTTGAGGTAATATTTCATAAAGAATTGGTAACAAGCTTGCGAGTTATAGCAAAATATGTGCTCAAAGCGGTCGAAAATAGGACCCTAACCAGCAAGGTTCTGCTAGAAATCTGTGGCACTGTGTATCAAAGCAAGACCGGTATCGACTACATTTAATAACTGAACTGTTCCGTTCCTGTCTGGCTTGTATCGATTGGGTAAAACTAAGGGAAACTAGGGCTGCAACGATACAGGTTTCTTTCGGTTCGGATATGATCCTGTCCGTTATCGAATGCTGGTATTCGACTGCCTCCACACTTTAACTCCGGTATTGATTCCCGTTTTCTAGAGACGTTGTGGCGTAGGGGTAGAGCATCGGACAGCTAACCAGCAGGTCGTGGGTTCTCATTCTGGTAGCGGCATTTTTTTACTGAAACCTTCAAAATCCGTTCATTCAGAGCGAGTATTAGTCAGAGTCCCAGGTAGCGCTCATCGGTGTTGTTTCTGCAATAGGTATATACTGAATCAATAACAAAAGAATGATTTAACCATTTTTAGCTTTTCTATGAAAAGAGCCATTGTCATAACTTTCTTGACGTTAGTCGGCAGTGTCGTCTTAAATCTGGTTAAGCTTTCTTAAAACTCACTTTCTCGGTAACGATTTAAGTCTGGAAACTTCAGACAATTGCTTGGCATCATACAGTGGCCTCTTTGGTCGAGTGGTTAAGGTCACTGATTGATGATCACTGGTCCCTCACTGCTGTTGGTTCGTGCACTACTTAGGTCGGATTCTCTTATGTCTGGAAGCTATCTAGGTTCTACCCAGGTGCCCGCTCGTGACTGAAATAATACCCGAATTTGCACCAAGGGTCTTCCTCCTCCATGAAAGCTTGAAGTTGCCATATGACCTAAGCTGGTAAGTGAGACGTTAAATCCGAATCAATCAACTGGCACAATACAATCAGCCCTTTGGGCAAATCCCATAACTTTTGATTAACATTAAAAGTTGCGCTAACTTTGAATTTTCAGTTCAGGTTTGTTAATATCCACTTCTCAGTTTCAATTCACAGCTATGATACTTCATAGGGTAGTTGATCATAGTCACTGAATGGAAAAGGTAAACACATGGGTTCCTATCTCAAAAGTAAAGTTTATACATCCTCCAGTATTTTCAGTCCTTTGATTGTACCTAGATTTTGTCACGAAATTATTGGTTATACTGACAAAGTGTTAGATGGCGACACATGTGAATACCCATCTAGATATCTAATTGAGTTTGTGTATCGAACGATCTCCTATGGCTGGTTTTGAAATGTTGGATTTGGGCCTTCCCGGATATATAAAAGTTATCAAGTAATATCTAGTATAAAATTCATATAAAACACTTAACTCTCCGAATTAACTACATTATTAGCACATATGCGATAGTAAAATCAATTTCATGGTGGATACCTAGAATACAACACTGTTTCTTAAAATAGCGAAATATATTATAAACTGAAAAGACAAAAAATAGCATATGTTGTTATACCACATTGAAAGTTTTGCTATAAGTTTGCATTAGACATTAGGATGGAAATATGTTCGCAAACTGTCATTATCGTTGTGGGATAGACATGTGCTGCAATCATAACTTTTAACTTTGATATGATGTGTATGAAATCTATATAAAAATATTGTGACTTATACAGTACAAATATTTTTATATAGATTTCATACACATCATATCAAAGTTAAAAGTATTTTAGATCAATGTTTACTTGTTGTAGATTTTAAAAGTCACTTAATTTCTGAGTCATTGAACGGGTAGTGCAGTATTGCACTGCATGTGTATTAAAGGGACATACCCTACATTCAATGTGTTAAATGAACGTAAAATGATAAATGAATAAAAATTTCAAAAGAACAACATATGGCGAAAAATGCCTCATTTACCAAAATTAATCAATATAGGAGCCTTCTATAGTAAATCCCTATCAATCCATTATTTGCAATACTCCCGAATAATCTATCATTTATGTTTCTGACGTTATTTAGTTTGATATCATACAGTTATAGGGTATGCCCCTTTAACACGAGATGTGCTTGGTTATTTTGTGAAACTTTTGAAACATAAATGTAATTGTTACATTTTTGTCCAATACTCAAAACACTGAACAAAACAATGTATCACATATATATCCACTTAAATAGTCGAAATTTTTAACGTTTAATAACACTTGTTCAAAACAGTATACTTCTTGATTGTATACCTTTAACTGATAACAAATAAAGACATCGTTTACTTTTCACTTATGTTTTGATGCAAGTCGCATTCTGTCAATACTCAGTATACGTTTTACCAATACCCGATCTGTCGCTATACTTTCATATAAGTTGATGAAATTTGGAAGTGCTCTTTGGGCAAATGAATCGCACTATTTAGATATTCTACATGTACATGTAAACAATTTCCAAAATAAAACAGCAGAATTTGCCAACGGTCGAGATTTTTCGAGTGAGCAGACCATCTTTTTTAATATTTTCAACATTTTCAACGTCAATATGTTACAGCTCTGGAATACATTCGGCTGGGATAGTCATTGAAAAGACACAAATAAACACAAAATGATATGCACCAGGGCGAAAGTGTGATTTTAAGGGACAAACCCTATAACTGATGTCAAACTAAATAACCGAGTTGTCAAACGTTCCTCGCGAAAACTAATTATCTGTGCTCATTTTCATACTTGTAGTTTTCAATTTCGTCTCACATATATTGCATTAAGACAGACATATATTTCTGTTCTTTGTAAACACAAACAAGGTAACTACCTAAGAAAAGAAAGAAAGCAAAACACAGATCTAAAACACTGACCAATTTTGCAATCACGTTTTGTGAAAGATGTAGCCTGAAACTAAAGGAAAATATGGAATGCAAGTTATTTACCCTGAAATCTCGAAAATAAGTCGGTTCATGGAAAGTAAAGTCAATTTTTGAGATTGTGCAACTGTGAGACAGAATGTACCACTAACCTACAAAACAAACTACCAATGTATCGCTTCAGAAAAGATTTGCTAGGTACATATCTATAAATTGTATAAAGATAAAAATAGATGCAACAGGCTGCACTGTCTGACTACTGCTTATAGGTACATTGTAATATGAAAATAATAACTTTGTTGTTGATGTTCTAACTACTTTATTTGGCGCAAAGTGAATTCACGCATAAAACCCGTTTACCCAGGTTAGACTGATTTAATAATCACCCCGTCTTCACTTACACTTTAAAGGGGACACGCCCTACATCTAGCAGATTGTATTCTCTAAACATAAATAATGTGTTCTGTGGACGTAAAATGATAAATAAATACACAAAAAAAATAAGAAAAACGCCCCATTTTAACATAAAATATCAACGTAGAAGCCATCTGTCATAAGTCGATATCCACCTATTTAATTGTACAACAACTCTACACAAAGTATTGAATGTTTAACGGTATTGCAACATATTTTTAAATCACTCATTTTTCCGAAAATTGTATAGCTTAAACATGTAGGTTAGGTAATAATACTTGCAGATACTCTATTGTATATGCGTTTGAAGTTTTAATTTAACACCCGTTTCAGGGAGTGCCTCTTTAGGGCTTCTATCAAAACTCAATTCATGATGGCTTGCTTCAATGAAAACAAGGTATTTTTATCGCGTTGTAAAGTAGTAGTCAAGGGTGTTCGATTTCAGAATAAGATACGCTTTATTATTATAAGTCGCGTCTTATACATTCAGTTTTGTGCTTATCTTGTTTCTAGCTTTGCTCGTGATCTATAATTTGATTTTGATGAAATATTATTTCTAATCAGTAGAGTACAATGTTCTTTCTAATACTTGGAATATAATTTTCTATTCGCGTTCATTAACATTTGATCTATACTGAGAACACTCCATCGTTTTCTTTTTTCTTTCTTTTTCTTTTTTCCGCCTACTTTAGGATGTTCAAATTTATCGTTCATATGTCAATTATACAAATTGATTGGCCGTTAAAATAAAGTGTAAAACCTCTGTACAGTTGGTGATTATTTCTATACACTTTAAAGAGTTGAACCTGTAGTGCGGCTTTAACCCGTTACCTTCAATGAATGGCATTTTTAGCGGCCAAGCCGTTAAGGTGCACGGGAATAGTGGTTACAGACTTATCCTTCAAAATACGAATGCAAATATTGTCACCTGATAGAGAATTTTAGAATGTCTAATAGCGGATCTAATTTACTATATATTTAGACCAAAACATCATAACATTTTATAACCAAGAAACTGTTTCATGCGTAGCACTCCAGTTGCCCTCTCAGTTTTCGCAGTTTGTCTTTCATTACATTATAAGTGTACAAAAGTGGTTTTAATTAAAGGGTGTCCAAAGAACTGGGTTAGATTCCAGTCCAACTGTTACACCTTTACCTACGATGAGCTGATATATGACGAAGCTGAAGCCGGTTGTTGGGTAGGTATGACATCACACGCTTTGCGCCCATAGCAACGACTGAACTCTTGCTATATAACTGCAGCTACGATATTGCCTTGACATGAAGCTAATAATTCTGATAAAATGTATATTGATTGTTCTATTCCCTTTAGTAATATGCAGATGCTGAAGTGCCCTTTAGCTTTGCAATTATCGTTTCACTTTGCTGAGCATTGTATCTAGATTCATTTCACACCGACCCTGTTTATCTGTCAACGTGTATTCTTTAATGTCGTTTAAGACATGCACATATGCATTTTGCTGTGTGATCATGTGTGACCATGGTCCTTTCTTGCGGGTTACATGACTTTTTTTTGCTTTGTGACCATGGATCATTCTTGCGGCTTGCATGACGCATTTTGCTGTGTTGCCATGGTACTTTCATGTCGGTTAAGAATCTTCTTAGGTAATGTTCTGATGCTTGCTTCATTGTATCATATGAGTATATGACACGCGACTGTCACTTATGCCTGCTGTTTTGTAAGCTGTATATGTTTTGCAAAAATACGTTATTTGATATTCTAGAACAGTTCTCGTGTTCTTCTCAATCTACATCCTTGGTATGTTTAAAGTGTGAATAAACATGGCGCTGCTTAAAAAGAAACACTGCATATTCATTCAGCACAGATGGTGGTGCGGTGGTCGAGTGGTTAACGCTCTTGACTACCAATCCGGAGGTTCCCGGTTCAAATCCCGGCCGGGGCTCTGGAAATTTCAGAAACGGTTTCAGTGTTTCCCATCTACAGATGAACAGGTTAGAAACCCAAGGGTAGTCTCTCGTGTATCGGTGCTTTACACGAACCAAGTGGTCTATTCGTAAAAGAGCTAGGGTCTGGTACCCGGATTCCCTTGTATCTGTGTCTGTCTCTCTATAGGTCATACCGTATAAACCTTGAAAAAGGATGGTGGACCATAAGCACGTCTAACAAATATCATTCAGCACAGACATTATTATAGTATCTTCTTTAAACGTACTACAATGCAACTGAAGAAAACATATACAGTTGCTTTGTCCTGCACTTGCTTTATCAACATATTAACAGCTCCAATGCATTGCAATCTATCACAGAATAAAAGCACGTAGTTCAAAAAAAAACACCAGAAAACAACATCAAGATACTGTGACGTATCGCCCTCTCTCTAACCTAGTGCCGTCTATATCTATACTGTGAATTGGGTGATATTCGCTATGATTTTATTTTCGCTATTTTCGCGAAATTCCCACTTCTCTAATTAAAAAATCTCGCGAAAGATTCATGCCACATTAATTTACCATTAGAGAATTCTTCTTTCGCGAATTTTAAATTCGCGAATAAGTCTGTCTTCTCACAAATTGCGAAATTTTCGTCACGCTAAAACGCCCAAATTTACAGTAGTAAAAATGGAAAATGCTGGATACCAGATGCCAGTTATATACAGTTGAAACATAAATCAGTGGTAAATTCCCCTTAATTAGTAAATAGTGTTTGCAATAACTCAACCGTTGTACGTAAATGATACGTATTAAGTTAGTGAAATTGAATCTAGTCTGTGTTGCATTACATCGGATTGTGAAATGCATTTGAACTGCTTCAAAGCGCTTATAATGTCTCATACAATTTCTTTTCAGCCCATTATGCTGCGCACTCGTGATTTAATTACTACGCATCCAAACTCCTGACTATATTTTATTCAACCATAAAATACAGGGAGGCATTTATTATTTCTTAAATATAATATATCCAATGTACATATAAATTGTACAAAACGAAATACATATAGTTTTAATCTCGTGTTTTATATTTGATTAAATTAATATATAAGATCTACATAAGTAACTCAACAAGAAGTTCCGTTCGTCTTTGAAAGGACATTAAACGCTCAAAAACGGATGTGATGTCAAAATATTTAAGCAAGTATTGTGTATTGTCGCATCACAATGTTGCACACTTTATATAACTTTTCGACTTTCAAAATATCAATTTGATATTTGAAATTTGTTTTCTTTCCGAATATTGGTCAACTTTTGTGTATCATATAAGATTCATACCTGTATTTCTCCGGCGCTCACTTACTAGTATTTGATACCAGTGCTGTCTGGTTATGTATACTTATAGTTCTTAAACATAATGTCATGTTTTACATTGGTTATACTAATAAACATCAACACAATTTTGCGATAATTATGTAACTAGTAATACTATGTTTCAGAGAAAAGGTGCCCGTCTTGTTTCCGTGGAAACCCATCAAGAACATATTTTCATCTCAAGTCAACTGACGGTGCTTTCCTACGGGAGGTAAGAGTAAATTGGCACCAAAACATATATAGTACATTGGTACTTATGGCGCCTGAACGTTAATAGTGCATTGGTACTTATGGCGCCTGAACATTAATAGTGCATTGGTACTTATGGCACCTGAACATTAATAGTGCATTGGTACTTATGGCGCCTGAACATTAATAGTGCATTGGTACTTATGGCACCTGAACATTAATAGTGCATTGGTACTTATGGCGCCTGAACATTAATAGTGCATTGGTACTTATGGCACCTGAACATTAATAGTGCATTGGTACTTATGGCGCCTGAACATTAATAGTACATTGGTACTTATGGCGCCTGAACATTAATAGTACATTGGTACTTATGGCACCTGAACATTAATAGTACATTGGTACTTATGGCACCTGAACATTAATAGTACATTGGTACTTATGGCGCCTGAACATTAATAGTGCATTGGTACTTATGGCGCCTGAACATTAATAGTGCATTGGTACTTATGGCGCCTGAACATTAATAGTGCATTGGTACTTATGGCGCCTGAACATTAATAGTGCATTGGTACTTATGGCGCCTGAACATTAATAGTACATTGGTACTTATGGCGCCTGAACATTAATAGTGCATTGGTACTTATGGAGCCTGAACATTAATAGTGCATTGGTACTTATGGCGCCTGAACATTAATAGTACATTGGTACTTATGGCGCCTGAACATTAATAGTACATTGGTACTTATGGCACCTGAACATTAATAGTACATTGGTACTTATGGCACCTGAACATTAATAGTACATTGGTACTTATGGCACCTGAACATTAATAGTGCATTGGTACTTATGGCACCTGAACATTAATAGTGCATTGGTACTTATGGCACCTGAACATTAATAGTGCATTGGTACTTATGGCGCCTGAACATTAATAGTACATTGGTACTTATGGCACCTGAACATTAATAGTACATTGGTACTTATGGCACCTGAACATTAATAGTGCATTGGTACTTATGGCACCTGAACATTAATAGTGCATTGGTACTTATGGCGCCTGAACATTAATAGTGCATTGGTACTTATGGCACCTGAACATTAATAGTACATTGGTACTTATGGCGCCTGAACATTAATAGTGCATTGGTACTTATGGCACCTGAACATTAATAGTGCATTGGTACTTATGGCGCCTAACATTAATAGTGCATTGGACTTATGGCACCTGAACATTAATAGTGCATTGGTACTTATGGCGCCTGAACATTAATAGTACATTGGTACTTATGGCACCTGAACATTAATAGTGCATTGGTACTTATGGCACCTGAACATTAATAGTGCATTGGTACTTATGGCACCTGAACATTAATAGTGCATTGGCACTTATGGCGCCTGAACATTAATAGTACATTGGTACTTATGGCACCTGAACATTAATAGTGCATTGGTACTTATGGCACCTGAACATTAATAGTGCATTGGTACTTATGGCGCCTGAACATTAATAGTGCATTGGTACTTATGGCACCTGAACATTAATAGTGCATTGGTACTTATGGCGCCTGAACATTAATAGTACATTGGTACTTATGGCACCTGAACATTAATAGTGCATTGGTACTTATGGCACCTGAACATTAATAGTGCATTGGTACTTATGGCACCTGAACATTAATAGTGCATTGGTACTTATGGCGCCTGAACATTAATAGTACATTGGTACTTATGGCACCTGAACATTAATAGTGCATTGGTACTTATGGCACCTGAACATTAATAGTGCATTGGTACTTATGGCACCTGAACATTAATAGTGCATTGGTACTTATGGCGCCTGAACATTAATAGTGCATTGGTACTTATGGCACCTGAACATTAATAGTGCATTGGTACTTATGGCACCTGAACATTAATAGTACATTGGTACTTATGGCACCTGAACATTAATAGTGCATTGGTACTTATGGCACCTGAACATTAATAGTACATTGGTACTTATGGCGCCTGAACATTAATAGTACATTGGTACTTATGGCACCTGAACATTAATAGTACATTGGTACTTATGGCACCTGAACATTAATAGTGCATTGGTACTTATGGCGCCTGAACATTAATAGTACATTGGTACTTAGTACATTGTTTCATATGTGAAAAGATGTTGATTAAAAAACGAATATACCATTTAAAAGGCACTCATCAGTATCAAAGTACAAAAATAAATAAAGTGTATACAAGTTTGTCATCGACATAATATGTGTGGAATTGCAATGGTATGTAATCGGAACATGCACTTATAATTATCTACGAATATTGTGTAACTCGAATCTAGTATACCGAATTTTATTGTTTTCATACTGGAAGTTCTGGAATCTAAGTAAAATAAGTGTTTCTGTAAAACTCTGTTTGAATTGATCTTTTCAGACAAAAATATTGGTACACATCCGGTAAATACGTCGGAGATCCTTTTACATCCGGTGTGTACTGGGATGGCACAAACCAGAGACACATTGGACCTGAGTACTGGATAACTGCTCCGCCTCAAACTGGTAACAACGTCAGAGTGTACAGAATAGCATATGTGAATGCAGGTAAATAACTGTTGTACAATGGTGTAAGGAAAAGACAAAAGACTAAGATTATGTGTTTGCATCCCCACTGCCGCAGACGTGACACTGGTGGGATTTTACGTGATCCGGGAGGGATATACCAAGATGGCGGATACGAATGGCAATAATACTACTACTAATAATAATAAATGTTTTATTTCATGAAGGTAAACACATTAAATGAAAGAACATACATTACAGTACACTTATTTACAATGTGGCCATCAAACAGCAAATGAAACAATAAAACAAGAAAGAAAAAATAATAGAAGAAAAAAGGCACATATATCAATCATTCTAAAGCATACATGAAATAACACATATCTGACAAACAGTCTGAGATTAATGAAAAAGTATTTATGGTAACAATACAATTAAAAGTACAAATCTAAAACATTAACATACATAATATTCATGTCATACAGACATGTACCACATGTATCCAACACATTAATATATATATTAATAGAATAGAAGATAGGAGCTTGTTCATACATCCTGTTTTACGATCTTGTGGTTTAAAAACAAGCTCATACCGTCTATCGTCATTTCTATCCGCCATCTTGGTATGTCACTCCCGGATCACGGAAAATCCCATCCGTGTCACGTATTTGACAGTGATCCTGTCAGAAGAGAATATGCCCGCTACTACCAAAATCCTATCCTTGAATGTTAATAAGTAGAGCTTAAATTTCCACTAGATGCACACACTAAACCATATAATGTAGATATGTAGTGATTTCGCGCATAAGCCTCAGTCGTTGTCACCAAAAAAACGTCCATTTCAAGGTAACTCGGATAAAGCTATGCGCTCTTTTTCATTTCATGTATAATCTGATAATTTTCTGACATTCTTATCCTATAAGGTTGACATTAATACATTGTAGAGCTTAGCACCAAGTTCAGTTTATGAATCAGTCTAAAGCCATTGCTGCCCTGTGGTTTGTCCATACAAGCGAACAGTACACTAAACACGTTATGACTTATTCAATAATTACTAGCAATAACAATCTGTATTTGTATCCACAGTGTATTTTACAACGTCAACATTTATTTCTGCTCGAACCATGTCCTGCTGTTGCATCCCGCGGTTATTCTGAATCTCGTGGATAGCGTTGGAAGACTCTTGTCACAGAATTATATGATCACTTTTCATTCATAGGCCGACGAGCTACGGAATTTTATCGACAATACTTAGTTCATTGCATGGGTCAACTTTTCACCCGCAGAATAATTTCTATGATATGTAAAAGGAACATCCAATCTTTTACCAAAGCTTTCGCCAGTCACATACGCAGTTACGCAAATACGCCACATAGCACATCACAAACGCGTTACAACAACATCAGTAAAGGTTGTCCCTGATTACTGAACATCAGATCTCAACCCTGAAACTACCCGTTTCATAATAAACGCCATGCAAAGGAGCTGTCAGTGACACGGCGCAAGGCTATCGCGGCGGTGTAAAAGTTTATACAAGCAGAAAGTCAAAACACTTTTATTTAAGTTGAAATGTGTTATAGCTTTCCGGTAACACATTTTGAATTTACTAAATGGAGATTGCTGAGGTGCAACTGAGCATTAAAGATATATTAAGAAAGATTTGTTGTTGCAAATCTGATATCATGATAATGTCATTTGCGAGGTTTGTATTAAATGTAAGTAGTTAACATCGTTAATGCTTCAATAAATTTAGAAGTTGCATTTTGCCAATTTCCTTAAAAATGGCAGGCAAATGCAATTAATTATCTTTCAATGTGAAATAATGTGTGCAAAACTAAAATAAACTCATAAAACATTATATGTGATACAGAAGTAGTAGGTAGTAGGGTCGAAATAAGAATTATAATTACATTATTAGCAAAGTATTTTATTCACTAATTAGTATTATTTTACGTAATATTTGCTCTGTTCCTTTAAAGTGACATTATGCGCATCTTACTGCACATAGTGTATTTTTGGTGACAGTATCATAAAATCAATTTTGGGTTGCTGTGCATTTAAATGTGTTAAACTAGTGATAATGCCGCATTAGTATTTGAAGTTGGTGTTTTAGGAATAAAAAAATTGGACAAATAAAATAATAGTTCCTTTATTCGCAGTGATCTCCATTGTGTTGTTGTAGTTGTTGGTAGATATTTCGGCAGTGGAAGGGAAGCAACTCCTGCCTGCAATTTTTTTTTTTTTAATTGACTCTCCCAGTCAAAATAGGAAAAGTAATATTTGGAAAGTGTTATTATTTCCTACTGGTAGCAGGAAGAGTTTGGTGTATTGGGTTAAAAGCTATTATTTCTTCTACCCTTTTTACACACCTATTTCAGCTGGATTTTTACTTGAAAAAAAATGTGCATAACTTGACTTTAAATGATACAGCACTTGAAGAACGGTAAGGGTCTGAAAAAGTTTCATAACCTCAAACACAAAACTGATATATTTTTACATCTACTTATAGACACTGGATACAGATGGACGAACATTTCAAGAAGTTACACTGGAGGATATATATGTGAACTAGACAACACAGATACAAATTACTACCATATAATTGATCGAGACTTTGGTAATAGTCATGTACATGCAACAGACATATTTAATGTGCTTTAATATAGCTGTAGTACACAATATAAATACCACCCCATTAATCTAGGGCATGATCAGAACTATTTTAATTAGGTTAAGTAAATCACAATGATCCCTGGTGACATTCACAATGATCCCTGATGACATTCACAATGATCCCTGATGACATGAATTACACAGATTTATTCACAATGATCCCTGATGACATGAATTACACAGATTTATTTGTTCAAGGCTGATTATGATAACAAAAAATTATAAACTTTAAAGTCTGTTTAATATGCTGTGTAAATATTTCAAATATACTATTGATTGAAATGTAATTTGTTAACCGAGATAACGTCATACCTAGATTCATATTTAGTTTATACTAATTTATTTTAGCTCGATTGTGAAGAAAGCTTGCAACTTATCGAGTCGCTCTCGAGTCCGATTCCTGGAAAAACCAGTACTTGTCTCATATGAAAAGGTACGGTTGTGACCCCAGTGGGGCTCGAACCCGCAACCTCATATTTGATTATTGTATTTTACAGAATATGGACAGGCTCATACAGAAGCTGGGAAAATTGAAAAAGGTCCAGTAATTATAAAGCAGCCGGAGAGTGTCATTGTATGTACAAATTGTCATAACTTATGTCCGCTCTTAAGACCTACTTCAAGTTTTCAACCACACAACATCACTCACACACACACGCACGCACATGTGTTCTCCTTTAAAGCTGCTCGCTCTAAGATATTGGTGGGAAAATTCAATTTCTTCAAACTGTATTAATATAAAATATTTCAGAACATATAATCAAATAAAAAGGTTCCAGTAAGATTTGTATATCTATACATTTGATAAACCATTACAAACACTTTTGAAATTCCAATATCAACATAAAGTGTAGTGATGCCGTAAAACCCAGCTTTTCCTCATTTGCAACAGATTTTCTCAAATTGTTATAGACTTTTACATGTTTTGTTGATTCTAGCAATTACTTGTACATTTTATATTTTAGTGTATCATTTTGGAGAAATTTTCACTGAAAACTGTGAACGAACAGGTTTAAAACAATTATATCATAAGTTTCAATCATAAATTGTTCCAGCTTACATTCATGAGTTTAAGTAGATTTGTTAATGTTTTGCTCCTGCTCTGTTTGAACAATTCATATACGTTTATCATTTTCCTTTTTACCATTCAACATGTATTACATTCGTGCACGTTAGTGTTACGGACAAAAAATTTCTAATTATTATTATAACAATAATAAAAAATTCTGAATCAATACAGTCAGATTCCAGTGTAACATTTGGTCCATATTTTCATTTCAACCATTGCTACATTGTAACATATCTAAATCAACAGTCTTTTGTGTAGTTAATGACAAGATTGCCTTTACAAACATAGTCTATGACCTAAACAATACATCAATAATGACTCTAAAATAAAGCTTTGTATTTTCGCAGGTGTTTGAAACAGTAAGAACGGCTGAGATCGAATGTGTAGCAGTCGGCAATCCGGTCCCAACATACACTTTTTGGTATGGATCCAATTTCACAGAAGTTCAGTCAAGTGAGAGTACAACCATGACAGGTCCGTGTCTTGTTTTCTAAAATGTGCAATCAAGAGTGAAAGTATGTCATAATTAAAGACCTTGACGTGCAAGTGACTTCTGGGAATTAAACTTTCTTCTGTCTCATTTATATTTAGATATGTGGCTTTTAAAATCATAACGGAACAGGCGAACAGAAATAAAAGTCACAAAACAACCAGACTGCGAAAACGATAGCATCTAGTATTGCACCTTGACGTATCCTACCAGTCAGATGCAAACACATTTATAACATCACAATGCTTTCGAAGGCAGTCTGATTTTGCACACACAGTAAAATGCTCATGTTAAGATTGTTTGAAAGAATTTTTGTTTAGAGCAAGACAGAAAAATAGACTCTCTGTGTTTTATCAATATCCTTCGACTCGTCACTGCAAATTATACACAACTTAATTTCAAAGCAAAGTTTTGCCTACATAAAGTATGTCATTGTTAAAATACAGAGCTTAATACTTCATATCAGATGATTGTATTATTCCAGGAGGAAAGATGTCGATAGATGATCCTAAAGAGACCGAACATGCCGGCAGTTACTATTGTCAAGCAACAAATGAAATTGGAACAGTTATAAGCAACACGGCCCAAATCATATTTGGATGTATGCTTTCTACTTCATAATTTCAATTATCAGGGCCTGGGATCATATTCCAGTCAAATTTAAGATTTTTCTTAAAATTAACAATTTCTTTAAGAAGATAATTTAAAAAGGAGAATGTGCATTGCAGCATGTTGAACATTTATTAAGTCTTCCATGACCATTTTTTGTAATGATGACGAAATTACACACAAGAATTATGATAATAAGAAATTTTGGACTTCAGTTAAAATACTTAAGAATCACTTAAGATGCTACTGGAATACGACCCCTGATTTAACATATTGTGCATAACGTTCAATAGACATTTCAACTATCTTAATATCTATTGTTGTGTTGCGTTAGAACAGATATCAGTTACCTCTGCTATATAAGGCACAGCTCTACTAGGAAAGAAAGGTACACTTTCTCGGCAATTTTGTTTTTGAATCTGTTGTGTTACATATTATGAATATTGCACGGTATTGTTTAAAATGATATTCTAAAAAAGGTAAATTTGTAACATTTATTGACATATTTCACCCTCCGACAAATAACAAGGCCAATATGAAATCACTTCATAAATAATATCATAGTATACATAGCTTTTTCTTTAATCTGTTCAGTATTTCTACTCTAAGAGGAGGAGAATTGTCGTAGCTTGACAATCGTTTCCGCTTTATTTTTCCACAGTTCAATAAATTAATTGAATACAATTCAATAAATTAATTGAATATAGATAAAATAAGCTAGCGCGATTTTTTGTTTTGTTTCCCATTTCCTCTTATTTTTCAGATCTTGGCTACTTTTCGAACGTAGAAACTGAGCCAGTAATAGCACAATCATTTAGAGGGACTAAGTTAGAATGCCAGGAGCCGTCGTATTCACCAAGTAAGTTTTGATTTATTAAGATACAATATCCGTTATTCACCAAGTAAGTTTTAATTTATTTAGATACAATATCCGTGAAAAAACAATTGAATGAAAGGTATTTGTTTGAAATTCATCATGTGTATAATACATTTTTGTATTTCCAAGCTTTACTTCAAGAAAGAAGGAGCATCTGTTGACGTTTAGATGCCTATAGACTTTATAAATTAACGAATAAAGTGGAAATTTTATTTCTAAGTTCTGCTTGTAGTTTGTTCACTGTTCCAAATTACAAGAACTGGTATGATCACGAGACTCTTGGTACTTGCCCTTGTTTCTCGTGAACTTCCTTTTTCTTGTCATCTATAGCTGATACTAAATGAGCAAGAGTGTGTTTACTTATTTCAGGAGTTACGTTTATGTGGTTCAAAAATTCTGCCGCTGGGATCCACGTATGGAAAGGAGCTAAGAACATATTTGTATCCAACAGTGGTATTATGTACATCTCCGAGTTACAACCAACGGATGCAAATAAGAAATATTTTTGTATCGTAACACTAGCAGCCACGAATGACGCCATTCTTGGTCCTGGAAATCTTCCAAGTAGAGCTAGTTTGGGACAATGGATTCGGCTTGCTGAAGATAGCTTTGGTGTGTTCTATGTACTATCTGTATTATATTATAGTGACATAATAATAAATATTCACACTCACCAAATGTTGATAATTTACGTTGTTTGGGTAAATTGACTATCATTTTTCCTTAGATGCACTTATTTTGAAATAGTTTATGCTACTTATTTTATAACATTAGTAGATATTATATGTTTACTCAAATTTTCTTCTAAAATAGGGCATAAGTGAGTGATTAAACGGAGTTTTATAAACAGTAGTCCCTCTTGCAAAAGATACGTGTTCAGATACTGCACGAAAACGTTGAAAATACAGAATATTACACAAATTATATCTGATATAGGATCACGGGGACTAATGGTAAGCATGTGTAACATTTAGAATTGCTAAAACTATCTCTGGAACTAATGGTAAGCATGTGTAACATTTAGAATTGCTAAATTTTCTATTTCAAAAAATTGTTTCAGCCACTGATAACGACTATGGCCCTATTCTGCACACACACGTGTTTCCTTCTAAAATTATGGCTGGCCAAAGGGTCAGAATGGAATGCGTCGCCTATGGAACGTAAGAAGCATTTTGCTTGAATTTCACAATTATATTTAAATGTCCACTTACAATAGAAATTACAATTTAGAAAATGCCACTTAAGCGTTTAAGCGTCAGATTTATCATTATGTCTTCTCATAAGAACGAATCGTTTTGAATCTAATTTTGTACTAATATTTTGTGTAATTAGATCTACATGTAGACAGCTTGTCAAGTAGGCTGCCATTGCAGACATTGTCAGTTAGATTATGGAAATAGAGAAAGGTACATGTATTCAAATTGGAAACCTAAATACAACGTGTGAGCATTTTTAATCTTTACCCTGTATGAAAGCTGGAAACTACCATCTTTAACTTTCAGTGTTTTTACTAATTAAATTTGCATAATAACGACTCAGTTCGACTAGAGTATATACTGTAGTACTAAAGTAACACATTATTAATACCAAAACTATGAAAAATGAATTATTTTTTTCAAAACTTTATAGTGAGCTCTAAGTTCACATACATAGTGCAGCTATCAGTTGCCTACGTCGGTTAATTTGGATCTTTCATTTTATCAAAAATCATGAAAATGTTAAATTTAGAAGCGTGAATAATACAATTGTTTTCAAAGTTGTAAGTATGTCGACTAAGTTACTCAACAAAAATATAGAAAATAACTAAATAAACTGCTTGTACTAACATGCGGAAGTTCGGTACATGTTTTGCTGTCCTATCCCAATGCAGTGTTGTTTAATTTTTTGCAGGTTAGCATATGTTTACTTGATTTTCCATGGAATAATTACTAAACTAAACATACCATTTATGTTCTAAAGTCAGTCTGTAAGAAGCACTTATGTCATATCTTTAACATTTTCATGCTGTAAGCATGTACATGTATTTACATTTTAACTTCATTTTTTAAATTAGACTTCCCTTAAAGTATGCTTGGTACCGTGAAGATGGTCGACCCCTTGTTAAAGGAACGGGAATATCTGATAGAAAGCGGGTGCTTATAATAGAAAAAGCTCCACTCGAAGCAGAGGGAACTTATGTTTGCAAATGCACAAGAGGATCTGGCCAATCAGCGACGAAGACGATTGTGCTAACTATTAACGGTATAGTATTATAACAACGTACATATCTGTTATATTTTAACCACCATAAAAATAACGATGAAGTTGGGTTTGGTTTGTGAAAGACATAAAATGCATTATATTTCTCCACAGATCATACATCTGATAGTATGATGCATTCATGTTATTGTA
Source organism: Saxidomus purpurata (assembly GCA_022818135.1). NCBI lineage: Eukaryota > Metazoa > Mollusca > Bivalvia > Venerida > Veneridae > Saxidomus > Saxidomus purpurata. Next base: position 27,271,898 of record JAFMSR010000004.1, on the reverse strand, counting down.
ATTTTGTTCCCAAAGTTTAAAATGTGTACAATAAATCTCGAACTTAGATATAAAATTCGAGACCTGCGTCATCTTCGTTTTTAGTGTTTTGATGAAATGATGCTTTATAAATTCGTTTTTAACTATTAAATTGATGAGCATTATTGTGAACATCAACTTTTATTTTTAAAAAGCAAAACCATATTTCCCGTTCCAACTTGTTAACATGTTTGCTGACTCTGGCATGACGTTGAATTGGTACTGCAAGGCCGTTGCAAGGCCAGAAGCTTTTTACACGTGGTACAAAGATGGTAAACTACTTTCAAATGTACCTGGTCACATCAGAATCGATGCAGGTACTCTAACGATCTTAAACGTTGACGGGTCACGAGATGAAGGAATGTATCAGTGCGCTGCAACGAATACATATGGAACGGCTTTTAGTGCCGGTCAACTTAAGGTTCTTGGTAAGTTTTCGAACAATACACTTGTTTTACCACGTGACTTTTACGAACGTTTTAAAAGATAATTATGTTGATTTTGTTATGTGATATGTTTTTATAAGTTTTCTATATACTATAGATAATAACGTGAGTTCATTGAACTGGTTTTGTTATCATTGCAAGATGAAATCATTTCGGTACCTGATTTCGTGGGTAATGTACGGAAATGATTTATCCATCTTAAAAAACGAAAATGATTGCAATTTGTTAATTTGCATTTTCCTATTGACGAAATAGTAGATTCTTTCATTTAAGCGTTCAAACCGAATTTTGATGGTAACTCTTTGCCTCCTGTAACCTTTGGTGCACAGGGTGGAAACCTGTCAATCCCGTGCAATGTAGAGGCGGCACCAGTTCCTGAAGTAAGATGTTCTGCTTTTGTTCTTGGTCTTTCAAGCGTTTGAACATAATGCCAGGCTGACCGTAAATTTAGTATGTTCAATTTTCCTTTGAAATATGTTCATATATCTTTTGTATTAAGGAATACAACTATATATAAACTTACTATGTGGCTTCTGTTTAGGTTAATCAAAGAAAGTCAAGTCAAGTATCTCTCATGAAAAATCTCAGCAAGTTAAGTCAAAATATATATCATGAAAAGAATTACAATAGCAAATCAAATCAAAATGTTCCTTCATTAAGTACGCTTATAGCAAGTCAGGTTAAACTATTTTTTCCATGAAAAAAATCATAAAAACTAATCTCACGAAAATGATTCTGCCAAAAATATCTGCCTGAACAGAAATCTAAAATAAAAATCATAGGTCACTGGTATCTGCCCTTGAAAAAAGCATTTTGTCCTATTTTCTGGTTTTCAAGGGCAGATAATTCAGAATCAAGGCCGGTGACGTATGATCTTTATTTCAGATTTCGATTTTAAGCCTGATTCTGAGTCGAAATGCCAAGTCTGAAGAAATGATATAAAAGGGGAGATTTTCGCCCTATACACACATATAGGGAACTGTACCAACGCCCTTCATAAGAATAAAACTCGTCTGCATATTCACATTTTGGTCATATTCTTTATCAATTAAGGAGTAAAAACATTTGAGAAATGTCTTTCTTAAAATTGTGGTTGAATTTGTCACTGTGAACAGTTATATACTTAAAGGTATGAAAACGACATGATTATTTCTTAATAGTAACTTTTCTGCATACATGTATTTTCGTGAAAATGAATGAAAGCATTATTTGATTATTAGTTCTGTTATACCTTTCAGAATAATATCAGTTCTGTGTATTTGCCGTATCCATTACGCTACACTATAAGTGTTAAGTCTTTTGAGACATTTGAACTTAAATATATGAAATGATACGAGCAATAACAGGGAAAATGGCTGCTAACATTTCTTGGAATACATTCTAATTTTTCAAATGAAGGTTCGTTGGTTGAAAAACGGTGCAGATATGAATCTACTACCTGGAGATCAAAATGGAAGACTTGGCATGGACTCTTCATACGGGCTTTGGATAACAAACATTGACTACAGTGACGTGGCTACATATACCTGCAAAGCAACCAATACTCTCGGAGAAGCTAGTAATTCCACTCGCCTGGTTGTTGTAGGTAACGTGTCTTTTGGAAAAGTGGAATTGGCTACCTTTTGATGTGTCGAAATAGTTTAGTGATAAGGAACGTTTGTTCCGAAAACCTATGAACATTTATGATGTTTTATTTATGTCTTTAATATGTTTAATAACTGGCATATTATCAAACTGTGAATAAGCATCTTTTCAGTTTTAAAGAAACAAACTAAGTAAACAAATTAAACTGACGCGTAAATTTGTTTACAAATAACGTCATGGAATGACAGTATATGATATGCTGAGTATATTGTGCTAGAGGTATTAACTGATACATGTATATACATGCAATACCGTATGTGACAACCTTTGGCCGCGAATAGTACAGACAAAGGTTCGTGAACATTGAAATGTTGTAAATTAAATAGATGTTTATTCATCTTAATCTCAGCATAGCTTTTACGTATGCAAATAAATTTTGACAAATGTGCCAGATGCAATTGACCTTCAATGCAATTTTTGCGTCGAGCTTTTTTCAGTAGAAACAATTATTATAATAACCATCCTGCTTTAAGATTGCATTTTAAAAAAGCTTATGCTATTAGTGTGTTATTTCAAATGAAGACATGCGTTTCCATGATGTCGTAGTTTCTATAAGTGTTATTTATACTGATACAGAGGGCATCACCATGACAACGCCACCAAGACCAACGCTTGTCACAGTTAACAACACTGCCTTCATGTTCTGTGTGGCATCGTACAATCAAAATTATGACATTGCTCATATCTGGAAGCACAATGGGGAAGTTATAAACCTCAAGTTGTCGACGGAATATTATAAGGTAGGTGTGTGGAGGAATATTACAATGGGGAAATTATAAACCTCAAGATGTCGACGGAATGTCATGAGGTAGGTGTTTGGAGGAATACTACAATTGGGAAGTTATAAACCTCAAGTTGTCGACGGAAAATTATGAGGTAGGTGTTTGAATGAATATTACAATGGGGAAGTTATAAACTTCAAGTTGTCGACGGAATAGTATGAGGTAGGTGTTTGAAAGAATATTAATTGACTACTCGTGACCTGTTCGTATTACCACAAGCTATTAAAGGTCCATTACTAAGACCAAATCGAATTTTCTTTTTAATCTCGAATTGTAAAAAGTGTCTTCTCAGAGGGAAAATAATGACATAATGCATCGAATGTGACCATATTGTGTTGAAAATTTGAGTTAAAAAAATTATTAGTAAATTGTATTTTGCCTTTCTTAATCGAAAGTAGGTTTTCCAGTTATCAAATATCTTTGTGATTTTCAAGAAGTCTGCCAGAAAGAGGCTGTAAATGGGTTGTACATGAATAAGCATTCCTATTATAAATTATGGTGGAAAAAACTTTACTTCCAATAATGTGCAGTATTTATCTCTGACTGTTTACAACATGCAATAAAGCGAAAGTAGGACAAAAAGACCACACAGGTTAATCTAAGGAAATACAAACTCATTGACTTGTTTTTCTGCAGCAGTATTTCAAACAGGGAAATACTCCATGGCTATTGTAAAGTTTTAGAAGCCAGTTTCAAACTGTATTTCTCCGGTACAAATCCAGATTTTAAAAGAAAATTGATTTGGTCTTAGTAATGGACCTTTCATTAGTAAAATCCATTCATTTTGATCGCAATTTACCGTGTTTAATAATTGATGATCTCAAAGCAGGAAGTGAGTGGCTCATAAAATCATGCGAACAACATTATATTCGAACTTATTGTTAATTATTTGTAGACAGATGATGGACTGTATATCAGGCCGGCACAGTACAAACATGCAGGGCTATACGAGTGTGAATTGCGCACGCCGTTGCATTCGTTGTCCAGATCTGCAGTACTAACTGTACAAGGTAAACAAATAAATTACAGTTCACGACTGTGTTCGCGTTGTCTCATAGTTCGAGTGCATTGAGTAACGAGTTCGTGGCTGTGTGCTTTTGTCTTCTTGTGTTTGGCGCTTGCTATGGGAATCGATCTTTACTTCTACACGTATATGTATACGTGAAAAGTATTTAATGAAAATGTACTGCTTTGTTTCAGGACCGCCTTATCCCCCAGCAGGTGTGTATGCAGACATTAACAGTGTGACACCCCGTTCTGTGCGACTCATATGGACAGCAGTAGTTCCAGTCAGCTACCGCGGAGGTGACGTCATCAGTTACGACATTGAGGCAGAGACACATTATGTTAAAGACCAGTGGAAAGTTATTGCTACAGGTAAAATTGTATAGGTACTTCTTGACAAATTAAATGCAACAATTATTAAATCATTTCTGATCATTGATCAATAATTGCATAACGTTAGTTTTAATTAGATCTATGTATTTAATTTACAAACTTATGATATCATCGAACTTGATGATAGTTCTGCATTTCTGCCCCGCACTAAAGCGGTTTAGTTCCAAATATCAATAATAATAATGGTACCCAGATATATTTGTACCTTACATCCCGAGCTTTATAAACAGATCCCTTCACTAAACTCAAACCTCACTCTGAAACGAATTCTAAACAACATAGATCTACATAAATTAATATCATAGATCTATAATGTTTTAGATAAAACAGTGTTGATTTAGACCTATAATTGCCAAAGGAACCACTCTTGTGCATTTTACTATCTATTAAATAACCTCTGAAAATAAAGTAAAATCTATTGAGTAATCGTTTTCTCATATGATATGCTAATGTAATTCAAAAAGGCAAGTTGTAGTTTCCGTAATGGCTCAGTATTTCCAATACGAAAATAATTATTTCACTTATTTATCCAATAAGTGGGACTGTGACATCACACAGCTTAGCTCCGCCCCAAATCTCTATATATTACTCTACAGATATTGTTTGTAGATGGGACAAAGTGTAAGCCGGTTATAGGTCCATATTACAGTAATAAACGCTGTTGCTCCCCCACAATAAGTTTGCTTATGCCTGTATACCTAAAACCTACACAGAATGATGATAATATAGCTATCATAAAAAGCTGCAGTCTTCATACTGTCTTAAAAGTTGTTGTGCAATAGGAAACTGAATATCAGCATTTTTTCTAGACAGAAATACATGTATTGTTTGTACAGTGCATCATATTAAGCCATGGCAACAAAACTAAAGAAAAAGAAAAGTGTACTTATATAGCAAAGATAGCTTCATATCGGAGCCATTAATGTTTACACAAAATAATGGTTGCCCTGAAACTAACAAACAAAGATCAATTCGTATATCATCGTACTAATTCAAGGAGAACAGAATTACAACTTAATAAACACACAAACCAGATAATAGTTTAGCGAGACGCCATCCTGAAACAAATGGTATACACTGGTTTCAAATGTGATGATTCCAAAGTTTCTTTTACATTACAAACACAATGTCTCAATGTAGACAGGACAAGACAAAACAAAGTTTGCACTTTTTTGTTTATCCTCTTAATCTTATATGACTGCATGTTCAAGTGTGAGTTTAATAAATGCAGTGTTTTATTTCAGATGTTTCAGAGTTTGTCACTAATAATGAAGCCATAGCCCTCGGAGTGAGACCAGATCAAAGGGCCTATATAGTAACAGGTCTTATCCCAAACACTAACTACCGATTCAGGATAAGAGCGATTAACCAGTTTGGTAGGGGAGATCAGACCAGCAGACCTACAAGTAAATGCTTATTCAATGACACCTAGCCTCACATGTGTGAATCTAGCCCCTAATTTGGCCCTAATATTAAATGGTATCATTTTAATAATCAGTCAATAAGCAGTTCCTTGCTTCAAAGATTCTAGCATTGGTTTGTTCCTGGATTTATAACAGTTCCTATCATTGCAAAACTTCTCGTTTGCCACTAAATAAAACATTGGCATGTTCCGAGGATGAAAATGTTCCACATGTCCAGTCATTACTTTGCTTACATGCGTTTCTCTTTTGCTCCCGGCCCATTAAGAATGTTATTGGTTTAAGTTTGGTGTGTACTAACACAGATACATGCAGTCTAGAATACTCGTAGCACATGTTTTAAAAAGGCCTAACAGCATAGCAGAGATTACCAATTCTGCATTATTGCAATTGAATTATCATCTAGCTTTGTCTTTTGGCAGATTTATCTGTGCCTGTAAACATAATCTTTCACTTCTTTCATTTTGCAGCAAGTATAAAACTAGCCGCTACAAGACCGGTATTGTCACCAAGATACGTCGGTGGAGGTGGAGGAAAAGAGGGCACGTTAACAATTAAATGGACTGTAAGTTGATAATCTTTCAAATGTACAAGAATCTATAATCTACATATACGTTTCAGCTACTACATATAAAACATACAGCATTGTTTCCGTACCACGCTCATCAAAGTCTACACATGTTCATGGTACATTGTTGTATTTAGCCACAGTATCTAGATTCTATTAAAGTTTGATTAAAATCAGCTGTGTCAAACAAAATATATTTTTTGCTAAGCATGTACGTGTTTGTAGGAATTATTCAGGAAAATCGGCTGATAATTGTACCATTTTTGCATTGTTAATAGCCACTTGAGGAGTCGGAATATTGTGGACCAAATTTCGGGTACTTTGTTTACTGGAAGAAGCCCCAAGACACAAGAGACTGGAAACGTGTAAGTAAAGCAGTTGATAAATCTATGATATGTTAGCAACAATCTGAGTTAAATATTAATGAAACTGAAATGAACGTACTTTATAAGTTGTGAGAATCAAATGGTATGACAAGTCGAATACGTGACCTAATGTACGATTCCGGTACTTCGTCTTCCAAATTTAGTAAACTAAAAACTAGTCAATATGACATTTGATCTAACAGTCGAATCTTATATTTGAACACAGACCACACTCTTTTACAGGAAAGGGCCAATGATAAAGAAGCACTTGAGCACGGAAAGTTCGTTGTCACAGTTGGCGTTGATAATTACTATCTCCCATATGAGGTTAAAGTTGGAGTATACAATGGTCTTGGTCATGGCCCGAACTCTTCATACATGCAAATATTCTCTGCTGAGAACAGTAAGTATCAGTATCAGTATATTACATACGCGCATACATGTTTCTATAGTTTACAATAGTTGCAAATTTATCATGGAGTTAAAGAAATGCTCATTAAGTAAAGCTAGCTGTGGACGCGAATCTTGGCTTCTGTCTTGTGATAGACTGATTACGAACGAATTCTATTTGCTAACACTTCCTTAAGTGTTTTGTCCATCAGTTTCGACTAGTAAGCATTTGCTTTGTATAAGCACGGTCACGAAGTAATGAGAGTACAACACAGTATTAAAGATAAACAATAGTTGCATATATTTTTCCATATTGCTTGAGAAAAAAACGCTCTGAATCAAAACTTTTGTTCTGTAACTAAGTTCTAATCAAAGATTTAATCTTTTAAAGTTACATTTGTATATGTCTTAAACGGACTTGCCCACACTTCCATTTGGAAAGAACCAATTATTGTTGATGTTCGTGTTAATTGAAAGTTTTACATTTGTATATAGTGCATCAATAAAGTCTGTATTTTTTCGGGCTGATCTAAACTATCTGCAAAATCTTGTGATATATTTATCTCGAGTAAGATAGTAAGATTATGTTCATTTAAGTCATTTCTCGGCGTTTAGTATTATATGCTTGTACGATGATACATTTAAACCACAATCTAGAAATGTAATGTCTATAAATTGATATTTTAGTGCCACAAATTGTACCCATTGCGAGAGAGACTACCACTTATAATGGAACCAGTGTAATTGTATATTGGGACCCTGTGTCAGACACTAGAGAGGCAATAATGGGTAGAGTGGCAGGATATAGGGTAAAATTTCCTGTACAATTACTGACACTTTTCTTCTTAATGTTAATTCTATTTTTTATAGTATTAAGCTGATACCGTTTCTTATAATGACGCCATATCTGCCTACATACTTTCGGCGAAGAATACTTTAATTGTTTCAATGTTTTACATTACCCAATACACCGCCATCTTGGATTTACACATGCGCTTAATTCGAAACCGACGAAGTTATCAATTAAATGATCACATGATCAAGACGGTATGCATTCGTAACATTTGATTGGTGGAGTAATGGATAAAAACCAGGAATCAGTGATAATACTTGAGCAGACTAAAAAGTCCGTTTTAGTATGAGCACGATACGTTAGAAGTCACGTGAGTTGACCTTATTAATATGTCATGACAACACGAAAATGAATACATTTCTGAAATCCTTTCAATACGAACGAACTTCTTAGTATTAGGTAAAAGAAAATCATTGAAAATGTGAAAGTTTCTTTGTAGGTGTATTATTATGCGAACAAGTTTGGCGAAACTCCGTTCGATTCGGGGGAACCTGATCCTGTCAAAAATGAAATTTTATTCAAAGACGTTCATGGACAAACGGACCATTGTCAGTTGGTTGGGCTTGAGCCGAACAATGAATATTTTACGCGTGTTCAAGTTTTCAACGGGGCAGGGTTTGGTCCAAAAGGTGAATGGCGTAGAACTGAAACAGCCAAAAACCGTGAGTTAATATCAAGACCTAATAAATTGTTCCTTGCTGACACGATTTTTGCATTACATGTACGAATTGGACGGATGGTTACAAAACATTTTATGCCTTATGCATGACAGATGGTCTAGGATAACAAAATATGTCAATAGTGATAAAATAATTTGAGGAATGCTGGAAAATATGATACGGATAGTGCTCATCTAAGTTTCAATATGCACACAAATACAAGTTCCAGCTTTATCGGTAAGCTTTAGTTTTTTCAACTTTTAGAAACAAATCTGAAGGTAAATGAGGATTGCAGGAACAAACATCTCTCTATCTTTTCAAATTGTGACGCTGAAACATAATTAATAATGCATGACATATTTATTACTCAAACTATTGTTTGCTTCCAATTTCGAACAGATATCGAGCAATGTGAGAATACGACAACATTGCATCAGAAAATGCTTCAAAATGTGCAAACTTTCATTTTCTTCTCTTGGTAGAATGAATAATTCTTTTATCTTTTTTCTTTTCCATGTATAGTACTGAGCGAATTTCCTATCCACGTGAATGTATACCACCATGGTAGTCACAGTGTAAAAGTAAGATGGAGAGAAGTCAATACACATCCGTTTGAAGACTCTGTCATAGGATACATTGTAAGAATTTTAGTAATTCGTTAGTCCCCGAAATGTTTTGCCAGATGGGACTAAAGGTTAACCTTTCTTCCATTTGTCCGTCCTTGGCTCCTTTTCCATCGTCTCGTCTATCCCTCTGTCCATATGTCTGTCCATCCGGACAAACTAGAAGCTGAAATATATCAAAAAGAATTTGAGCTATGTTGGTGAATGTATAGAGGGCAATATGTCACGCACATTGTTTTGTTTTCATAAGACAATATTTGTGGGTGCTACGAAAACAGAAAATGTAAAAAAGAACACTTAGAATTTGGATCTTGTGATGGGTCTATACAAATTAGTGTGTAGATGGAGGCCAGTGAGGATATGATATCCGTCCTAAGGAACTTCTTGGTTCTGTGATACCTGAAAAGAATTATCTAACAATAGAACAGTGCATGTGACATGGCTCTGGATAAAAACAAAAGTCACCGAGGTAGAGATAACTATTTACGTACGTTATTATAAATAACTGGTAACGTAAAATCTTTCAAGTAAAATAACTGGTGCCGTGAAAAATATCTAGTTATTCACTTATAAAGTGGTGGCAGTTTTTGGTAATAAAAAGCAAACTTTCGTGTCAAGACATTTATCTGGATTTCATGAAAACATTTAAGTTGCCACTGGCTGCATAATTGTGTAGCATATCTTCCTTTATAAACACGAACTTTTTCATGAAAGCTACATGGTTATGTGGAGGTAGAAATATGCTACCGTAAAAACTAAAAACACATTTCCATTTTGTGTAAATAATTTTCTGTTCTGTTTAGATAAGGATTTGGCGACTACAGGAAGATATAAGAACAGCTAATGATACGATTGTTCCTAAAAGTAATGAGGCTGTAATCTATGGTCTACAAAGTAACCAAGTTTTCGTTCTGAGGATACTGGGGTACAGCACCGCTGGGAATGGCACCCTTAGTCAAGCTGTGTATTTCACAATAACTGGTAGGTTATGCATGTTTTTAAACTTTAACTTTACTAATACAGAAAAATGAATTTACTGCTAAGATAATGTCAGAACCATGATCTACTCACTCTTAAACAATGTTGACATATGCCTTTTTTCGTAATCAGGTCGTTAATTCATGAAAAGGATTTGCCAGAAAGCCTTCCTTTTTGTTCAAAAAAATACTTCACTGTATTTGTTACATGTACATTGATTTAAAAAGCAAAGTTAGAAATGTTTTGGTACAAATAAAGATCATTTCCGCCTGTTAGACATCTTTCTTGGTTAAACAGGAGCGTGTTTTTGTGATCCTGGGACTTGAATGATAAACTATCATCATAGGCCTTAGATAATGTGAAAAGTTTCTACTATTTCGATAGTCTTATAGCTGAAAAAAAAACTTTCAGGTGGCATGTTTGAAAATAAGTTATTTTCGAAAAAAATGTATTCATAAAACTATATAGAAAAGCAGAAGCAATATTACATTATGAAATCGATGAAAAGAATAAGTAACGAGGGTTTTAGCCATGAATTTTAACATTTCATCTTAAAAATTGATAAGAATTTAAAGGCAATAATAGTTTTCGTCGTTAGCAAACAAGTGCAGTGTAGATGATAAATATAATATATAATGTTAAACATAAATTCAGTTTACGCGTTTACCACTATTGTCAACACCCAGACATAGTATACTTTCTTAAATTTTCAGATGGAAAAATTGTGAACTATGCTATTGATCCTACAACATCAGAAATGTGCTTCTCCAACGAATACACAAGAACGTGTGGAGGAGACGCTATTCAAACGCCTATTCTTACATTATCTCTAGCTGTTCTAAATGCGTTCCTGTTTACATTTGTCTGAGAGATTATTGCTTTATTAATATATGTATCTTTAGCTTTAAAATCCATAAAATGCCAAAATTAAATAAAAATGGCTTTATATGGCTTTAGATAAAGATTTAAAGAGGCACTCCCTACATCTAGCAGATTATATTCTTGGAACATAGATTATATGTTCAATGAACGTAAAATGATAAATTGATACAATTTCAAAGAAGAACCTGTGGCGAAAAATGCTTCATTTTATCACAAATAATCAATATAGAGGTTCTCTGTAATAAATCGCATCCACCCATTTATTGTACAACAACAACTTTACATAGATTATTGAATGGTTTACAGTACTGCAGTATATTTAATCGATAATGATTTGGAATGCATAACTGAAACTTTGAGGTTAAATAATAATACTTCCATAGATTCTGATTTATGTTTTGGAGGTTATTTAGTGTGGCTTCAGTTATAGTGTAGTCCCGTTAATGAATGATAATAATTATTTAATAATCCCTGATGAATTGTATAATACGCGTAGCACAGTGAATTTTTAACCAGGTTTTCCGAAGGAAAAATCCTGGTTATTAGATTGGGGTATGTCGGCGGGCGGGCGTAAACAATTTCTTCTGTGCGCAACTCCTCCTACATTTCTCAACGGATTTCAACCAAACTTTCACAGAAGTATTGTCATGAAGTGCCCTGGCGCATATTTTCCGGGTTTTGTGATTTGGTCATTTTTGCCAGAATTATGGCCCTTTGTTTTTTTTCACATGTAATTCTTCTGTGCGCAACTCCTTCTACACTTCTCAAGGGATTTCAACCAAACTTTCACAGAATTATTGTCACCAAGTGCCCTGGCGCATATTGTCGGGGTTTAGTGATTTGATCATTTTTGACAGAATTATGGGCCTTTGTTTTTTTCAACATAATGTAATATATATAGAGAAATACTCTTCTGTGTGCAACTCCTACATTTCTCAAGGGATTTCAACCAAACTTTCACAGAACTATAATTGTGAACTAAAGAATTTTGAACATATAATGTTCTGCCCCTGGTCGTCCGTCCGTCAGCAATTTTGTGTCTCCTTATTTAAGTATATATAAAAGGGAGAATACTCTGTTATTATAAAAGGGAGAATGTTATTATAAAAGGGAGAATACTCTGTTATTACTGTCCATTTTTAGAATAGATTACCAGTCCTGTATACTTTGGAGTATTCTGTTACAGTTCGATGACAAAATTTCTCATGAGACCAGCGGTTCAAACCCCACACAGAGCAATTTTTTTTTTTTTTTTATAATTTTTGCCTGAATTATGGCCCTTTGCTTTTTTTTCCACATATGTTATATATAGAAGAATACTGTCACGTGCCCACTTCCTCCTACATTTCTCAAGATATTTAAACCAAACTCTCGCACAACTGTTGTCATCAAGTGCCCTCGTGCATATTGTCTGGGTTTTGTGTTTGGATCAATTTTGCCTGAATTATGGCCCTTTGCTTTTTTTACACATGTAATATATAGAAGAAGACCTTTGTTTCTTTTTCACATTATGTATATCTACTGACTTTAAAACACATTTGCGCTCGGCCAGCAGACTGGAAAATGAAAAAATTTCCTGTCACTTGTATTAATTAAATCCATATGAAGTCATTTTTATTTAATTCAATGTATATATTTTTATTATATATTTTAGTTGAAGCTTTGCAGAAATATGTACAATCTGATTATTATTATTATTGTTATTATTATAATTATTATGATTATTATCACTGTATCATCATTATTATTATTATTATTATTATTATTATTATTACACACACTTACATAAATTCTTATTATTTTGTGATTGCTTCACGCTTATCATGTGTTCGAGATGTAATGTTTCCTTGGGTGACTCCAAACAGTCCATGAAGCCAAACAGTAACCTGAATAAAATTCTAATACGGTAGTACTGCACATATGTATATCATATTTAGCTTGTAAATGATGTAATTATCCCAACTAACAAGAAAATAATTGTTTATATATGCAATACATTCGTGTGTCGTATTAAATCTAAATATTACATTCTACATACATGTAAGTATATTGCATAATAACTGTACATACGATTTGTCATCGATTAAAGTGACATTATGCGTATCTTACTGAACATAGTGTATTTTTGGTGACAATTTTATAAAAGCAATTTTCGGTTGCTGTGCATTTTAATGTGTTAAACTAATGATAATGCTGCATTAATATTTGAAGTTGGTGCTTTAGAAATGAAAAAAATGGACAAATAAAATAATAGTTCCTTTCTTCGCAGTGATCTCCCTTGTGTTGTAGTAGTTGTTGATAGAGATTTCGGCAGTGGCAGGGAAGCAACTCCTGCATGCAGTTGTTTTTTTAATTGACTCTCCCAGTCAAAATAGTAAAGTTATATTTGGAACCGGTAGTAGGAATAGTATACTGGATTAAAAGCTATTATTTCCTGTACCCTTTTTACACACACCTATTTCAGCTGGATGTTTACTTGAAAAATATATGCATAATTCCACTTTAAATGAGATCGGGTATCAAATCTGTGATTTAGTGGAAATTTGGTTGAATTTTCATTACTGTGCTCGTAATTGGGCTTTGATTTTGAAATGTTTGTCTTATTTACGCCTTTTACGCCCCACGTTGTCCAAATTCATAACTTTTGATTTCTACGATTTTATTGTTTGAAATGTCATACTTCGCAATTTCAGAACATTTTAATTGAAACAGAAAACGGTTTTTGTACATTGTCATACAGGATCAGCCCATCTGCAATGTTGTTTTATACATATTGTATAAGCTCATTCGGCTGTTTGAATCGAACTAATACCAGATAAAAAATTAATAATGTTTTTCGAATACTGAAGCCTTTGAATGATGAAGATCAAAAGAGACGTGTGAACGATTTCAAATATTGGAGCACTTCGTATCTTTATTGATGTAAAGGGAATCAAACTAATCCCAAGACATGAGGCTTCAAGCACTCCGTTTTGCTTTATAATTATATCTGTACTCACTCTTTCCCTTGTGTACAATACAATGTACAGTCATATTTTCACTTTTGCGAGCACATTTTTATGTTCTACAATCTAAAATAATTGCTTCATGTTAAAAACTAATAAATATTGTTTTAACAATTAGTAGTTTTGTTTGTCTGTCTAAAACTAAATTGAAACTGTTTTTCAAAAGCCGATTGTTAAATATTTACCAAACATGCTCAGTGGTGTATTTGCATCGAATTTCTAGGGGGTTTTAATTGTCCTTAGCCAGTCTACATAATGCCACTAATGCAAAATCTAAATAAAGCTGACGCCACCTGATAAACGGATACGTTACTGTATCATCAAGTTAGAGTTTTCAGAATTTAACGAAACGGGGAACTACACGTAACGATTTCGTTCAGCTTTGGCAGGGTTGTTCCCTGATGCAAAGACAAGGCTTCATGATGACTTAATATACTCTGGTTATTCGAGATTTAAAAAAAACGGTAAAAGTATTACACGACTCACGCCTTTGGCAGAACTGTCGTGCTTTTCATATAAAAACTGTAAAAACTGCACGAAAGTGCTCAAAGGTGAGCTATTATGATTCCCCGTTGTCTGGCATCTCTCCGTCGTCCATCGTCTGTCGTCTGCTTGTCTGACTGTTCACATTTACATTGGTAACACTCTAGAGGTCACAGTTTATGTCCAATCATGATAAGTCGTCAGGATGATTGTCTCAATAATCTCCTCTAGGCCAAGTCCGAAACTGGCTCATGTTCGGTCTAAACTAGGTCACCAGGTCAAATAATAGAAAAACTATGAGAACGCTCTGGAGGCCACATTGACCCCCAATCATCATGACAATTAGTCAGAATATCTTTTTGGTGTCATCTAGGATAAGTTCGAAACTGGATAACGTGGAGTCAAAAAGTAGCTCAACAGTTCAAATCATAGACAAACCTTGTGGACTTTATACAAGTCACATTGTATACCCAATTATGCTGAAAATAGTCTGAATGTAATACATTTTGTATTTTGATAAACTCTAGGCCAAAGTAGAAACTATGCCACGTGAGTCAAAACCTAGGTCACACAGTGAAATAGTAGATAAACTTTGCAGCACTGTAGAAGCCACCTTGCATACCCAATTACATGTATGTTGATACAATGTCTCAGTGTATGGTTTGATAAACATTTGGACAAGATTGAAACTGGGTCACGCGTGTGGTCAAAAACTAGGTCACCCGGTCAAACCATAAAATATCTTATGAACACTCTAGAAACCACATTTTATACCAAATTGTCCTGAAAGTTGGTCAGAATGTTTGTCGTGATGAACTATATGTTAAGTTTGAGACTGTCTCACACTGAGTAAAAAGCTAGGTAATCGGGAACGTTAATATTGAGCTTTTAACATAGTTTTGCTTTTGAGGCTACACTACTAAAATTTTGACTGTGTGTACAGTTTAGCAAGCAGTTTCCAAAATTGTCCTCGGCTGACCTTAATTATGACATTTTGGCGTATTTTCTTTTCTTTTGGAGTAATGTCTTTCAGATGAGCGATATAGGGCTATCATGGCCCTATTGTGTATAGTTTTAATAACCAAACAGTAGTTTAGATTTTCTTTTTTGACCAGAAAAAGAATAATGGTAAACATCGACAGTCCTTACGTGAATTCGATGGAACCGTTAATTCCAGTCGCTGTCACTGTCTAACTAAAGTCGGAAACATTTCTAGACTTTTTGTGTCTTACTGTGGACCGGCATCCAAACTCGAAACAAATCATAAATCTAGTAAAAAATCCTGTCAAGTTTAATTTTTATGTAGTCAGAAGGCAGTAAATGTCAGAGTGAGAAAAATGTGAACTATTTTCATACTAAAATTATAAAACCATTAAAGAAAGACTGAAAACGCAAAAGTATTTAATTGACCTTTTTCATTCAGCATTATCCAATTAAAAGGTGCCTTACAGAGTAAATTTCTCAATTCAAAAAAAATGTTATACATTCTACTTGTCATTTCATTGGCGATTGAAAAGTTGCCAACTTCCGGTCAAAAGTGAGCCTAATACGGCTGCGCCGATAAAAAGCTCCACCGCTTCCATGTATGCCTAATATCAAACTCATCCTGCTATCGAAAAAGTTACATTGGCCAGACGTGAGACTGATATATCCCTATCTTTCAAGGCCTCGTTATATATTGTTTGTACTGTTTGCATAGAATATTGCATATTGCACATAACATTGAAATACAAGTACATGTATCCAGGCTTTAATACGTGTCCCTTTATTAGAAATATATACATGAATGCTGTTACGTGTATCTAATGTTCTTAAATCAACAAAAACATTCTTATTAATATTTCAAACTACAACGATATGACATAACGACGAGAAGGAATAGTGTAACTTATTTTTTTGCCTCGAATAAGGGAACATATGAATGCCTGGATTTCATATTAGACTATAATAATATCCTCATAATTGAATAAACACGTTATATATAGCCTTGCAATATTGCTGGTTTCGCACAATCGAAATTTGTATGCTGTCCAAAAACTGTCTTAACTGCTAGACAGGCATTTTGATTATCTGCATTGCAGAATTTTCGGTGTATATCCTTATCAACCTAGCACCTAGCAATTCACAAGCTAAACTATTGCATACCACAAGGGGGAATACTTTGAACTAATGGCGGGAAAAAACACGTGTTTGTCTTTTATTTTGTTGTTAACACGAACAACTGTGATAGTTGAACATCCATTGTAGAACATGCCGCGTCACCGATTTATGATATGGGGAAATCAGGAATGAGTATTTATTATATCTAATTAATCACAAACTGTCTGTATCGGGTTAAAATGTATATGTCAAAACAAACACTAGCTAAAATGGTCCAGCGGTTTACAATTAGATGGGTTGACAAGGATGCCAAACTTTCACAAAATACGCAAACCGCGTTTGCAGTTGAGCGCACCATATCTGCAACTGCAATCAAACACCTGATCAACCAAGTGACAGTGTGAACAGTGGCAATTTTAAAACTAAACATTGACCAAATGAACGTGGCTATTTTATCTATATTCGGTAATATTCGCAAAAATATTTTTCCAAGGTAGTGAACGGACAGTGGTAACTTGATAAAAATTTCATCGACGCAGTAAATGTATCTGGGTTGATCTGGGGCCATATTCCAGTAGCATCTTACGTCAAATCTTAAGATTTTCTTCAAAATTACCAATTTCCTTTATAAGGTAAATTAAAAAGAAACATGTGCATTGTAGTATGTTAAAAAACCTATTAATTTTTCAATACCAATAGTTTATAAAAAATAGTGTTGTTTCACACAGTCCTCAACAGAATGTAGTTGCAATTGACATTATTTTTACTTGACTTTAGAAACCACTTAAGATGCTACTGGAAAACGACTCCTAGCTGATTATCGAAGTCGATTTAGATATTTTGCCTGGAATAAATTGACCAAATTTGATGATGGAAGGGAAAAATGCTCGATTTAGGTAGCAGAAAGTGCTAATTCGGCGAAATGTCGCAATGAAAGGACAACAACACGGGATTGATAGGAATGAACTTCGTCGCGATATCATGCTAATCAAAATGATTACTTGGTTTGGAGATGACTGGATAAAATCTAATCCCGTTAGACATTGGACATTGCTAATCTAGTGGCATTTAAAGCAATATAATGGCAAACACTTCGGAGTTCCTAAGATAGTATGGCTGCTTCCCCAACCCATTAAAACAGTGTCTAGGTTTGTGATAAAAACCATTGGAGTTGAAAAGTGGACATCTCGTATTACGTAAAGCTAGTAGATTGAAAAGTCTCCTTGATATACTGTTCATACTGTTGTAGGCCTATTATGTGCTAATCATAGCACATGAAACCAATAGTTTCTGTGGCCTTCTTTGGTGACGTTTTCCCGATTTTGCATTACATAACTGCAATGTTTTCATATATAACTGCACTTATATTATTTCATATTGTTTAACAGTATTTACACTGTTCAATGATGTCATGGAATATTGTTGACAGTTTAACTATTTTTAACCACTTCAGTTCTGAACAACACATATTAAAAACTGGGTAAAAGAACTTGTAATGCATCATGTAAAGCAGTTCGACAGAAACTTGTTTGGAACCCCCAATTTTTATTAAGTCTTGCCTTAAATGCATTTAGGGTGGGTGCTTTGACTATACATTCTAGGAACTTGTTCCAAGGATCCACCACTCTGTGACTGAAATTGCCCTGCTTCAGTGTTAATTTGTTCTTGCCCTATTTTTATACAATTTGAGAGATTTGCCTCTAGTGATGGAGTTTCAGAATTAGAATAACTTGTTTTTATCAATTTTGTCTAAATTATTAATTATTTTGTAAACGTGCACCATGTACTCAAGGGAAGGTGATCCTAAAGTTTTTAACCTGTGTTTGAATGAGAAATGTCTTAGGTTACCCACAATGCTGGTGGCTCTGCGCTGAACATTTTCAACATACCTTAATATCTTTTTTAAATTTTAGAGACCAGATTACAGAGCCATATTCCAAGTGGGGTCTTACTAGGGCCTTGTATAATTGGAGGAACATGTCCTTATCCATGTATGTGTAAGTTTTACATATTAATCCAAGGTTTCTGTTGGCTTTTTTAAATTTTGGGCTGAATGTGTTCACTGTATTTCATATAACAGTAAATCTAATGCCCAAATCTTTCTTAGATTACACCTGTTGTATTTCATGAATATTATCTGTGTTATCTTTCATGTAATAACTGTCAGACTGCGTTGTTTTACCTATATGATTGTGCTTACATTTTTTGTGTTGAATATTAGTTGCCAGCGCTTGGCCCAATCACATGCATTTGTAATGTTTTCTTGCAACAGATTCTCACTATAACAGTCTGCTATATTACAATAGAGTTTTGTATCATTTGCGAATAGTTTTGTTTTGCAGGACATGATTTCTGGTAAGTTATTAATGAAAATTAGGAAAAGGACTGGCCAAAACACATGCAGCATCTACCACAATTTTGAAGCTATACCACTCTTCTTTTATTTAGAACCAGGTGAACTAGACTGATACAGTGCCGTAATCTCTGTCAAGTCTATGTCAATTCAGATTTCTTAAAACTGTCATTCTTCATCAAATACGAGTACAACAGCACGGACCTATATACACATATGTGTATAGGTCCGTCACAACAGTTTTGTAAATTAATCACCGACTAATATTGTACATAACACTATCCGCTGTTCTATGCCGACGCCTAGCTCAGTTACTAATCAACTGATGTTGTTTATCCTTCGTTTCCTTATATTGTTTAACATTTTAACAACCTTTTCTTTTCACATTTGCACTTTTACAGAAAGAAATGTCTTTCACGTTCAATACATATTCTTCACTTTCTTGGTGTTTGGCAGTTCGGCAAATCGATTAAAATATTATTTTAGACAGAGAAAACGTATTCTTTTCGTTCATTTAGTTAATTCAAACTCCATTTCAAACGCGAACAATGGTTAACCGCGAGGATTAGATTCTTGCTGAATTTCACTGGGTCACAGAGACCTTGTACGGTACGGATACGGGTTTTACCCGAGTAACTAACTTAGAGTTACTTCCCATGAATCCACTAGATGGCCTGATAGGGACAAGGATGAATACATTTTCTTGGATGTTGAAATATTTAATTTCCTTTTAACTTTCGAAAATAAATTGCCAAAATATATGGTGAGTTATACGTGCTATATTTTCAGGGAAATAAACTGACTTAAAAGGTGCTGTATACTCTCATATTCGCAGTATAGCGAATCAGGTGATTTCTCCAGAAAAGAGGTCGTAGGTCAAGTTTGTTGATGTATATGGGCATTCCTTGTGTTGAAAATCAGTTATTTTCTCTGAGTTGTCAGACTTCTATAAGGACTGAAAAGCCATAGACATGTTTGATGCTTCAATATGTATGCTCACACATGCCATGAATTGTTGAAGTAATTCTTAAAGCATCCAGTTTGGGCAGCACGAAAACCCCAAATCTACCCAAATCTTACCCAAATCTTACCAAATCTTTTCAAAACATACCCAAATCTTCATGAAATAAGCGTTTATTTAAACTAATAAGTTCATAAATGTGTTCAAAGAAACAAAAAGCACAAAATTGTGCGAATAAATCGTGTTTTTATTGAATATTTCGGAAATTTGTCGTATGTTTATAGTTACAGGTAGCACCGGAGAGGACATGCGGTTATCGTAAGAATATATGACCATGACATTTACACTGTATTGTGTATTGATCTGAAATCTTACCAACAATCTGCATCTTTTCTTCTTTTTTTGTCTAGAGGTACAACACTAGAGAAACAATTTTAGGAGAGGAATAATATTAGAATGGAAACGCAACTTAAAGTAATAATCATATGGCTTTGCATTTTTACAAGTTAGAGGACACATAAAACCAAATCTGCATGAAGTCTAATCATGTCATACCAAAATAAGAATGAGTGCGACTTTACAATATATCTTGCAAACATGCAACAGCAGATGACAAAAAATACTGAAATTGGTGAGAATTGATTCATATCGCATATCTGATTGGCGATGTTCACACAATTTAGAACACTGTAACCTAAACCTTACCCAAATCTTCTTTGACATAAACAAATCTTCGTGAATTATGCACTTATTTCAACAGATCTCGCCATGTATGTGTCGACATGGGCTAAAAATACTCAAAGTGACTTAAATACATCCTGATTTTGTAGATCAGCCTTTGAATTTTCACAAATTTAAGCACTCGTAACCCCAAATCTTACCCAAATCTTCATGATATCTTATCATTTCATACCCAAATCATGGCGATTTAAGTTTTATGTTACATATCATGCAATCAGTGCAACAGCAGATGACAAAAATTACTTAAATTGGCTGAGATTTGATTCATATCGCACAGCTGATTGACGATTTTCTCACAATTTAGTACACTGTAACCTAAACCTTACCCAAATCGTCTTTGACATAAACAAATCTTCGTGAATTATGCACTTATTTCTACAGATCTCGCCATGGATGTGTCGACAAGGGCTAAAAATACTCAAAATGACTTAAATAAATCCTGATTTTGTAGATCAGCCTTGGAATTTTCACAAATTTAAGCACACGTAACCCCAAATCTTACCCAAATCTACATGATATCTTATCATGACATACCCAAATCATGGCGATTTAAGTTCCATGTTACATATCATGCAATCAGTGCAACAGCAGATGACAAAAAATACTGAAATTTGTCGAGATTTGATTCATATCGCATATCTGATTGACGTTTTTCACACAATTTAGAACACTGTAACCTAAATCTTACCCAAATCTTCTTTGACATAATCAAATCTTCGTGAATTATGCACTTATTTCTACAGATCTCGCCATGGATGTGTCGACAAGGGCTAAAAATACTCAAAATGACTTAAATAAATCCTGATTTTGTAGATCAGCCTTGGAATTTTCACAAATTTAAGCACACGTAACCCCAAATCTTACCCAAATCTACATGATATCTTATCATGACATACCCAAATCATGGCGATTTAAGTTCCATGTTACATATCATGCAATCAGTGCAACAGCAGATGACAAAAAATACTGAAATTTGTCGAGATTTGATTCATATCGCATATCTGATTGACGTTTTTCACACAATTTAGAACACTGTAACCTAAATCTTACCCAAATCTTCTTTGACATAATCAAATCTTCGTGAATTATGCACTTATTTCAACAGATCTCGCCATGGATGTGCCGACAGGGGCTAAAAATACTCAAAACGACTTAAATAGATCCTGATTGTGTAGATCAGCCTTGGAATTTTCACAAATTTAAGCACTCGTAACCCCAAATCTTACCCAAATCTACATGATATCTTATCATGACATACCCAAATCATGGCGATATAAGTTCTATGTTACGATCGCTATTCACGAATGGTGCTGTCAAAATTGAAAATGGACACATTAATTTTATAATAATTAGCGGGGCAAAATCTCTGTCTCATTTCCCTATCTGTTTCTGCAAAAGTTAAACACCAAGCTTGAGAAAATTTAGACATGTAGGTAAGAAGTTTTGTTTCTTCCGAAAATATTCAGGCTGGTCAGAGACACTAATTGTTATCTTTCTGTCTTCTGTGCTGATTGTAGAATTAGGTGTAAAACAAGTATTATTACATCTTTATTTCCTCCAACTTTGAAGAGTGGTACATATATAATTACAAATGAACAAATAAAGGCATGATATTATACAAAATTCGAAAGTTTAACCAGTTCAATGCATTATAATTTATGTGAGAAAGTATTTACAAAAAGCTGACGAATACAAACATTATCATAAAAAGGGAGATTAATGTTATATTTATCTCGAAGTAACATCATAAGTCATTATGACCTCAGAATGAACACTTTTTTTTAACCCACAAAGCAAATTTTATTACTGTTGTTTCCACACCAGTTTGTTTCTCCGCTGTCGTCGTGCATAGGTTATTTTGAGTGAAATTTCATAACAATATTAAACATCGCAAATAAATACTGTTTGAACAAAATCAAGAGTCACGCGCATGGAAGTAGAAAAATCTGAATCGATTTGTTCGGAATAGAATGAGCAATTCACCTTTATTTCAACCGTTACCAGTATTTTTTTATATAATTTATTTACCCGTAATACAATCATATTTCTCATTAAATTATATTGAAAGTCCGGTTATCTGTCTTGTTTGTTGTATGTTAGATGTCTTGTAAGAAATTTATCAAATTTGTCTTTGATTTGATTTGAAGCAATTTTTTTTATAAAAGTCCGTCCATAAGAGCTTGTATTCTTAGATGATACTTTTTTCTGAAGTGTCACTGGCTTATACGTGTTATGAATATTAATTACCCAAAATCTTAATAACCAATCAGAGAAAAGTCGGTTACTCAACAAAAAACCTTAATAGCCAATCAGAGGAAAGCCTCTCTGGTCGGATATTGTAAATTTGTAACTAATATACAGCTAGCCTCCGGCACTTATCTACACGTCTCTATAACAACAAAGCTACAATATATTGTGACTGCTTGTGTTCGCAAAGTATTCTTTATCGATTGTAAAATTTTACATTTAAGGCATTAAACAACATCTCCTTCTAACGTTTGATTTCCATAAATTTATAACTCAGCAAAAAAGCTGTTTGTTTTTTTTCAGGTTTTATAGGTTATATAAAAATGATGATGATAATGATGTTTAATGAAGGTAATCAGTTAAAACAACTTAACATGAAGAAACGTAACTGGGACTCAACACTACATCTTAGTTGTACATTTCGTTATTTAAATCACTGTAGAGTGGAAATAAAAATTATTAATTTAAGTAAAATTGAAATGGTTGTGTAGTTTTTGATAGAGTCCAATGCTAATCCTAGTTTATAAAGATTTCTTATCTGTTTTCAAGTTATTACAAGAGCTCATGAATGTGTAAATTGGTTAAGAATTTCTTATATTCACAAGGGGAAAAGGGGTAACCAAAAATACGAACATTTCGTTAAAAATACAAAACAGCGAGTGAAAGAAGATTGAACGTTCGTAAGAGGTTTAGAAAGAAAGCATGTATGAAAACGGAAATGGCAGAGTATGCTTGAACAAGGAATATGGCCCGACAAGCATGAAGTTAATCGGCTGCCAAAACAAACTGATTTTTTTCTTTCGCAAATATAGTCATCCTTTTGGCATATGTTTTTTTTTCAGCAACACAAACTACAGATCGCACATGTACATGATATCTCTGCACAAAACTAGTGACAAATAAAAATAAAATAAAAATAAAATAAATATCTACATTTGTAACAAATAGGTTTACGTTTTTAAGTAAATTGCTTACATACCAAATAAATAATTATACAAAATTATAACGGCCACTTGACTGGGAACTATCTTAAAAGCATTAGACAGAAGGAATATTACTGTAGAATTTTCATTAATAAAATTTTGCACTCGTTTTTAAAACTTTAATTTTTATATATCACATTTTTGAAGCAGTCAACAGGTACATTATACTATCTACTGCGATATAACACCAAATAAAGAAACCAAGCACGAGGCAAAGAGGTTCCTGCACCAATGTACGCTTGGAACGCTGTCTGGTCTTCAAGCTAGCACACCTATTTTTGGCTATATGTATACTGGCATCTTAACACATTTTTCACTTTGTTCCGTTCTTTATTTTCTCCATTTAATTAACATGATAATTTTCTTACAAACATAGTAAAAAAACTCGATTTATTAATTCCAATATGTATCCGCCTCGTGAGCGAGTTGTTAAAGTGCCGGCTTGAAATTACTTAACCCCTCACTGACAGAAGTATAGGATTCAACCCCGCTTCCGAAATGGAGAATGAGGTTCACGATACTGGTACTTCCCAGGAACGGTTGTTAGGTGAACTGTCCGTCTGTAAATAACGGAAATACAGTTGAAAACGAAAGTCGGACCAAAGAACAAGAAAAAGACAGTACTGTAACTGCAATTTCTATGTCCGATGAAATACTAAAAAAGGAATGAACTAGATATTTGTCTCTGGTCTTCAGTGTGACAGTTGGTTTGTTTTTGTCCGTCCTTACGCCTGTCACTAATGCAGTTGTCAAGTACATTATGTAGCCACCAGCCAAAGTCTACAGAAATAAGTAAACAACAAAATAACCTTTCCATGTGTAAGCGGATACATATTTCATAACATGTCAGCGGTACATGTATTCGAACCACCGGGTAAGCGCCTGTTGCCTGTCTGCAATCGCGCCCAATAGCGCGTATGTACTAGCTAATTTAATCACTAATATAAGATGTGTTTCACATAAATTACATACGTTTATTTTCAGCGTTCTTGTATATAAGTCGGGTCATGAGAAAACCTATAAGTAAATAAAATAAAAAGAATACATAGTTTCTTACATTATGTTTGATTTATGGTTACAACATGCTTTTTATTTTATATGCGTATATGTAAAATATGTTATAATTAATACATATATCTTTGTAATATATATTGCGTTCCATCTTTCTTCTAACATGAACATTTATTGTTGCGGAATTCGAACACCGGGCTATCTAAGTTCCATCACCTAGGTGCCAACTCGCCATTTCTGTGAAATGTATAATAGCCTCTAGAAACACAATGTATATATACTAAGGTTAATTAAAATTATGCGCATGAATTCATCGTTATGGTCAGTCGTGCATGTTTGTGTTTGAATGGTTTAAATCTCCTTATTCACAAAATATACATAATATGTCACGGGACCTATCGCTGCTGCGGTTCGATGCAATGTTTATTCTACAGTGCGAAGATATTCATGTTACAGATGAGCTGAACACATTCGCATTGAGTGCATGTGGAACTTAGACAACTTTACGTAGTTCGAACTACACAAGCACATGAATGTAACTATCATTCAGTTACTGTTTTTCCCTATACACTTCTGTATCAGTATGTATTGAACTACTAACACCCGTTATAAAAATATAGGAGGTATGCAGAAGTTAAAAACGCACTTAAATATACGTGAAACGCAGTTCTTCCTATAACCTATGTAAAAGCATTTTATTTTACAAAATTATGGGAACAATCGTTTTCGAAATATATATAGTTCTTCAATAGTTATAGCTGTAGCGCACACCGACTCTAACAGTCCTGCGGGTCATGTCAGGAAAGTAAACGTGCTGTGCACGAGTAAGGTGATTAATGCATACGCTAAACCTAATCAGTTACGTTCCAGTTCCGTGTTTGGATAGATACTCAATTGCGTACGCATGATTACATGCCACAACACTCAGTAAGGAATTAATATCACCAAACACGAATGTTCTTATTCAAGTGGTTTTGTTTTCGAAAATCTTGACAATTCACATCCTTGCAACTGAAACAGAATCTCGAAAGAAATACAGTTACATAAATTACGAAATTATGAATTACATTAAACTTATTAGACACGCGTACACTCACAGACGCAGATACGCACACACGTATGCATATATATCAAACAAAGAGAATATTATAGTCAATTGTGAAAATACAAGTATATGCATTTAACATAATACATTTTAGTTAAAATAAATAACCACTATGCAAAAGTGTGCAACAAATAGCGAAAATGCGCAGAACCGTGTCATATTAGCTTTTAAAATTTTATTTTAAAACATCCTTTACCAATTGTAAGAGGGACTGAATTCCACATACTTAAATATTGAAAGGAATGAGTAGTACGTGAGATTTGTACAGTTTTGCCTTGGAGAGGATCGTAAACTATAGCTTATGTGTTCTGTTGCCGTATTATTGAGTGATTTTTAGTAACACATCTTATAAAAATACACTTCCTGCATATTTGAAACAGCGATTTTCAATTGTGAGCCACTGAATGATTTAAAGAAGTTGTATATCTAGTATGTGATCATTGTATAGATGCGAAAATAATGCTGCAGCAATCGTACGTTGAATTGTAAAACTACAAATCAAACAAATCCTTTGACAAAGTACTTGCAAGTCCCATTTGATTTTATCGATTGTTTTGTTTGCAATTACAAACCCTAGATTCTAGTTTTATTTTGTATATACCGATATTTATTAGGTAGTTTTTCCAACAAAATTTGGAAATTATCTGGCAACAGTTCAGGTGTATTAGGTGACCATTTCTACTCAAAGGAAAGGAAACTATAATATTTTGTTAAGTCAATATAATTTGATTATGCACAACATTGTAAATATCACAACCTGTTGTGTCACTGTCCGTACATTACATATGCAATCTTATACCCTGGTAATGTTTATGATGCAGCACGTGAAATTTGGCATTACAGAAGAAACATATTTTAGTATTGTCTTGTACTCATTCATACTCAGATTTTACGAAACCAATGATGTACGCGAACGTGAATATGACAACGGCAATTATATGTAGAAGATTTTGGTACGATTTTGGGAAGACTGCTATATTATACAGAAATAAAATGGACAGAAATAAGAAGGGAGGAAAGATATATTTCAAATGCTTTGTAATCAGTGATAATAAATCCGAATTATAACCGCCGATATAACACTCACATATTTACTTTAATTAATATTGCGTCATGTTCCCTCGTTTCTTCAAAAATTTCGTACTGTTTTCAAACATGTGAGTAAACTTCTGATATATTTTATATTCCAGAAATTTTCATTCTAGGTATAATGAAATAGCGCAAAAAGAAGGAAAAGAGCTTCACATGTGTACATTTCATGATCATGTTTTCTCACGATGTGTAGATGTCATGATCTTAAAATCTTACGATCGCGATGTCTTCTCCGGTGCTACCTGTAAACGTTAGATATCGTATATAATATTCAATAAAAACACGATTTATTCGTACATTTTTGTGCTTTTTGATTCTTTTAACACATTTATGAACTTATTAGTTTAAGTAAACGCTTATTTCATGAAGATTTGGGTAAGTTTTAAAAAGATTTGGTAAGATTTGGGTAAGATTTGGGTAGATTTGGGGTTTTCGTGCGGCCGTCCAGTTTGCTTGTGACCTCAACCCAGTGATTATCACACCCTAAACCGCCTAATACTAACGGTAACCTACAGATCAGCTGCACTTCTGTACGATCACTCCAAAACAGCTTCAATAGCAGGAGAGAAAGACCCCCAATCTCCCTTAAGAAGTATGTAAAGCCCCTCAAACAAGTCTAGTACGGTACTTACTGTATTCTAGTTTCTACCTGTCGTCCTTGGCATCTACTGTATTCTAGTTTCTACCCGTCTTCCTAGGATTTGGGTTATGTTCAATTACACAAGGATTACCTGGTGTCACAACGATGCACCAATGCTGAAATAAATAATAGATTGGTTGAGAGCCTGTACGCATTTAACATGGTTAAGCCTTTACATATTGACCGGAGTCTGTAGGACTGTGACACATTTTCAGGGTTTTACATGGATATTACATTTTAGGGGTCCTTTGGACTAGCTATATCATTTTGAGGGGTCCCATGTGCAAAACTTGGGGTCCAAAAATTTAAAATCGTATTTACAGATGGTATTTTTTCCAGCCAGTTTGTGACGAATTTTCCTGGCCTTCATGGCGCAGGTTATTCATAACAGCTTTCCAATTGCTTCATCAGGTGCCTCAGTTCTTTTTTCATTGTATGCAAGTCTGCTTAGATAAAAAACATAGTAATAAGGGTGTTTTTGCATGACAGCTGCTGATTTTCGCTGACAACAAAAATTTACAGACCGAGATAATGAATGATGTTAAAATATCTGAATCGAATGTCCCTTACAAAAACAGGTGCGCGATCATATGATTGGTCAATTTCAAGAAGAAAGACAATTCTGCTGCAGAAATCACGGCGGTTGTCTGTAAGAGTTACCTTTGAATTTTTTTATCGAAAAACGCTACGAATGATTATGCGTCCACAACTGGATGCAAATTAATATTTTCACGGGTCCTGTGACATATTTTATGTGTATTTGACGTAAAAAAATCGCATCCCGTAAAACCCTGCATTTGCATATCTTGAAACCTTAAATAATTAACCTCGCCTAGGGGACTGGTTATACATGTGTATGGTTACCCGGTACCAACAGTAAAGTTGTAAAATACAATTCACAGCAAAAAAAGAATTTGTCACATATACTGGCAGTAAATTGTGACAAGCTGTAAGCAGATCTGCACTTCATAGTAGACTAAATCTTATAAAACATATATACTACTTGATGTTGACATATACTTAACTGATAAGCTGGCAATTGGCTTGTTTAATTTCAGTATGATGAATGAAAACTTGAAATTCTTCTTCAGTTAATTGGTCTTCTGATTCAATTATCATGACTTTGTCCATGATGTTTGTCAACGATGATTTAAAATAAAAATTCAATTTCAATTTTCCTCATATTTTCTCATCAATAATCTGCGATTCAGCGCTGTGGAAATTTACTTTAATTAGACTCATCATCCTTCTGCGGGACAGTAAACAAAAAAATCAAACACTTGCCTAAGAGATTGAGATTTAAAAAAATCTTCTTAGAGGTCCAGAATAAGACTTAGCTGCAGTTACAATTTGTATAAATGGTTCTGAAATACATACGGTCAAAATATAATTCATAATGGTAGAAATAAAAAAAAAAATTCTCAAAATCTCTTACAGCTTGTGTTTTAAAAAGCAAATTTTTTTGAGTTTACATATAGGGCATGTTCACAAACCTCTTCAAATTGGATGTTAAATAAAATGACATGACTAAATACCCCTTACAGCTAAAAAAAGTCGCTAGCTGCAGTAAAAGCTTTATAGCGAGAAAAAAGCAATAAGTAAGTTGGACCATTATTATTTTCTTGTAACAGAATGTCATGACATGTGTGGCCAGTAATTGACATTTTGGCATTGTTTGTAATTACTGGTTACACCAGTACAAATGGTCATTCACCTATGTCATTGAATAATCGGAACAACTATGACATTGGTCTTGGTGAGAAGGAAAGTGTAAATTAATGGTTTCCCTATATAATGACTTGATTTAAACCCTTAATTGGTAGTTTTGCTGATACTAGACATTTTTGACCGCTCGTTTGAGTAATGTCTGATCGTAATTCAAAATACACTAATATAACTGAAGTTATGTCTTTTTTTTCCATCACCTACACGAATACATGTATGCAGGAAAGTCCGAAAATAAGGATAATTGCATATTTGTAGCTGATGTTGATACTGATTTTTGTGTTGCTCAGTAAGGTTATGTTTGAATCTCTGTTGTTAGAGCCGCTTTTCAAGTCATACGAATGTGTAAAAAAAACCAGAACAGTTTGTTTTAGCCATTTTCCATTATCATGATCAATACAAATTTGTTTTTAAGTTCCCAAACACAGGAGAGTTTGTAAAAATCTTAGATGTTTTCTTTGACTTGTTTGAACGTGGTGGTACAGTGGTAGCGCATTGGCCTCAGGATCGAAGGGCCCCGGGTCGATCCCTACCATTGCCATGTCGGTAGTGTCCTTAGGCAAGACACAAATAATTCCACATTGTCTCTCTCTCGTCAAGGTTGAATCCATCTGGAATGAGTCCGGAGAGTGATTAATATAAAATGAAAGAACTTGTTTCACGATCGAGAATAAGTAATTAATATAAACTTTGACTTGTTGACTGTTTTGAAATTGTGGTATTTAATCCTTAAATTATGAGTCTTGTTAGCAGCCAGTGATTCTGCCCATGTGACCACTGAAGACCAATCACTATCAGCTTTCACATCCATGCAGTCTGATCTTGATTGAGCATTACTTACTTTTCAATCAGTCAGTGGGCACCCCTTTTCGAACAAGCAATTTAAAGATACATGTAGGTAAACTAATT
Source organism: Saxidomus purpurata (assembly GCA_022818135.1). Taxonomy (NCBI): domain Eukaryota; kingdom Metazoa; phylum Mollusca; class Bivalvia; order Venerida; family Veneridae; genus Saxidomus; species Saxidomus purpurata. Next base: position 27,241,516 of record JAFMSR010000004.1, on the reverse strand, counting down.
AAAAGAAATTTAGCAGGGTAATATCTTAGCTAATTAATTACAAGAAATTTTAAGGAGGGAAGTGTAAAATGCTGAGTTATCACATTTATAGAACATGCCTAATCCAGTTATATAGTATTGCTTGTTCAAGTGTGCTGTTCATACATGTCATATGTTATTACAGGATAAATAACAGGGATCAATTGAGACCAAGTTAATAGCCTAAAGCCCTTTACAAATATTATGCATGTAGTGTTTGTTGTTAGAGGTTATTATGCAACTGTAATAGATTACATCTGTAAATGGGGTTACATTCTTTTCAGAAATACTAAGTAAATACAACATAAACCCTAACCACTTAGATACCACTTGTTAAACCCTTAACTTTATGTAATATTTGCAAAACAGAGTCAGATATAGAATAGGCTGTAATTGATAAAAATTGTCATCTAGTATGGCCAAGTGAAGACAACACAAAATTTTAAGTTTACATGTTTCAAATTGATGTCTGCATGAGAAAATGCACACTATTATATACAGTATACACAACAAAAAGATGATTAAAATCATAAGCAAATCTTATCTTTACCTTTTGGTATTTCATCTCGTTAGAAATGATCAACAAAACCCAGACTCAGCAACAATGTACCAGGATATGAAAAAAATTAGGGAATTACTTTGATAAGGATGCATATCATGTTCATGTGACTTCAATACAAGAGTGTAGAACATAGTGTTAAGTGAATTAATGACTTATATATATAAAGGCGCAATGCTAAGTGCTTTGAATTTGCTCCAATGAAATAATAATTTACTGATAGAATAATGATAAAATTGTGTTCTCTTTATTCTGATCTAATGATCATGCTTTGCTTTTCTATTCATGTCTTTTCTTCATGAATAAGTGTTGTCTGAAAGGGTTTCTTACTTTTGCTATACCTTTGAAAGAAATACTCGACCATATTGTACAGCTTGTACAACTTTTAAAGGGGCACTCCCTACATCTAGCAGATTATATTCTCTAAACATAGATTAAGTGAACGTAAAATGATAAATAAATACAATTTCAAAGAAGAACCTAGCTATGGCGAATAGTGCCTCATTTTACCACAATTAATAAATATAGAGGCTTTCTGTAATAAATCGCATCCACCCATTAATTGTAAAACAACAACTCTATGGTTTACGGTACTGCTGATTTTATCGATAATGACTGGGAATGCATAGCCGAAAGTTTTAGCTTAAGCTATAATACTTCCAAAAATTCTATTATTTATGTTTTGGAGGTTATTTAGTTGACCTCAGTTATAGGGTATGTCCCTTTAAGGAATGTGTTTGTGCCAATTAATATTGATATTCAGTTTCGTTGCCAGTTGGTAAGACATCTTACCTGGTAAGTTAGTAAATGACTAAATGTTACATCCTAAGTGATCATTGGTCTTTAACATGAATTGGTTAAGCCATGTAGAGGACAAAGTTACTTTAAATTTTACCTTTTAAAACAGTGTCATAAAGGGAGATTTTAGTTATGGCATTTTCAGATGCATCAAAGTTTGAAGAGGAGCCTACAGGTTGTTTACCTCAACAAAAGAATGTTAATGTTTCATAAGAAGATATGCTAGACCCCTGGTGTGCTATTATGTTCATCATTAAGAAAATTTCAGTGACTGCCAATATCTCCTGTTGCATATGACAGTCTTAATATACCAAAATGGCATCCTTCCAGTGCAGCTTTTAGTGTGTGGTGCCAGACAGACCCTCGCTCGGCCGTAATCTTTTCATACTAAATTGAATCGATGCAATGTGCAAAATGAAAAATGGAAAGAGAAAAACAAAAGGTGAAAAGCTTTCCTGAACAGTGAACAGTGTAACATGATGGTCACAATAGAAACGATATTGTTGGTTATTATTACTTCATTAATACAAAAGTAAGGGAAGGGTGGAGAGACTGTTGTATAGTTGTTGATTCAAGTGTTATGTTCCTTGAACATCAAGAATGTTTTCTTTTTTATTTCAAGGTCCCCTATACATGCAGGTAATAAATGTTTGAGTGCGAAATGGTTGTAACTCTATCTAATAATCATATTAAGTTACAACTGTTTTGGGCTCAACCATCGGAAACCGTAACTCACCGTCGCGTACACTCTTTCAGCATTGCTTTAATAATTATCCCACTAGTCATGTAGTCTAACTTTGTATTTATATTTTTAATTCCCTACAATAAAATACTGGACAATTCAAATTTGTTTCCCAAGTAAAAGAGCACATTGCAGCCAGAAAAACTACTGATCATGCTCTGTTGCATGATTGTCACAGAGCTCTGACCAAAGCTCCATTTTGCTTCCAAAAGGTGCGGAACCCAATTAATGTATACGTGACTAACTTAGCAAATGTTTTACCAATTACAGCATAATGTTTTTTAAAAGAGCAGTATCTTAGGAGCATTATAAGATATTTTTTTGAATAAGTACCGACGTGTGCTGATTTTTTCTTTCAATTAAATTTCCTATAGAGTCTTTTTTGTGAATGACAGTGTACTTTTGTAAGATGATAAAAATCTTTTTTATGGCTTTCATACAAATAAGGTTGACACACCATAATCTTAAGTGTTGTAAATATGTTTTTCATTTGTAATTGTTTGAGACTGTGACAAAAGCTGAAAAAGTTATTTTATTTGCGAAATGAAAAAAAAGAGATTTTTATCATCGGAGAAAGCAAGTTTAGGCAAGCAGTAAATTTTTAAGTATTTGAATGGTGTCAAACTGTGTTAGTAAGTATTTGTAAGTGATGATACAGCATTTTGAGGTACAATTTGATTTAATTAAGAGATCAGTGAATCCTTAAGTATAATGTTGCTTTTTTTTCTCTGAAAGTTTTCGCAATAGAGGTAGCTGCTAGCTGTGTACACTGCATGGTCAAAAAACTTAACTGTGGACCTTACCAGTTGTAGGTTCAATCCTCAATTGGGTGTGTTAAGAGTGACTTTGAGTGGGTTTCATGTTTCTGCATACTTCGACTTAAATTGACTTTAGTACTTTTAAAACCCATAGTGATTAAATTACATTGATATGTTACACTGGCTACACTTGATTAGTTAGTTTTAGCAGAATTTTGAAAATCTTCCGGAACGACCCTCGTTCTTGTTAATCAACATGTTTCCTGAGTTTTTCTGGTTTGTGGAGCCATGATAGCTTCTCTGTAGTCAGTCACCAATCCCCATCGGACTTTGCATCTGAATGCATTATACACTTTCAAATACATTAACTTGAAGAGTTGTTTACAAAACAGAAACCGTTGTTTGTGTTTTATCTTGATGAATTGTCAGTACCATATGATGATTGTTTTGATGATCTTAAAAGAGAATTTTGCTGTTTGAAGTATGAGAATTGGGTAGAAAGCATCTCCACTCAAGGGAGTTTCTGTCACATTAAAACAGTAAGAAATAACTAATTAATTCTCTGATGATGAGCAGACTCTGTAACAGTTTTCTACTTCTATATGGGTTAAGTTAATGAAAATACATTTTAGCTTGGGGTCAAAAGGAAATGGTCAAGCTGATACATGTGTATCTGTCATACTTGCAACTGCTGCCTTAGAAAGGCAATATTGTTGTAATTAAGGGAGTCAAATAGGGATGTAATCGATTCAAACGATATCGATATATCAACGATAAAACACTTTCGATTCGATATCGATTGCCGTTTTGAAAAATTGTATATCGAATCATGTTATACCGTGTAATGATCTACAGTTTCACGTTTTAAAATTCCATCAAAACTCAACCGGAATATAAACAATCACTCTACCCAGAGTTCTGTGGTTTTTCTAACGAATGATAATTTAATGAAATGTGGTCTCATAGGCAAAATTTTTCAGCACTGCAAGGGTTATTATATATTATAGACCAGAACCATTGTTTAGCACAAATAAAATCAAAGGATTTGGTAGAAAAGTAGTCAGTGACTTTTTCACGCCCATGTATCGATATATCGCTGTATCGTCGATATTTCTAAATCGATGTATCGATACAAAAATTTTAATCAATTACATCCCTAGAGGCAAATGCCACCTGAGAAAGGCAATATATTGTTGTAATTAAGGGAGGCAAATGCCACCTGACAAAGGCAATATATTGTTGTAATTAAGGGAGTGATCTGCCACCTGAGAAAGGCAATATTGTTGTAATTAAGGGAGGCAACTGCCACCTGAGAAAGGCAATATTAAGGGAGGCAACTGCCACCTGAGAAAGGCAATATTGTTGTAATTAAATGAGGCAACTGTCACCCGAGAAAGGCAATATTGTTGTCATTTAGGGAGGCAATTGCCACCTGATTATAAAGCAATATTGTTGTCATAAAGGGAGGCAACTGCCACCTTAGAAAGGCAATATTGTTGTCATTAGGGAGGCAACTGCCACCTTAGAAAGGCAATATTGTTGTCATTAGGGAGGCAACTGCCACCTGAGAAAGGCAATATTAAGGGAGGCAACTGCCACCTGAGAAAGGCAATATTAAGGGAGTGATCTGCCACCTGAGAAAGGCAATATTGTTGTAATTAAGGGAGGCAACTGCCACCTGAGAAAGGCAATATTAAGGGAGGCAACTGCCACCTGAGAAAGGCAATATTGTTGTAATTAAATGAGGCAACTGTCACCCGAGAAAGGCAATATTGTTGTCATTTAGGGAGGCAATTGCCACCTGATTATAAAGCAATATTGTTGTCATAAAGGGAGGCAACTGCCACCTGAGAAAGGCAATATTGTTGTCATTAGGAGGCAACTGCTACCTGAATATTAGGCAATATTGTTTTCATTCAGGGAGGCATCTGCCACCTTAGAAAAGCAATATTGTTTTCATTAAGGGAGGTGCTGTTGATGTTTATGAGGTGGAGATATCATCACTGTGGCCTATACATTCCCTTCCTCTTCACATTAAATTTTCTTAGTACTAGTTCAGGTTTAAATTCAGAAGGAAATCAAAACATACAGTAAAATTTTCTTTAATAAACTCAAGGAACATGCAGACTGCAGTGAGTGTTGCCTTAAAGGGGTCTGTTTTCATGCTATAGCTTAAATCCTTAATGATTACAGATTACTACATTGTACAGAACCAAAATACGGCTGCCTTTATTAATTAATTTAAGTTTCATCATAATCTGCTGATACAGCATTATCTTCATATCAAAGTACATTTTGTATTAGCATGAACATGTATCAGAAAACAAAGCACATATAACTCCAAGCTGCCTCTCTCTCTCTTTGGGGTTAAAGACTCCATCTGCAGGTGAGTTTTGACAGTGATTAATGTAAGTTGTAAGAACTTGTTTTGTATCAAGATTGTGAAGTAATTGTTAAAAGATTTGTGAAACACTTAAATGTCTCTGAAGAATTGGATACAGAATTTACTGAAGTACAAAATGTGTCAGCAGAAATAAAGTCATTGTTTTCATTTTATTTCATTCTCTTCCATTTTATGGCAACAAAATCTAGTTTAATGACAGCAGTATATAGAATAGACAAGTAGCTACTGCCTGATTCAGCTTGACATATCATGCACAATAAACTAGATAATTCCATTTTATGCCCTCATAAAATCCTGATCCCTTGGAAATTTAGATAAAAACACACATGCTCTCAGCAACTAGAAGAGCAGATGAGTTGATTGGATGTAGACAATTTATTGCTTCTTAATTGCCCCATGTTTGCCTATAACATGCATTGTAGGGCTTCTGGTTTTGTCTATTTTCTGTGCTCAATCATGGTATGATATTTAATTTGATGTGAAATTTCATTGGAATTGAAGGTTGATTCTATTGGAACAAAATGTCTGATCTGCAAATGTACATGAAATGAGGTCAATGGTTTATTCTAAGGCACTTACTTTGTTACAGCATTTTGATTGGTTACATGAGGATTAAAGTTTGCTATTGTGAAATAGCACATACTTTTATGGTACAGACCAAAAAAGAATGATCTTTTATTATGGCATTTTAGAGCATTGGGTGTTAGATTAAGGTTTGTAGTGATTTTGACGTTGATGCAGCATTATGTAACACTGTCACTTTTAAAAATATTTGCGGCCATTAAAAAACAATGATACAAAGGTGAAAGTGTCGGCATTAAATCTGAAATTGGCAGATCTTAATCTAACAATGTACAATGGTCGGCATTAAATCTGAAATTGGCAGATCTTAATCTAACATGTACATGGTCGGCATTAAATCTGAAATTGGCAGATCTTATCTAACAATGTACAATATTTTCATGGCGTCACTTTAGCGAGACTTGTGCCCTGTTTTCTTACTAAGTAAGTACGATACATGTAGATACAAGAGTTATAAGCGACTTGCTTGCTGTATAAGAGTAGTGTAAATCAAACACATCAAGAAGCTGACTGTTCTGGGGAAAAGAAAAAAGAAAATTGAACTTTGCACTGTTTTACAGTTTTAGCGTTCAGAACTTGAATCGTAATTGTACAGGGCACTAGACAACTTTTGGGGACAGGCACCCATACCCTCTGGAACGGGAATTTCTCGTCGTTTTAAGACTAATAGGGGAATTTTTAGCCATATAAATATTACTACTATTCACACTTATTAATACTGTTTTCAATCATTTCCAACAGATGTAGAGCTCTACATAATAGTTTTCTGACAATTACAACAAATGATTATGCAAGTTGTTCTACTATATTTATTGATTTCTTTCATGAATTAAAACATCTCAGTGACACATGCAAACTTTTTGTTGAATGAGATGTCTATTTTTTAACAATTATCTGCTGTTTTCGATGTTATTTTTCGCCGGTAATGTATTTGATTATGTGACATTTTTCACCTGCTAAGGGCAATATCCAAAAAATCCGAATGAACAGGGTTACCTCTGGGTCAATTTTAGTTTGCATATCATAATTTTCTGTTCGTGTTCTGCAGCACCATGAATTCAAAAATGAAAGTAACTGTATGCATTCCCCGTTTGTCACATATTTTCGCGACCTCGCATGTCCGTGAACTTATTTTCGTACATTAATGTTTCTTCGATTTTATGCGATTTAAACACTTTTAAATAGAACACAATTTGTCCAAAGTATGTTTAAAGGTTTAAAATAAGTATTGATAAGTATTAACGAATACTGAAGGTTTTGAAGGCGCCGATTATTGCCAATAGATATATTCATGTAGGGGAAAAATTTACGTCCAGCACAATTTGCAACTTGAAAATGCACAATGTAAGTCAATAATTTAATTACTAACCCCAAAAAACAATGCCGAAATTATAAGTCTGTTATGACACGTGGTGATCGGAAAAATGGGTATACATGAATTGTGTTATGATCACCCGAAGTGCAATCTGTGAATTACATAGTAACAATACATCGAGTCGTGTCAACCAAGCATCGCTAATTAAATCCGTGTTACAAACAACGTATTATAAATTCGCCGAGATCTATTATATTTCGTTTCATGATTGTTTATCAATTAACACCTCTGATAACGACCGAGAGGCCATGTGCGCGTTATCAGATAGCATCTAATTAGCTCCGCCTTCTTCCGTAAACTAGCCAACAGACGACGATCGATTTTTGATTGACACGTCAGAATTGCCGAGATTATTTTGTTGGCTCCACTAAAATTCGCCAACTGAAAGAATTTAGCAACATAATTTATTTTTTGTCGCATTTGGCGCCATTGGTGACCGACAGCGGATGAATCTATACCGACTTGTTACGAGAAAATTCATTGGACAATCAAGGGAGAAGGCTTGTGAATGTTTAATTAGGTTCGTACTCAAAACTTTTTGTTCTTATGTCCGGCCGACGAGTAACTTCGTGATTTTCCTTCCGATTTTATTTTTGTTTTCGGGGAATTTTTTTCTAAGAAAGGGGAAAAAAACATATTAATTTAGGAGGGGAATGGGGCCGATATTCGGCCCCAAAATTGGCCAAACGAGTGCCCTGTTGTACCATGTGCCTTGAGGTATCGTGGCATAATCGTGCCATGTTGCATGATGAATTAGCAGTACAAATATAATTGCAGATTCCTTTTTCTCCAAGTAGAATTTATGTTGACTCAGCACTCGGCTAATACCTCTGTTTTATTGATCCTTCAAATGGAAAGGCAGTCTGTTGATATTTGTATTGATGAGTGAGCCATGGTTTCACATTTATAGAACAAATATATCAAGTTACTTTTGTTGGAATGGCAGGCCTCGGGTTTCTAGAAACAAATTATCTCTGTATGTTTTATGTGATATAAATATAGGGTTAGATGGATAGTTTGACATTTACTAGAATCCTGAGTATTCAGACTCGAGATCGAGGAAAAAAGCACGCACAAGTTTGAGGAAAAAGCACGTGTTACGCAGGATTTATCCGTGTCAATAGTGGGAGGTGAGGCTGAATATTATGAAGTTTTGTCGTTGCGGATCTTTTAAATAGGATTCGATTCTGGATCGCATTTATTTAAAATGGTTCTAGTTCCTTATTGTATTTATTTGACATGGTTCTAGTTCTGAATTGTATAGATCTATTTTACATGGTTCTATAGTTCTGGATTGAATATATTTTACATGGTTCTAGTTGCAGATTGCAACTATATTTGACATGGTTTTACCTGTTTTTCTCACACCAAAATAAGGGACTGTTAAAAGTGCTGCCAATGGAATTCAAACACAAGACCTTTTGGTTGGTAGTCTGAAGTTCTCTACCCTTTCACCACAATACCCTCACATGTAATGTTGCTAGTTTGGGTGTCATGGGGGGTTGTATTTTATGGGTTAAATCTTGCATGACTGTCAGATGTTGCACAAAAGCATAATAGTTTTGTTTAAACTGATACCATTCACGTTTGTATAAAATTTTATGTAGAATTGTACAAAATATTGGTAAAATAATGCATACTTTTTGTATTGTTATTGAAAGTGAGTTGCACCCATAAGTTTAAAAGGTGTAATCTAAGAAGTAAGTAAGCCATTTGAAAAAAGAAAATTTTCAAAATATGACTGTTCCTTACAGACAATGATTCAGAATCACACATTCTGCAGTATAGTTATACATTTAGTATTCTTTGGTGCTTGAACTTTGCACTTGGTCTTTAATCAACTTAATTGTATGACTGAAGTGATGTAAATTGTTCCACTCTGGTTTGTTTCAGACTCTTTATATGGGGAAAGTCACCAAAGCATTGGTTTGACTAACGATTTTTATCTGTTACCGAGTGTGCAATCATTGAATCAACTGCAGGGAGAAAGTATTTCCTATCTTGAGACTGAACTCTACCCCTGCTGGTTGCAAGTGAACCAACCTTTGTGACTAGTGCAGATCATGATCATCAGCCTGAACATACTTGCTGGCTTGTCATAGTACTACACTGAGTGTTCACTACCATGCCAGTTAATTTTCAGTCCGCACCACTTTGAGCAATTAAAAGTACCATTCAACAAAAAAAAAGGTCCATTTTAGTAAGTTTTAAATAGTGGGGCTCACTAAGTATATAATTAAGAATTATCATAGGAAACATTCTCCTTCTATTGTTTGGCAATATTTGAGGTTTATTCTAAAATTTTCCATAAGATTTTAAATCTATACCAGCATAGGCATATAATGTCATTATAAAGACTTATTGCTTGACCTTTACTGTATATGATAGTGGCAATAGATAGTGTTTTTGCGAACAGTGTAGATCATGATCAGCTTGTACATCGGTGCAGTCTGATCATGATCTACACTATTCGCTCTTCCGTCAATAAGGTAGCACCCCAACTATTAGTTTCTTATATGAGCACGAGGTTCAGATCGAAATATCCGTCACTGAGGGTAACTGTTTTGGCGGGAGGAGGGCTCTGCCGAAGATTTTCCGTAACGGATATTTCCATCTGAATCAAGTATCTCATGGAAGAAACTTTTCTTGCATAGCGTCTTGCACTTTAAAATAGATATTTAAAAACAAACTTAGAAGTGATGCATTTTGATATAAAAACAAACATTCTTTAGATGTTATGTATGGGAAAGTGGCGTCACATTGTTTATAACGTGACGTCACATTGTTTATAGCGTAGACGTCACATGTTTATAACGTTACGTCACAGAGCAATCAAGTGAGTCTTACACGGGGGGGTGTAAGATGAGATTTTCCAGCACTGGTAAAAACTGCAGATATCTCCATCTGGTATGCAAGAAGGTACTGTCTGAATAAGTTCAACAAGTCATTTTTAGAAAATTGAGTAGGATGCAGTTTAACATCAAAGCCAACATAGACTCATCTTGTACACAGTTATATTACAAGGCTGCCCATGATCTGTGACCTAGACATTTATAGCAATGATATTGCCTATTGATTTATAGAGAGGAAGTGCAGGAGTCTGGTGCACTGAGTAATACATTGCACTAAGTTTTCCCAGCATTCCCTGGTATATTGTGGGAGTTTTTCATTGCCTGGGATATATCGGGATGTATTTTTTCACTGTAAACTTACTGACTTATGTCTAATTACCGCCAAGAAACAATTATCGTGCAATGTGTTTTATTGGAAATTTCTGTCACATAATTCCTGGATTGTTGCAGAATCTGGTAACTGTCAGTTAAGGTACATTTTCGTTTTGCATTTTACGATTTTGGTTCAGCATTCGACCAGTTCCTGTCATTTATTGTAGGACGTCTTGGCCAACTAAACTTTCTTTAAAATCATGCAGTTTTAACCAAACTGTGACTTTACACCTGAAGATTTTAGTGTCCCCATCAGCTGACTTATAAAAACTTAAATTTCCCCAAAACAGAGGGGCTATATACAAGCTCGGGGCGCCTTCCTCGAATTTAGAAAACTTGGATTTCATCCAGCCTGGTTTCTTGAGCAAGCATGAGTAAACCTAGAGTTTAATGTGTATGGCCACAAGATTTGAGTTAATTTTAGTTATAGACCTGATCAGATTATTAGGTCAAGAGTTATATGGCCTTGATTTATGATGAATGTATAATCATAATGCTATTTATAATTTTTAGTCGTTACTTAACCTTCATCAATTTTTTATATTTTCAGCGCCATGTGTTAGAAGAGTGGTGCCTTGTTGAGGAACGCTAGGACATGCAACAAGTAGTAGTGGTGTCTGCCAGGAGGAAAGATACACGAAGGCTCCAGGTAACATTCTGAGCATCATGTCAATTCAGAAATGAATGATAGACACATGACACTGATGAAGTATTATGACTTTTGAGCACAATTAAAAATTTGTAAGAGTAGTGCGATTGGGTGTACAGTAGTTTACAGAAATTAGGTTTGCATCCAAGCGGGCATAAAACTTTTAAAAATTTGTAGAAGAAAAAAACCTGTCCTCACAGTCCACAGGGGATAGGGACAACTTCATTCAACCATCCTTTACCTTTCTCTAGCCTTAAAAAATCTATGCCACTAAACTTTTAAGTATTAATTACTGCACAATAAAGAGAAGCTGTTGTATTTTTTGAGTGTAACAGTGATCAGTTACCAGCATTATTAGTTTTAGAGTATGTCTTTCAATTAAACTGGCTAAAACTGGTGGGATTTTAGAAAATAGTGAAATCAAATCTTTCAGTGATCTGTTACAAACATGAATAGATACAAGTCATATTTCACTTCAGGTGTGGTAAAATTTGATTTTTGTATTAAGTCAGTTTTCATATAGATCTAGTGATTGACCTTTTGAACTTTCATCCCTTGAGATGCAGATTTTTTTCATTGACCTTTTATTAATATTTTATGGTATTTGCGTATTCATATTGACCATGCAAGCTTTTATCGAAATTAATGAACATGTACATCTTTTACTTTTACACAGTTAAGTTGATCTGGTTCAGTCGGGGAGATCATTGAAAATTTTAATGACTGAAAAGACGAGTGCAGATCATGACCAGACTGCAGGGGCCTGCAGATTGTAGGGGTCAAGGGTTCAATATATGATCAGGCAAATCAAAATATTTTCCTCTTAATCAAAACTAAGATGATTCTGTTTGTAAAAAAAAAAGTTTGCATATGACATTTCCCCGGCTTCTTCAAGGAGGATATATTGGCTTTATTGATTTTGTGTGAATTATGTAAGACTTCAGGCTATATGCCAGTGAAGAACAAGATGTCTGAGCTCACCTATGCACAAATAGGATCTCTGTGATTGGTAGTGAAGAACAAGATTTTTAGCTCACCTTAATTCAAAAAAGTGATTTTTCCCAACTCTCTTGTGATAGTAAAAATAGGTTTGGGTAACAAAGAAATGAACAGTTATTTGGCATTGCCTAAAGATATATAGCAATTACAGAGGTTGATACAAAAAGGCTGATCTTGCAGTAAATTGTTATTTGTATTAAATTACTTTATTGTGATTAAATGAAAAGGTTGGTAATTGTTAATTGCATGGTAGAAACTTTAGAAATTGGAAAGTGCAACTATGTATGAAAGTAACAAAGGAATAATTGAACACTACAAATTTCATGTATTCAGGTTGAAAAATACCTCCTTTGAAAAACTTCTAACATTTGGAAATTTGATAACCCAGTGTTTTGAAGCCTTTTTAAGCATAAAAAATGTAGAGCCCCCACACCCTTTGAAAAACAAAATAAAAATGTTAATTGATGCATACTCATTGTTTAAAAGTAGAAGTTATAGGTCATGTTAATGAATAATTAATTTTGGATTATTTTTTCTGCTAACTGATTGAGTTTTTTTTTAGTGTATGAAAACAGGTGTATTTTAAAGATGTAATTTAAGAAATGATACGATGTTGATATCTGAAATGCTTTGAATTCGCAAAATCTACAATACATTGTGCATAGCAAGTTTTTACAGTTAGAACGTATTTGCTTATTTTAGCGTAGGGCTTTTAACAGATAATTATATGTCATGAATGTATGGTGAATGTATCGTCAAAGTTCTTTAAACATTGACCTCATGTTAAACATGGTTTAACCCCATGATGAAAGACCGGAAAATAAGTCAGCTCTGTTTTTGGCAACACAAAAATGTTGTAGAATAACTTTGAAAGGAAAACTCTTACAAATTCCTGTGCTACTGGAGTTATTGAAAATGTCAAAATTGAATTTGACGCAATTGCTGCTCATGACTAAACCTGGGTAGGACAGTTATAAATACTCGGATAGTGTGACTGCCTTCTGGGTTGTAAGTAAACATATTTTTTGAAATGTTGAAATGGTTGTAAAGATTAACACATAGAAAATTTTGCATGTTGTTCCATGTGAGTGTATAAGTAATTTATTGATAAGTTACTAATTACATAATTATGTAATTTTTTTTTTTTTTAATTATTTTTAGCAAAATTATTACAAATGTGTAAAAATATTATCAATTAAATAATTATGAGTCTGTAAATTTAATCCAGTTGTGTGATATTTTTTAAATCAGATACATGTAATATTCTGTTTGAATTATGAGTCAGTTAGATAATTTGTTCGCATGGCATGGATGTAATTTATACTTGTACTTTCGTGTATTAAATTATACAAGTTTTTTTCTTCTCTTTTGTGTTACGTGAAGATAGCTAGTAAAAATATAGAATGAAGGATGATTTAGCAGTTACATTGTGCAGAGTAATAAATACTGGTTTAGATATTGCAGATGCTTTGTTGTGTGAAATAAACAGGTATTTAGAATCATCAGCTGCAGTGATGTATTTCATTGTGAAAGGATTATATTCGATGGATTGCATGATTTCTAGAGAATTAAGTCGTGGAAAATAATGACTTCCATACATTTTGCATATTAAGAAGGTTTAGTATGGTTTTCCTCGACATGAAAATAATAACTGAAAATAATAATTGGGTGTACATGTAGCATTATGAAAATGGAAAAACCGACAACTGTCATAGTTTGGGTTTGAAATGACACGACACTGTGCCAGATATAAATGAATATTTAGTAATCTAGGCTATGACCAGCGATCATTTATTATAATTCGACACTGTGGCAGACTGAATGATTATGCTATGCATAAAAAAGTCTCCAACAATACAATATGACTGAAAAAAAAAATGCGTATTAAGACATGCTTAATCAAGTTTCTAATTTTCTTTCAATGTTATCAGATGATCTACAAAGGTTTGAAGGCTTAAACATGGAATACACAATGGCCAAATTTACGTAAATGGATCTGAATGGATCGGTCCAAATTCCATTCCGAAATTTATGTCACATTGGTTTTTCCATAACCCGCACCTATTTATAGTTAATTTATGACTGACGTCTGGTGGTATGACACCGTTACCAATGTCCAATAACGATGATAACATCTGCATGAGTAATTAGTGACTAATTAAACATTAGATATATATAAACATGTGGGTCTTGTATTATAATAATAAACAATTGGATGAATTGGTTTTTGGACAGATGTTAAAATTTTGAGCTATTTGATTGTTCAAGGTTTTGTTACAGTGTTTCAGAACTGAATAGTATATTTTATTTTGTACATTAGAAGTTGCAGTTAATACAGCATTTAATTTAAATATAGAGACATTATACAAGCAGGGTCAATAATGTAGTGTCTGGTGACTGCTATTGTTGAAACTATTTATTATAATGGTAGTATAATGCCTTTCTTTCTGTATTAATTAAGTAACAACTGGAGAAACAGACAGGAAGTCTCGGGTACACGTTACCTTGCTTAAATTACCATTTAAACAGGTAATTATATAGTTTAAGGGATCAATAAATTATTTTTAAAGGCAAATCTGAGAAATAGGGGCCAGACTTTGTATCTCTGTAAGTCTTTGTTGAGAGGTCTCAGGGAAGCAAAAGGGCACACAGAAAAAGCAGAAAATGTTTTCAGCCAGTTAGAGAGGGATAAATTGCCCCTTTTGTCCTCCTATATGGGGCTTTGCCTCTGGACCTCGCTGAGCGCCTAAGTGGCACACAATCTTATGTCTAAACAGTTCATGATTGGCAATCTAGATCTAGTTGTATAACATTTATTCATTTTAGGCTGTCTATAGACCATATTGTAAACGGTTTTAGTTTTCTTAGAAAAATCCACACTATAGAATCGTTGGACCTGAAACTTTCGACAAAATCTACATATTATACATATTAAAATTTTGTCCATTGAAGTAAAGAATGCAGAAAAGATTTAATGTTTTGGTGTCTGAATCTGCCAAAATTTAAATTGCCATAATAAAATATTGAAGGCAAAACATTTTGAAAAATCTATTCAATGATGCTAATTACATCAGATTATCTAGATTAGGAGGGATTAGTATGTTCACCTTGGGATCTGAGAGTTTGGGATCTGATCCCCATCATAGCCATGGTGGTAACATTGTATAGGGCCATCTTGGCCCTCTTGTAAAATAACTTGGCACACATGTCTAGCACATCAAGACGACGTGTCGCGTGCAAGACCCACATCCCTACCTCAAAGGTGAAGGTCACACTTGGAGTATGAAGGTTATGGAATCCTCTATATATGCACACATTCGTGTCCGGACTGTAACTTTGTCATGCATTGAAGGATTTTAAAATAACTAGGCACACATGTCTAGCACATCAAGACGATGTGTCGCATGCAAGACCCACGTCCCTAGCTCAAAGGTCAAGGTCATACTTAGAGTTTGAAGGTAATGGATTCCTCCATATATGCATATATGCACACATTCGTGTCCGGACTGTAACTTTGTCATGCATTGAAGGATTTTAAAATAACTTGGCACAAATGTCTAGCACATCAAGACGACGTGTCGCGTGCAAGACCCACGTCCCTACATCAAAGGTCAAGGTCACACTTAGAGTTTGAAGGTAATGGATTCCTCTATATATGCATATATGCACACATTCGTGTCCGGACTGTAACTTTGTCATGCCTTAAAGGATTTTAAAATAACTTGGCACAAATGTCTAGCACATAAAGACGACGTGTCGCGTGCAAGACCCACGTCCCTACCACAAAGGTCAAGGTCACACTTACAGTTTATAGGTAATGGAATCCTGTATATATGCATACATTTGTGTCCGGACTATAACTTTATTATGCTTTGAAGGATTTTAAAATAACTTGGCACAAATGTCTAGCACATCAAGCGGATGTGTGGCGTGCAAGACCCAAGTCCCTCCCTCAAAGGTCAAAGTCACACTTAGTGTTTAAAGTAATGGAACACTGTATGCATGATTACTCTGTCATGCATGGAAGGATTTTAAAATTACATAGCATATTTATTGAGCACATGGAAAGGACACAGACTGTGAGGCACCTCTTTCGGGGCATTCGTCACTTGTGAGGGACAGCTCTTGTTTTTGAAATCAAGAATAAAGAAATTAGTTTAAACCCCTCACAAATACAGCTAGTCAAACAAACTCACAGTATACATGTTATAAATTTCCCTAACTTTGTAATCATACTGGCGTATGTTTTCTCTGTTTCGACTTTTTCTTCCTGCCTACTGTCTGTTTACACGTTCTTGGCTGATTATTGCATATTGTTTTTTATGCCCCCGAAGGGTGGCATATTAAAATCGCACCGTCTGTCCGTCCGTCCGTCTGTCCGTCTGTCCGTCCGTCCGTGCGTCCCCACTTACAAATTCGTGTCCGGACTGTAACTTTGTCATGCATTGAAGGATTTTAAAATAACTTGGCACACATGTCTAGCACATCAAGACGACGTGTCGCGTGCAAGACCCACATCCCTACCTCAAAGGTGAAGGTCACACTTGGAGTATGAAGGTTATGGAATCCTCTATATATGCACACATTCGTGTCCGGACTGTAACTTTGTCATGCATTGAAGGATTTTAAAATAACTAGGCACACATGTCTAGCACATCAAGACGACGTGTCGCGTGCAAGACCCACGTCCCTAGCTCAAAGGTCAAGGTCATACTTAGAGTTTGAAGGTAATGGATTCCTCTATATATGCATATATGCACACATTCGTGTCCGGACTGTAACTTTGTCATGCATTGAAGGATTTTAAAATAACTTGGCACAAATGTCTAGCACATCAAGACGACGTGTCGCGTGCAAGACCCAGGTCCCTAGCTCAAAGGTCAAGGTCACACTTAGAGTTTGAAGGTAATGTATTCCTCTATATATGCATATATGCACACATTCGTGTCCGGACTGTAACTTTGTCATGCCTTGAAGGATTTTAAAATAATATGGCACACATGTCTAGCACATCAAGACGACGTGTCGCGTGCAAGACCCACATCCCTACCACAAAGGTCAAGGTCACACTTAGAGTTTATAGGTAATGGAATCCTGTATATATGCATACATTTGTGTCCGGACTATAACTTTATTATGCTTTGAAGGATTTTAAAATAACTTGGCACAAATGTCTAGCACATCAAGCGGATGTGTCATGTGCAAGACCCAAGTCCCTACCTCAAAGGTCAAGGTCACACTTAGTGTTTAAAGTAATGGAATACTGTATGCATGATTACTCTGTCATGCATGGAAGGATTTTAAAATTACATAGCACATTTATTGAGCACATGGAGAGGACACAGACTGTGAGGCACCTCTTTCGGGGGCATTCGTCACTTGTGAGGGACAGCTCTTGTTTTTAGTTTCAACGAGGAAATTATCTAGCCTAAACAATTAACAAAGTCCAGGATATTGCTACAGTAAGAGGGTTTCCAGTTTCCTGCACATGCAAGCAATATGTTTATCTTCCTGTAACATCTATATGTAACAATGCAGGCTATAAACTGCAACACCGCTGTTCATTGTTCTGAGTGGTTATATGTCTTAATTGTCACATCTTTTCTTTTCTATTCTATTGTTAATGCTTTACAGATATTTTTATGGAGACATATTTTAATTAGCAACAAGTGCAAGTGCAACAATAATGTGTGGGTTTAGTTATAAATGCAAAAAAAAATAATTCTCACATCCGGGTAGCATAATTATGTTTTATAGCTAAAATTATCTTCTGACTTTTCCCTTACTCAGCTAAATTTCTACTACGGACATGTATGTATTTCAATTTAGAAATCTCCACATATTTACTTACAGCAGCTACTTTACGAAAAGTGCAGATCATGATTAGACAGCATAGATGCACCAGATTGATAATGACCAGAGATGGTTAGCCAAGGCAGAATCTGCCAATCTGTCATGTTTTTCTTAATGTGTTTGTTGCTTAATCGGTAGCTTTTAAGATCAGAAAATGAGGAATTTCGATCACATTAGTAAATTAAAACTCCATGTTGAGCTATTTCAAATGATCCTAATTGGATGAGTTGAATGTTGGCGAAGGCTTCAGATGCTACCAGTCTAGGTCAAAATGAATGCCATTAAATAGTTAAGGCAGAAGATGGTGACTGCATGTTGAGCATGATTAACAGTAACTGCAGTGCTTTGATTAGTGCATCAAGTTTGCTCCAGAATTATCATCGGACTAGTGCTATGGGTGAAAAGGTTAGGTCTAAGTTTAATAATTGTAACAAATTTGCACATTGATTGGGTTAGGATGTTATATAATACCTGCAGGACTTTGCAGGTTACCTAGTTCCAGACTTAACTGAAAGTTTAGAACATGTAGGTAAGAAGATGTTGTTTTCTGTTTGCTAATGAAAAATGCTGTACAAGATGAAAAACACTGTACAAGACGTTTCAGTTGTTTCTGTGATATAAAACACCTGGTTTTGAAGGACAGTTCAATATTCATTGATTGATCACTTACATTGCATGGCTTAATTATAACTATAATGCAAAAACAATGTTTTCTGTAGGGTTTTTTTTTTCTGCGGCATGGATCCTCTGTATTTATTGTGCACAGATATAGACCTTTAGATAAACTAGTAACTCAAAATAATTGCCCTGCAATTTTGATTAGTACTCTTTTTGAAAGACATGTAATAGTCAGTAGTCATTCATATTCCTTTGACAAAATTTTAGAGTAATGGGAGACCTGAATGTTTTGTTTGCTTATTAAGGTGCCACCTGTGTTGCCTATTGATTTAATGTCACCTGACTTCTCCTGCATAATTTGTGAACCTGGCTGATAATGTCACAGAAGCCCCCAAAATAAACAGTAACTGTTGAATGTCATGTTTATTTTATGAGTCCCTTTTGTCCCCGCCCTCCCCATGCCCCCCCCCCCAGCCCCAGGGGTTAACCAATAACTGTTCTATCAAAAAATTGCAAAAACTGCATAATTGATAAGTGTAATGGGTTGTCAACCACTTGCAGCCTGGTGAGGAGAAATACAAATCTTGATCTTATAGTAGACTCAGATACAAAAAGTGATGAAGGTATGTTACTATATAAAAATCTAGTTAATTAAAGTAGGCAGGTGGAAAATGCTTATGAATAATAGCACTTCCCTGTGTTTCCTGATTTAAACTATAGAATTCTATTATATCTGACATGTTAATGGGCTAACAGATTGTTCTTCTGCTATTTTTGTACTGTGTGCAAGTGCAAAATACTGTATGCTTTGAAATATCTGTGACTGTGTTTTTTTCAGTGTTGTATATGTTGTTGTATGGCGTTTAACACCTGTTTTAACCTTATTTCAGTTATTTTTACATGTTGGTAGTTCACCTTTCCATCATTCCTTGGAAGAACCAGTATGAGATCCCAATCATCTGTTAGAAACTGCCAACTTTCTCACATAACGAGACATGGCTTGGACCCATGGCCCTTTATCTATGATAGGTTCCAGCGATTTCAAGTCAACAACACTAAACCCTCAACCATGGAGAAGGAATATTTTAATGTTATATACTGGTGTAGTCCGATTTCGAGCACTGAGCCGTGAATGTACTTTTAGGGTATTAATAACTGTAAAAACCTTGGAAAACAATTATTGGTCCTAAGCTGAATGTTCAAATTAATTCAGACTATATATATTCACACATTTTGTTATTTCTACAACTTTTTCTCAAATATAGGAGAATTTAAGATCATGACTGTACCCAAATGGTTATTGTGTCTAAAATATTGGTTTGCACTAACTGTTATAATTATGTCTGATAGCTGCGATCTGATTGTCTTGCAGGTTGGCAACATCTGCAGTTCCTGCTGATTGATGGTCAGTGTCAAATAGCCGGCAGGGTTTTATGTATGGTACATTTTGTGTTACACACTCTGGAGCAGTGTATTGTGTAGTGGTAGGAGTTACAAGAACACTAATTTACTGATAGTTAAATGCAGAAAAACTTACTGTACAAAATTACATTGATTTAGTTAAAAGTGGAAAAACTAACTAAAAAATTACATTGATTTAGTTAAAAGTGGCAAAACTAACTAAAAATTACACTGATCAAGAAAAAGCACAAGAAGTATAACTGCAAAAATTACACTGATTTAGTTAAAAAAGGAAAAACTAACTGTACAAAATTACATTGATTTAGTTAAAAATGGAAAACTTAGACACAAAAAATTACACTGATATAGAAAAAGGCAGAAGAACTATAACTGCAAAAATTATGCTGATATAGTTGAAAGTGGAAAATTTAATGTGGCTAGTTATTAAAAATTTTACAGTATCCACAACAGAAGCAGATGTCATTGCAGAAGCAAGATTGTTTATCATAGAATAATCTAAATAGCTGAGGCATTCTGTTGTATTGCATTTTCATTGTATAATTGTATAATGAATCACTGGGTTAAGATTGATGGGGTAGTAGCAGGAGATATGTGCAGTAGTTTGAGCCATCAGGTCTGATAACGTCATCTCCAATAATGGTGCGAATGGAAATGGTAATATAGTGCATGTTGCAACAGGCTGTGATGGGAGATGTGTGATTCATTAATAATCCATAGGCTGGTGATTAAATGATTCCATGTATTTTAAGCTACTGGCATTCTTGGAATGTACACCCCACCTTCTCACTGTGTGGTTGATTGGGATTTACTGGAATCTCTGTCACATGTCAATATGTCACAATTCTGACATCATGCAAATCTTTTCCGCAAATACATGTAATTTCTTTTTTTTTCTAGCTCATTTGAGCACAAAATGCCTAAATTGAATGACTGTTATCACCTGATGTTTGTAGCTGTTAGTCTGTCAGAGGTCTGTTCATATTAGCAAATTGTGAACACTGTTGAAGCCACATTTTGTACCTGAAAATTTGTCAGAATGTTTTCCCTGATAATTATTAGCTTTATTTATTAGGTTGCCTGTTCTGTCAGAATGTCATGTTCTCTGTTTACTGAGAATGTCAGATTCTCTGTTGGCTCAAAATGTCAGGATGTCTGTTGGCTGAGAATGTCAGGTTATTGGTTGACTCAAAATGTCAGGTTGTTTGTTGACTTAAGAAAATCAGGTTCTCTATTGACACAAAATGTCAGGTTGTCTGTTGGCTCAAAATGTCAGGCTGTCTGTCGGCTGAGAATGTCAGGTTATTGGTTGACTTAAAATGTCAGGTTGTTTGTTGACTTAAGAAAGTCAGGTTCTCTATTGACACAAAATGTAAGGTTGTCTGTTGACTGAGAATGTCAGGTTATTATATATGGCGTTGACTCAAAATGTCAGGTTGTTTGTTGGCTCGAAATGTCAGAATGTCTGTTGGCTGAGAATGTCAGGTTATTGGTTGACTTAAAATGTCAGGTTGTCTGTTGACTTAAGAAAGTCAGGTTCTCTATTGACATAAAATGTCAGGTTGTCTTTTAACTGAAAATGTCAGGTTCTCTGTTGACTGAGAATGTCAGGTTATTATATACAGTTGACTCAAAATGTCAGGTTCTCTGTGACTGAGAATGTCAGGTTCTCTATGGATCCAGAATGTCAAGTTCTCAGTGTGTAATTGTTAACTCAAAATGTCAGATTCTCTGTTGACTTAGAATGTCAAGTTTTTAGCGAGTCTGTTGACTCAGAATATCGGGTTCTTTGTTGAATCAGAATGTCTGGTTCTCTATTGACTCAAAATTTGACTCAGAATGTAATGTCAGGTTCTCTATTGGCTTAAGAATGTCAGGTTCTGTGTCTACTGAAAAATTATATATCAGGTTCTATATGGACCAGTAGAATGTTAATTTCTCAATGAGTCTGATGACTTTGAATGTCCGGTTTCTTTGCTGTCTGAGAATGTCAAGTTTTCTGTTGACTGAAAATTTCAGGTTCTCTGTTTAATAACAATGTCAAATTCTCAGTGAGTCTGCTGACTCAGAATGTCAGTTGCTCTGCAAAATAGCTCTAAAAATTTCAGATTTCCTGTTGACCCAGGTGAGTCAGGTGAGGCCTATCGTAGCACAAAACAGTGTCCGAAGACTGACTGAGGCTGCACTCTCTTGGTAACAAAATAGAAACAGAAACTTTTATTTTAAAATTTTAATTTGAAAAAAGAAAGGGAATACATTTTTATTTGGTAGGAACCAGTGTTATAACAATTATATAGATGTTTGGCAAAGTAGCCCAGTCCTTTGAAAAAAAATCAGGTCATTGTACTCCATGAAATTAACCATTTGGCTCATAGTCTTCAAAATCAATTCAGTTCAATGCTGTTTATGAATTCATCAATTTTGTTTAGGGGAAATTGCTTCTTTGTGTTTATCCCCAGGATAAATGAACTTGTTTGCTGTATTTTTAAGTCTAATTAAAAGAAAGGTTGCATCCTGTAGAAAGTTTTGATTACTTCTTGTTTTCCAAGAACTCAATAGGAATGTCATTTCCTGTGTATTTTGATCTGGCTGGTAGTAAAATCAGGATTTTTGCTGATTGATGTATTTCGTTGTTGTTTATTTACTGGACATTGCCTCCCCCTGAAAGGCTGTAGAATGAAAGGTTTGCCAGAATTAATTATCTTGTGCTTATTTAACTTCGATGAATGATAATTATGAAATGGAGGGCTGGAGAGGTAAACAGGATAAATCTACCTGTTTGAAGTGATTCCAAGAAGAACTGATAAGCATGTAGGCTTGTTCAAGTGTTAGTGATAAACTTTAATCATATTGTGTAATTCAGGTCAGCATGGGTGAGAGATGATGCTGAAGTAAGCAAGCTGTTTTAGATAGTATCTGAGAATTTTCCTGGTAAAATGCTCATTTTGACAGTTTATTGATGGATGTGATGGACAGGTAGTGAGAGAATGTGCTGTTCAGTGGTTTAAGGGTGAGCAGTTACATTTTGAATTAATGGTTTTTTCAATCATTTATTAGTAAGATATTTTCACTTGTGTGACAGAAAATATTGTTTAAACCAGACTGAAACAAGTTTGTTATGTGGTAGGTCTGCAATAGGAATCACTGCTGTTAATTTTGTCTTAAACTTTTGGATACTGTGATACTATGATAGTGTTCATGTAAGTTTGCGTGCAGCACTATTGGACAATTTTGGAATTATAATTAAATGCTCAAAAGTCTGAAGTGATGGTTTGAAAATGTTTGAATTATCATCCTTTGTTTTTTTGTTTTGTTTTTTTTTTTTTAGCAATATTTTGGTTGTATTTCATGAAACTTGCCATAATCGATATAAAGTTAAGGAGGTAATGCATTTTTTGTTTTCTTCTTTTCCTAAAGGTCAAGGTCACAGTTCCTGTTAGATGTCAGGAAATAAATCATGATGTGTTATGTGCAAGATTTTTCCTCTTTTTCATCTATGTACATGGCAAGATAACAAGAGATGTATCTAGTATCTATTCTCAGAGGGAAAAAACAGATATCACTGATTGCACCTGTCTGTATGCCTCATTAAAACTGAATGGATTTCCTATTTTTGTCTTAATTGCACAGTTGACCTTTTGGTACTTCTGGCGCTTTGATATCTAAAGACATTTCTGGTTTAGTTGTTGTTTATTACTTTTCAGATATGAAATGTCAATATTAACAGGAGTTAATAAACTAATTTAGTATTTTGATACATTTTCATTTCTCTGATATTTATGCAAAATCTTTCCTTCCTGGCTTTTGAAATTGTGCTGTATCATAAAGCAGATACTTTTTATTCAATAACTTCTGTTGGAGTTTTATCTGGCTAGGCTTATCAGCAGTATACCTTATATCCATCAGTTTAAGATAATTTCTAGAAGTTTTCACAACCTGTATGATGTATAATTTTTATAATTTGTTAAATTTTTGTAAAACCTTGTTGGCTGTGAATGTCAATAAAGTGACTTGTTTATAACTATTCTAGCTGCTCCTACCACGAAAGGTTATAAAACTATTCAGTACCTGTCACAAACCCTTCATCCCAAGTATAACTCTATTTGCAGTATAAGGTGTACAAGTCGGAGTTACAGGACTTACGATGCAGAAAGAACTTTATTTATATAGGTTGATGGTTTGTTTAGCCAACATTATGGCCAAAGAATTACCTAAAATGTTTGCAGACTATCAAATTCAAGCAGACTAATTTCTTAAGCCAACTGTTTCTGCTGTCGAATTGCATGAATTATTCATAAAATGCCGACTAGAAAATGGCATCTACAGGACACTCATTTGTATTTATCGGATAATAATGTAAAATAAACACACCTATAGCATGAATGTTGATGTATGGTGTAGTTTTTCCTGTGGAGGAAAATGTGGTGTTATAGATATATGATTATACATGAAAGTTTTCAAGAATTTGCATAATACAGTGTAAGAAAATATTTGATTAAAATTCCAACATGCCTATGGTCACTTTTTTACAGTATATTGTAGTGCTTTGATATGATAAAAATGTCTTGGGTAAAGTAGGCAGAGTTTCGGATATGGCAGTAGCTCTCTCCAGCTTTTAGAATCTACTCCTGCGACTCTGTCAATTTGCTTGACAGGACCAGGGATGCCCTTGTAAATTTTATACCGCCTGCATGCACATCACCTCTGCAGCAATCATGCTTTATGCTTCAAGTTGCATTAAGAACTCCAAGCCATAGACTGCTTCTTATCCGAATGATCCAATCATAATGAAGTTGCATCTTAACATTAGATTCTTCTATACTGTCACATTAACCCTAATGGACTGTAAGAATACTGTAATTTGCATTGTCTTAAAGCATTTCAACATCAGAATGAAGTCCCTGCATTCGATTAAATTGTTGAGTCCATGGCATTTTAGACAAGGCTGATCAATGAATGCAGTAAAAACTGTGGTTTGATAGATTTGAATTTCTTCTTAAAATTCCATGAAGTTAGGAAATTGGGTTCAGCTTCAGTGTCTCATTCTAAGAATCAGCATGCAAACTATATGTTTCAGATCTATGTTATTTTCAGTGCATTAATTATGAAGAATAATATTCACAAGTAAATTCTTCAGAAAACAAAAAACCATTTTTAGGAAAAAAATTAATGTCTGCAAAATTAGCATGTTATACAGAGCAATGTAGAAAAAGAAAGCAGGAAAGTAACTTGAACAAATGGCATTTGAACTATGTCAAGGGCTGTACATTATACTTGCATTTTGAAGTGGCCAATTTTGAGGAAAGTAAAGTAAGAAACAGTGTTTAAAGCTGCTCGCTGTCAGATTTTGGTAAAAAAAATAAGTTCTTCAAACTGTATGTAAATCAGGTATTTTAGAACATATAATCATATAAAAAAGGCTCCAGTATAAATTCCTGTCACGTATATCTCTAAATTTAAAAAAAATACGCTACCAAATTCAAAAGCGTTGCCTACATTTTCAATCGATTTCTGCAAATTCCTACCTAGATTTTTGCCTATATTTTGATTCCAGCCTATAGTTGTATATTTATGTGTAATTATGTCAATTTAAAAAAATGATTAAAAAAATCAGCGGTAACTGAGAGCGAGCAGCTTTAAATAAATACTGCAGCATCTTTGCGGAAATTGTTGGTAGAGAAGGCATGGGCTGATGGAAACTAGAATGCAATAGTAACATTCCTAGAAATATTTATGAATGAATAATATGTGAAAATGAAAGCAAAGTCAGTGTAAGAGTTGGCACGCAAGCAGATGTCTCTGCTAGGTTATTGCATGCTACAATTGTCGAAAAACTTCAGTTCGTAAAGGTGCAGTGTAGAAAAAACTGTTCAGAAAGAAGTTTAACTCAGAAAGAAGGTCAACGGTAACCAGTTCTAACCTGTGTTGAATGTTACAAAAAGTAGGTCAGGTGCTGAGCCTGCCCGTGCAACAAAGATCGGTATAATATATTTTAAACTGCTTGGAATCATTAAATTACAGGAAAACTTTGATAGAATTTTAAATAGGCATTTCATTATTCATTATTAAAGATATAATAACTGGTGTATATTACTGTAATTTGTCAACATACTTTTCAGACATTTATAAGTATGAATTATTGACGTTATTCCCGAGAATGATCAGATCTGATACCACTTCATGTTTCCGCAGGGATGGCAGCAATATTTTCCCTATTGATTTAACGTCATAGCTGAAGAGACAAATTTTGATGCTTGTGTTTTGTTTTGAGATTGTGGTTCAGTTGCTGGGTTGGATCATAATTGGAAAGTTATCGAAAACATGTCTTGGTATTGATATATTACAGTCTTTCAATCCTTGTAATACTCTGCTATGAAAGGTAGATATAAATCAACTTCAGTATATGGTGTATCTCTGAAGAGAAATTTTTCCTTGTCGGTCCATTTGTTTGTTTGTACCCATGAAGTAATTCTTATGTCGCAGGCTATTTCAGACAACAATGCATAACAGAAATTCTCTTTCGTGTTTATCAACGACACCATTTTGCACTCTTGCCATCTACCTGTTGGCCTCTTGGGCAACAGTTGACACCCTGACGGCAACACCTCAGGGACAGTTATATAATATACTATATAGTTTTGAATGTTGTCTAAACATGCATGAAATTAATACATGTGGATGTTTAAATATAGTGTTAACACATCATTTTGTTTTTCTTTTAGAAGTGGTCACGATAAATTTGTATAAGCTAATTCATTAGTTTCATTAGAATTCATGCTGGTTTCTTAGAATTTATAAGTACAATTCTATATTAAATAAAATTAAATTTCTCTAAGCTGTCCAACTAATTTCTTGCAAACGAAATAATGTATTTTGATAACCTAAACACATTCTGTATGATTATGAAATAAATATGTAACATTGTTATGACTGTACGTAACTAAATCAGCCTAAAAGACGTATTAATTAGGTAATTAATATTACTCACAGTTGTTAATATATGCAATTAACTTCTACTAATTGCTGTTTGATTCTCTGCCAGAGTTACAGAACCTTTAAAATGAATGTCAGTATACCACAGCAGAAGAGTTACTCAGCATTCTGTTATTGCTATGTACGTGGAATAATTAATGGAAGTTATATATATGCGGTATATATACATGTTTTTGTGGCAGTTTCTTGTAAAGCAAAACGAATGGTTAAATGCCATTGATTTTAAACGCCCCTTAATTTTTGACATTGTGAATCCAAGTTTTGCCATGATTTCCAAAATAATGACCCGCAGCTCAACTTGATGTGTATAGTATTCGGCATTTTCGTTACTGTAATCTAATGATAATTTGACTTTGACATAGCAGACGAGTCAAATATTATTGTGTACATTTATTGGATATAATTAAGGGGTGATTAAATCTTCTCTCGCAGGCACGATCTACCTTTATATACATTGATTGTAAGGTTTGAGTACACATATATGTGACGTCACTGTCGTATTACCCTAGATGTACCGATATTGTCATAATTGTCATTATTATTGTTATCAAAGCACCGAAGGGCTGATTACTTTCGTTTCGTTGTTATAATTTATGTTTCAAAATTTTAAAAAAGATCAATATTTTGTGGGTTTTTTTTATGCTACTTTAAAGTTTGACTCTGGGTCAGATGGGACACTATCAATTTTAGTTAGCACACTTAAAGGTCAAGGTCATCATAAGATGTCAAAAGTCACTTTGTTGTATTTTCATGTCTTTAATTAATAATTGTGCCTTTTTCAATAAATAATGCACAATTTTTCACCGCATTTGAGACAAGATGCAAAGTACATGCTTTAGCTGGTTCAAATCATTGTATTGGATAATACTTTGAGAGTCATTTAGCAGACCTTACAAAAATTATGTTAAGCATTTTATGCAGATTAGCAAGGTCAGTTAAGGTCAAGGCCAGTCTTCATATTCTACAGCGGCTTGGAATATTATAATTTGATTTGACTAGAAATTAACAATCTAGTTTGAACGAAAATTGAATTGTTGGATCCTGACTGGAAAATGTAACTTATAGCCAAGCTGACTATTTGGAAGCTTACTTAGACACCATATTAAAAGCTAGCTGAGGTGACAACTGCCTTAAATGATACTTAGTTAAACTTCATATCTTGTATTCTAGGCAAAACTTTAAAGAAGTACCATCACCTTACCAAAAATGTTTTATTACCTATAAATTCAATGGAAGCAGTCTTGATAGTTTATTGGTGAAATATTGATTCACAGTCTGTGGCATGCCAGCAAACAAACCTAGGGAGATAAGGAACTTGTGTCTTAATTTCATTGGGCATCCATCCAATACTTCCATATAAACTAACAAATAATTTAGTATGTTCACCATTTGAAGTGAGTCTTTTTCTGGGTCTGGGACGATGTAGTGTCAGAGTCAGCATATTTCATTTGTTGATTTTTTTTCTGTTGTCTGTCTGGACTTGGGGAAATTTGGAGGAATAATGACTAATATTTGGGTGAGATCCATAGACATTTTTAGTTAATAGTATTTCTCTTCTTCTTTTCTTATTTTGTTAAAAGTTGTTACTTTGAAAAGGTTGTCACAATAATATTTTTAAGTTTATGATAAATTGTTTAAATTTATAAGAATTTTATTAACATGTTAAAGGAGTGATAGTGTAGATGATGTGACCGGGATAATATAGCATGAATTGGAGTCAAAACTGCAGCTGTTCCCAGAATGACCAAAAACAATTCTTCGTCTCCATGGAAAGAGATGCATGTGCAGTGAATATTAATTGTAAATGCAGTTAAGTGTCGTCACTTAGCTTAAACAAGTCAGGGGTAAGAGAGGTAACTTACAGTACTTAAAGAAAACCATGAAATATTTCTTTATCAGCATTTTGATTTTACAACAGTTGAGCAATTGCAGGAGAATTCCTTTAAATCTCATTTCAGAGGGGACCCCGACCCCTATCAAGCCTATGACAGGGAAAATAAACAGGGTTACCTCTTGTAAAGGGCCTCGAACTGATAAAAAAAAGCGTTTCATTTCAGTTAGCTAATGATCTGATTTTCATAAATCAGTCCTCATTATTTATCTTCTACAAAATCATTTCTAAGAGTCTACTAAATTACAATGTACTAATCAATATTTGATACATTCATGATATAAATTCAGTAACTATAATGGAAAATTATAATTGTTTTATGGATTTTAATACCTCTCTTTTACAAGGAAAATAGAGGAAAGATTTTATTACTTCCCTTTAATTGATGAAAGAAATAGAGAAAAATGCTTCACATGTCTGTTGCATCTTTGAAAATGTAGATATCTAGCTGCTGATGTCAGTGTTAAGTTTTACAGGTTTATAAGTATCAACTTTAACACTTGGAACATTGAAGTGTCATAGAAAATAGACAAAAGGGAGGTAATCAAAATTCCCAAAACCTGTTAACTCCATTGAATTTCTATAGAAACTTATAAATATCAATGAAGTCTGTGAAAGTATTACAGAAATATTTCATCAGACATTATATGAGTTTTGAAATGAAACAGTTCCACTTGTGCATTGTAATTCCCCATTGATATACATGTCAATATAAATTATTTATTGATATAGAGAATGTGAAATTTACAGTAACAAAAAAAAACTAAAGCTCCCTGAATGTGTTTTTCTGAACAAAAATTTAATTATTTTTTTTAACAGTTAATTCTGCAACAGCTCTCTGTTACAGTTCCTGGTTTATTGCTGTAGATGCCATGTTTTACCCATAAATGTTTTAGCAGTGTTTTAGAAGCTTGGTGTTATAGTGAAGATCATCAATAAAACTGAACAAGTCCAATAAATTATTCATGAAAAAGATAAATGATGTGCTTGTTTTTAGTTAGCTTCTGAATCTTTTACTGGTTAAAAGAGTTTAAAGCCATAATAAATGTTTTATTGTGGTTCCCATATCTACATGGAAAGGTAATCCTGGAAAGGTAATCCATTTCGCTGTAACAGTTACTGTTAAGTAACACAGTGGTGCGAATTGTTTGATCTTTTAGATATGGTAGATTCTATTACTGATGAGATTATGTAAGCCTTGAATTAGGAAGGGATAATCTGTACGCCTTGAATCAGGAAGGGAGATGGTTTATAGGTGTTGTCATCAACTTATAAAAGTCTGTTGAGATTGAGAGCTCTTTTTTATCTTCAAGTCTTTTTTCTTTTTGAAAAATATCTCTATCAAAAGTTCTATCAAACGTTTGGCTCAATCAAGGCTCATCTCAACTAGGGATGTAATTGATTAAAATTTTTGTATCGATATATCGATTTAGAAATATCGACGATTATCGTCGATATTTCTAAATCGATATATCGATACAAAAATTAACAGCGATATATCGATACATATGGGCGTAAAAAGTCACTGACTACATATTCTACCAAATCTCTTGATTTTATTTGTACTAAACATATGGTTCTGGTGTATAATATATATCAACCATTGCAGTGCTGAAATATTTTTGCCTACGAGACTTCATTTCATCAAATTATCATTTGTTAGTAAAACACGGAACTCTGGGTAGAGTGATTGTTTATATTTTGCTTGAGTTTTGATGGAATTTTCGACGTGAAAGTGTAGATCATTGCATGGTATGACATTATTTGATATACGATTTTTCAAAATGGCAATCGATATCGAATCGAAAATGTTTAATCGTTGATATATCGATATCGTTGGAATTGATTACATCCCTAATCTCAACACAGTTACATAGAGTCAAGGGAAGAAGAAATTGTGAAGATGTTATGAAATGTTCAGAAAAGACATGAGTAATGACTGTAATGACTGATGCCATTCTATTATAGTGTTGTCAGGATGCTTCTTAGATGGTTAAAGTTGTGCCCCACCCCCCACCCCCCCCACCCCGCATCTTTCCCGCGCCCCTACCGGCCTTATTCTCTGCCACTTTAGCCATTCTAAAGAACTTTGTAACTTGCATTGAAGCTTGGCAGCTGCTTACTTTGGTAAATTAGCTTAGTTGACTCATAGTCTTCAGATGTGAATAATAGTTATGCTGATCAGCAAAAAATTATGTACAGCAGAGTGAATATAAAACATTCAGTAGCATGAAAACTGATTGAGGATATATAGCAAATATATAATATGGCTGCATTGAATGGACTGTTTTTAAGAAAATATTGTTGCAGACTGTACAAGAATATAATATATATTATCTATAACTCTTCTAAAGACAAAGTCTCTAGCTACCCAGGAATGATTGATTTTGTGCATGTAAATTTGTATATTAAAGTAATGGAACCTGCCATTAGCAGATGTTGTCAAATTGTGCAGAGTCACGAAAGAAAATGAAATTAGCAACAGCAATGTTATCAATTGTTGGCCAAAAAGGAATGTTCCAGTTAAAAAGTGGTCACAGATTTTTTTATTAAACTCACAAGAGGCCATCTGCCACTGTCGATGGGCTAGGCATGTGTATGCATTACAAACTATTGGGTCCTGTAATGATGAAAACTCTTTGATTTTCATGGGTAATCTTATAATTGTTCTTTTAAAATATTTAGCCATGTAAGAGAAAAAAAAGCCATGTAAGAGCTTGCGGTCAATGAGTGACATCAAAGAGTATTTACTGTTACCTCTTGTCCTATAGCCACATAAATATCCAAATGTATGCTTGATGAGACAAAAAGACAATGTGATAGGGGTCAATAATTAAGGGACTATTACATGATGCAAAGGGATGCTAACACAGTACGATGGGAGGATAAGACAATGTGATAGGGGTCAATAATGAAGGGACTATTACATAATGTCATGATGCGAAGGGATGTAAACTCAGTATGATGGAACGATAAGACAATGCACACAGGGACAATAACATGATGAGAAGATGCTGTATTCATATTTTGGCATCGTCCTATCGTGTGTCATGTCATCGTTCCATTGTCTCTTTGCATCGTATAATTGTCCCTTCACATTGTGTTTGTGCGTCTTCACTTCTTATCGTAAGATG
Organism: Saxidomus purpurata; assembly: GCA_022818135.1. Classification (NCBI taxonomy): domain Eukaryota; kingdom Metazoa; phylum Mollusca; class Bivalvia; order Venerida; family Veneridae; genus Saxidomus; species Saxidomus purpurata. The sequence continues at coordinate 27,209,500 of JAFMSR010000004.1, read as the reverse complement.
CCCTGGCAGCCAACAGGTTGAAGGGGCAAAACAACAATGGCCCCATAACAGAACACTGTATCGTACTTTCATTTCTTTTTATGATTATTATGTAATGATTGCTTTAGAAATAGAAGTGAATATAAATGTTGTTGCTTTCTTTTTTGTTACCTGCAGAATGAATTTTGCTTTTCTCATTTGCAGTTTTACCATGATATATGATGATGAACAACTTTAACATGGTATGCATTCCTCTCTCTACCTCACTCCTAATTTTGTTGGAAAAAAAAGGGTAACTCACTTTCATGGTACATTTCAAACCAATCACATTGCTGTTTTGGCTGTTTGATTTTCATTGGGTATTGTAGCGATGTTTGCGAATTAAGTCTAATTTATTGGGCATTTATTGATTGCTTTTCTATCTTCAAATTGCCTGTTCACACAAGAAACCATGAAAGTTATCTCCCTTTATGATTGATTTTGTCTGTTTACCTAGACTTAACCAGATCTATAACTAATTTCTGTAGAGTGGCATTTACAGCCTTCAGCAGTGCTGAAAAAAAAAGACACGTCAAACCTTGATTACTGCATCGTTTTCTGCTTTTGTGTGCTAATGTATCAAGTGTTTTTTGTGTAGTTAAGCTTTGATTGCATTTACCTTTTAAGCACTAACTTTAATCTTATCACATCCTCCTTATTTCACTAAACCCCTTTTGGTTTTGAACTCACTATAGCGGAAGGAAATAGGTCTTGCTCCATTTAGTCTGAAAAAACTGAATTAACTCACTGAGTGGATTTTCCTTAAATTGTATTTATTTAAAATAGTGCTGTACACTCTCTACAATAAGTGACTGTCTTAGATGAAAAGTGCCAGCAATGTGTTGGAATTACTTTCTTTTCTTAATAGTAATTGAACACTGGTTAATGTATGTGGGGTCTAATTTATGAGCTGATCTCAAAAATAAGCCTCTATGTATAAGTTTATATAAAAAATAAGCCTCTATGTATAAGTTTATTTAAAAAATAAGCCTCTTTCTATGTATCATTTATCTAAAAAATAAGCCTCTATGTATAACTTCATATAAAGAATAAGCCTCTATGTATAAGTTTATCTCAAAAATAAGCCTTTATGTATAATTTTATCTCAAAAATAAGCCTGTATGTATAAGTTTATCTAAACAATAAGCCTTAATGTATAATTTTATGTCAAAAATAAGCCTCTATGTATAAGTTTATTTAAAAAATAAGCTTCTATGTATAAGTTTATTTAAAAAATAAGCCGTTATGTATAAGTTTATCTAAAAAATAAGCCTTTATGTATAATTTTATCTCAAAAATAAGCCTTTATGTATAAGTTTATCTAAACAATAAGCCTTCATGTATAATTTTATGTCAAAAATAAGCCTCTATGTATAAGTTTATTTAAAAAATAAGCTTCTATGTATAAGTTTATTTAAAAAATAAGCCTCTTTCTATGTATCATTTATCTCAAAAATAAGCCTCTATGTATAACTTCATATAAAGAATAAGCCTCTATGTATAAGTTTATCTCAAAAATAAGCCTTTATGTATAATTTTATCTCAAAAATAAGCCTTTATGTATAATTTTATCTCAAAAATAAGCCTTTATGTATAAGTTTATCTAAAAAAATAAGCCTTTATGTATAATTTTATCTCAAAAATAAGCCTTTATGTATAATTTTATCTCAAAAATAAGCCTTTATGTATAATTTTATCTCAAAAATAAGCCTCTAAGTATAAGTTTATCTCAAAAATAAGCTTCTATGTATAAGTTTATCTCAAAAATAAGCCTCTTTGTATAAGTTTATCAAAAAAATAAGCTTCTAAGTATAAGTTTATCTAAAAAATAAGCCTCTATGTATAAGTTTATTTGAAAAATAAGCCTCTTTCTATGTATCATTTATCTCAAAAGTAAGCCTCTGGGTATAAGTTTATCTCAAAAATAAGCCTCTAAGTATAAGTTTATCTAAAAAATAAGCCTCTAAGTATAAGTTTATCTCAAAAGTAAGCCTCTGTGTATAAGTTTATCTCAAAAATAAGCCTCTATGTATAAGTTTATCTCAAAAATAAGCCTCTAAGTATAAGTTTATCTCAAAAATAAGCCTCTATGTATAAGTTTATTTAAAAAATAAGCCTCTTTCTATGTATCATTTATCTACAAAATAAGCCTCTATGTATAAGTTTATTTAAAAAATAAGCTTCTATGTTTAAGTTTATTTAAAAAATAAGCCTCTTTCTATGTATCATTTATCTAAAAAATAAGCCTCTAAGTATAAGTTTATCTAAAAAATAAGCCTCTATGTATAAGTTTATTTAAAAAATAAGCCTCTTTCTATGTATAAGTTTATTTAAAAAATAAGCCTCTTTCTATGTATCATTTATCTAAAAAATAAGCCTCTATGTATAAGTTTATCTAAAAAATAAGCCTCTAAATCAGTGTAACAGTCAACGACACCAGGTGTTATAGAAATTTAACTGACCCATTTCTTTTGAAGTAATTTAAGAAATTGACAGTAAGAAAAAGATGGTATCAGATGAGTTAAATGGGCCACTTTGAAGGTTTTCTTGCTTGGCAATGTCTAACATGCACAGACTCTAACTCCTGAAACGTGCAGCTACCTTTATAATTGAAAACAAAGTAAAATCTTAGAAACTGAGTATACGTGAGTCGATCGTAACTCAAGATACATGTACATACGTGTATTATACATGCCTGAGTTTCAAATTTCTGAATGTTTTAGTTAACATATGTTTGATTATGAGTGACCAAGTCAAAGTGAAAGTGTTATCAGCTAAGTACACAGTTTGTGTTTAATTAATCACACCTGGTATTCAGCTCTGCAAATATCAACATTGGTCTGAATAAACAGTAGGTCAGATTGAGCAGAGATACCGAGATATTCATTTCGAAACTGGACAATGGGAAAAATTGTTTTTGAGTCAAAAATATGAACACGTAACATCATTCTATCATATATATTATATTAGTGTAAATGCTTAGTTAAACCATTCAATCTTTTAGCCTGGAGATTCTGGAGGGTTATCGCTCATAATGAGCATTTGGATCATCATTCTGTTCAGATATATATATGTATATATATATATAACATTGTTTTCCTTTGAAAATGCTTAATTATTAATTTCCTAATGCTTTCATCCTCTATCAGAGATAATCCTTGTAATTTTGTTGCATTCATGATTGCCATGGCCCTTTGGACAGAATAAGTGACATATATCAGCTTGTATATTGCAGAGTTACATGCCCTTGATTTAGGGTACTGAAGTTGGGTCACTATGACCAGTTGTCAGTTAAAGAGCAGGGACTCTCAGAGGAGCAACTTAGGCCTAGCCTTTACATTTCTCTTGCAATGTTATCTTACAAGGTTACACTGGAATTAAGTGTTGTTATCGAAGCAATATTTATAAACTGCCTTTTGATAGTTCCCATTAAAAGTCCAGTTTTGTTATCATTTCAGTTTCACATTTTGTCACAAAAATTTTGCTTGCCCTATAGATCTTCTAGCCTGTTGACAATCATGTACTTTTAAACCTTATCGTTAGCATAATTATGATTAATTTCGTTTACATTAAAGTCCCAGGATCACATTTACAAGTGGCTTAAGATGTCTTATTATTATAGAACAGAAATGACCTTTATTTGTACCAAAAACAATTCCTAACTTTGCTATTTAAATCGATAAGTACATATTAAAAATGTAGCGCAGTGTTTTCTTTAATGATTTTGCAAAAAATAAGAGGCTTTCTGGCAACTCTTGTTCTTGAAGAAACAACTTGAACAAGAAAGAAAGGAATATATGTCAACATTGTTTTAGAGTGAATAGAACATGGTTTTATCATTATCCTATCAATAAATTTATATATATCAGTAATTCAAAGTGATCCTGGGACTTTAAAAATGAAGATTTTCAGTTTAATGATTTAATTAGTCATATTTTGGGAGTGACACCGAGTAAATTTGTATATAAACTGATCTGATTTAATATATCAATAACGGTCTGGTTTATGCATGGAAAGTCTATTTAATGGTTTTAATGGCTGTTTGAAAAATTTATTACCAGATCATTAAGTACAGAGGATTATTTGCCAGGAAGTTTATCTGTACAGTTTAAATATAGCTGATAAGTGCTATTTATGACCTTTGAAAGGTTTGAACTATGATATCAGGGCTAAAATTACTGGTCTGATACCATACCGGTGACTTTAATTGATTCTAGTACAGTATCAGCACCAGTACTTAATTGGCTTAGATAAAGCACACAAAACTCGTGGCAATATATTTTACATTGGGATATGTTTGTTGGATAATTAGGATGGTACTTCCTTGATTTTGTAAGTACTTATAATTAATACCCACTTAACATTAAGTGTACTTTCTTTTTCAGATTTTTTTTTACATGATTTAATTTTAACCACACCTGCATGAAAAATTATATGAAATATGTAAAATTTAGCTGTAAATGGATACAAGTAATAGTTATCCGAGTAATAGTATCACTGATATTCCATCACAGATGGTGTTAATAAAATCTGAGGTGGATCTAAAATAAATTAATATAAATGAATTATACAGTTTCTGAAAAAACATGATGCATGATTGTATGACCGCTTTGATTTTGAAAATTCATAATCACGATAATTTGATTTTTAAGCACAGATTATTTTTTCAAGGAATCTCTTGAATTAATTTTGTCGGCCATTATTTTTAGCAAGCTGGCTTTTCCGCAGTATCTGTTCAAATCATGATATTAATAAACTACAGGCAGTAGTGGAAGTTGATTGTTTGTAATTAGATATATTTCATACAAAACTTTCACTGGAATTTGTTGCCAAGCGATCCCGTTAAAAGCTTGATTTACTGCCCCAGGTTTTGTCAATCATTTAATTGAATTTGACACCAGGCATTGTTACATGTAATTACTTGTTCAGGGATTAGACAGAGAGCTAGTTTAAGTTATAGGAGACCGAAACAGTATCAGAATGGACTCGATCTGCTGATCACCCAGTATCAGAATGGACTCTGCTGTAGTGAGGGTGGGGGTGATAGCATTTAGATGGAATTGCGATTTTTAAATTCGTAAGGATTTTTTTATCATAAGTTTCCAACATTTTTGTTTTAAAACATATGCAAAAAGGTTAAGATTACTTTTTATTCGATTTTTAAGGATTTTAACATAAATATATTAAATTAGACAAACTTATGTAAAGATATTCAGCATGAAATGAAATATAAGTTATAACTGTATAGTTTGTGCATTTTTCAGTTTTGATGAATGTATATAAAGCTGTTCATATGATAATTATTTAGTAACTGTAGTTTGAAGTTTTCAAACTCATCACCCACTGTTGGCAAGGTTACTGTGACATGTAGCCCTTGCATCATTTAGAATGCATGATCAGTGTCTATCATGCAAAATTTTATAGTCTATTTACAACTCTGGTGCCTTTCCAATTTTTACCAGTTACTTTATTGAATTTGGCACAGAGATGTGGTTCTACTTAATTACTGCTCTGGGATTGGGTAGATAATTGTTTGACCAGCTCATTCTGCTGGAAATCAATGTGTTATAGCTGGCTTTACTAGACCACATGCAATATTGTATGGGACAGGAGTTACCTTGCAAAGTTACGGTCATCTGTTCATGGCATTCTTGTAAAAAAAAAGTGATATATTTTTGTGAGCGTAAGTAATTTTATGTATTTTTTATTTGTTTTAATTTTTGTGGAGACAAAGTTGAAGTAAATTTTCTAATAAATCATATGCAAGTATTATTAAATATTGGTATATAAAAGATGTAAAAATAGCAGGTGGTTTCTAAAGGTATGGGGCATCATTGAAAAAAGTAAGGCAAGAAATGAATGGTGACATCAGATTTTGTTCTACCTAAAATTCGTAATTTAAAATAATGGAATATTTGAATATTCACCAAAATGTGGAATTAAAATTCTGTATATTTGAGTATAAATATGTCATGTAATGTAGGTGTTTTATCAATTTATTTTAGAAAGGTTGGTTACCTGTCAGTTTGTATAATTTATATCTCAATTATTCATTAACCTTGTCAACTGAAAATATGACTTTGTGACATATATATAGTGAAAAGTTAAACTGTATTTACAGATATATCAGTTTTGTATAGACAGTTGAATAATTGATGAATTTGTCATCACTCACAGCGGCTGGGTTATAATGCAGTTATATGCAGGTGATATTAAATAAAATCTCACCTGCATGATTGCTGTAATAGTGTAGGAATATTTATTCTGTTGATTTTGATGCTTAGATATAAAATTATATAGTATAATTTTATGGCAAGCAAAAGTTTATTCTTGAACGTTCCACACATTGTAATTTAAACTATGATACATACCTATTAGTTTTGTATGATGGATGGCATGGTGATTAAGTGGTTTAATGCTCTGGACTACCAGTCTGGAGGTCCCCGGTTTGTTTCCTGGCCGGGACACTAAATTTCCAGGAAGTTTCAGAAAAGCTTTACAGTGTTCCCTACCCCTCTGAGATGAAATAATAATTTGTTACAAACCCAGATGCATGCAGCGTCACCTGTATCTGTTTTACTATAGGTGATATACACCGGGCACATTAAAGAACCAAACGGTCTAGTAATAAAAAGAGTTAGGGTCTGCATGGTTCCCAGATTCCCTTGCATCTGCCTAAAGAACCATAAAAAGGAAAGAAGAGCTTTCTCTGTATTGTGTTATCCTTGGTACTGCGGTACTGAAAAAATACATACAATTTTATCTCCTGTCATTTTAGCGTGTTCAGTGAAGATGCTGAGTCTTATATTCTTTTAAAAGATGCAAAATATGAAAACAGTGTCTTTTATATTAAGGAACCATTTGTAAAGGACGTACATGTATGTTGAAAATGCAGGTTAGTTAGCTATAATTTTGACATTGTAGTAGAAAGACTTTTGTGTATGTATTATAGTACTGCATTGAAGTAAAATATAGGCAGCCATGTCTTAAATTGGAAAAAAAAATAGATTCAGATATTTCATGATTCCTAAATTTCAGTGCTGATCAGTATTTCAAGAATTCGATGTTCACTTGTGAACTGTTTAACCTGTTGTTATGCATTCACTTTCCTAATGAACCCTAGTGCGGAAATAATTCAATACAGTACAGAGAGACTGATTTTACATTGCACCAGTGCATCTGGGCATCTAAAGTTACATAATATTCTTGCATCACACTTAATTAAGTTGCGAAATACAAAAATGTAAGAAATTTATCTATAATGTGCATGCAGAAATAAACACTTCAACATGCTAGTAGCGAACGTTACAAAGCTTTGTGACCAGTGCAGATCATGATCAATGCTGCATATCCATGCAGTCTGATCATGATCTTCACTGTTAGTTATTCAGTCTGTAAATTTTCTGTGATCATCCCTTTAAATGACTAATGGTATTGTCCAAATTGAAAGATGGACCAGTCCATTTTAGAAATATAGCGAGGTAAGGGTTATAAGACTGTTTTATTTTCTATTTCCAGCTATGATGAGCTCAACCCTTGTGGAGACTGTGTCTATCAACTATGAAGACTTCAACGACAGTTTCCTAACATGCGGCACTTGTCTTTGTGTGTACGACAGTAACGAACATCATCCTAAACTACTGCCCTGCTCTCATACTGTGTGTAGGAGCTGCCTCGAGCGTATTGTTGACACCCAAATACATGACACAGGCACCTTCAGATGCCCCATATGCCGTGAAACTATAGGTAAGAATTTGACACTTGAGTGAGTTATCTCCCATTAGTAGTCTTTGGAAGTAAGCTGGTCTGTATTGTTGACGCCCAGATTATTGACACATAATTATCAGATGCCAGTATATGCGGTGAAACTTTAGGTAAGAATATGACATTTGAGTGAGTAATCTCCTATTGGTCATGTTGGTACTCCGTAAGTTGGAATTCTCATTTGGGTGACTCTCCTAAGGTGGAAATTAAATTTATGGCAAAATATAATAGTGCGATTTGATTCTGAGTTTGACTGCTTGTTCTGTTAACATACTTGCTACTATACTAAATCTTGACAATCACGACATTTTATCAATAACATGAGAAATTTCACAACGTATATAGACATATCTCCGTGAGTAGAGCTAAAATACTGTTGAAATAGGTGTTGGGTCCAAGGGAAGATTGATGACCAAAAAAAGATTCAATAAAACTTTGATACCTCGAGGTAAACTGCTCAAGATATTGAAGTTCTCGAGTTGCTTGAATTCCGGGCATTTACATGTACAAGTGAAAATATTTCCTTCTATGTGTTTTATTAATAAACTGCATTGATTTCCCCGACTGTTACAGCCAGTAATGTTGCCCACCAACTTAATTATGGCCCAGTTTTGTTTGCGTCTTTGCGTTGCCGCAGGTATATTGGTAAGAAAACTACTCTGCGGGACCGCAGGTGTTCCTCAAGTTAATAAGGGAGTTATCAATACTCGAGTTATTAATAGTGATGTGTAAATAAGCATATAGGAATATGGCCGGGACTGATGAGATACCTCGAGTTATGCCCAGTCCTCGAGTTATCGATGCTCGAGTTAACGAAGTTTTACTGTATATATGAGTGTAATCTTTCATGATACATCTGTTGCTTGGATAACAGTAGTTATAGTACAATCTTCAACAGATGTCATGATACGAGACCTTAGATCACCAACACGCATAAACTGACAGTTTAATGAGATTGACTTTAAAACAGATGTTTTTAGTTTATACTCCATGGATATTGGTGACCCTTTTGAATGAGATAGGCAGCAGTATAATGCAACAGTTGCTATTATACTGTAGGACAAATTGTATTTAGCATGTCATTATATTTTGCTATATATGCAGAAGCATCTTTTGCTGAGAAATTAAGAATTTGCCCATGGCTGAAGAAAACTTGCCATTAAAGAATATGAAAGTAAGACTATTAGCTGTCAGAGCAGTGGATAAAGTAGGTACATTGTACCTGATGCATCTAAGGAAGTTTAATCACTATGAAAATAAATTATTTTACAGTAGTAGATTCTAATTTGTTTTCTAATGCAAGTTTATCAATATCTGATAAGTGCATGGGTATCAGAAAAAATTGAGGTGTAAATTGATTCAGACTTCAGTTATACCGAGATGTTATGGACAGCTAATGTAAGAGAGTGTTTTTGTTTTATTAAGTTAAGATTGAAGAACACCTAGAAACATTGAATTGAGTGATTGTGTAAAACACTATATCAGGATTAATATTAAAGTAGACCTGAATTCTTATATCAGATTCTATCATTGTCTATAAATAAGTTGATATATGTTGCGTATATTGTTGACTGTTTAAATACTGTTTATAAGATATCCGTTTAAGTATGGTTAGTTATATTGTATTTTTTGTGCTCTTTCAGGTATACCAAGAGGTGGTGTTATATCTTTTCCTGCAAGTTTTATAGTCAACCAGCTCCTTGACCTTATGTCTCGTCAGCGTCGAGACGTCATTCCGAAATGCTCCGTACATTCTGCGGAGGAACTACTTTTCTGCGAGTCGTGTGATTCAGTATTCTGCGTACAGTGTACGGGAGAGGAGCACAATGGCCGAGGTGCCAGTGAACATACTGTCATTCCATTCTCCATAGCGATCAAACGCATGTCAGAAATTCTCCTATATAAGGCTCATTTATGTATCAAAAATCTAAACAATGCTTTTGACAATGTTTCAACTGAAGTGCATCAGCTTGAAAATTCTGTGGAACGTACAATAGAAAATATTAACAGGTCGTTTCAAGATATTATTACATTGGTTGACAAGCGCAGGCATGAATGTTTATCAATGGTACGTAAGATACGCGAAGAGAAGAAAACGATCTTGAAGGAACAGTTAGATTTGATTCAGTCGGAAAAACAGAAGGTGCAAAGCGAATGTGATGGTTTGCAGTACCAGGTGGAGGTCAGGAACATTACCAAGAAAATAAGTGATCTCAATGAAAAACTCGACTCCACGAGCACGCTATCCGAGCCTCGGGAGAACAGTTTCCTGCGATATGAATATAAGCATAACAATGCATTGAAAGACATATGTAACGCACTAAACAATCTTGGTCGTATTAAAGTCAGTACAACATTCCCTGCGCTATGTTCCGCAAAGATTGGCAAGTCAATTACACACCTTAAGTCGTGTGTTACCATTACGACAGTTGATTACCATGGAAACCCAAGAATAAGTGGTTCTGATCCAGTGATTGCAGATCTGAGAAATGAAAAAGGCGATGTGATAGATACTAAAATCAAAGACAGGAATGATGGCACGTATGAGATTAATTATGTGCCACCGAAGTCTGGGAACTACAAAATGTGTGTAGGCATATTTAATCGACCAATAAAAGGAAGTCCTTTTTCAATTAGTGTGACTGATCATAATAACCCGGTGATGAGGTTTGGGATTAGAGGAACAAGAGAGGATGGGTTGCTACAGCCTCTCCGTGTAGTTACGGGTGATTCTGATGGGAATGTGTATGTTCTTGATACGGGTAACAGTAGGGTCAAGGTCATTGATGATTACGGGGACTTTGTTCGCCACATTGGTTCGGATGGTTTTGAAAATCAAAGTGGGGTGGGTATAGCTCTTACAAACGACAATCAGGTTGCTGTAGTAAATTGGAGAACAAGACTGGTTTCCTTCCTTTCACAAGAGGGAGAGCTTTTGAACAAGTTCACACATGACTGTTTCGTAGAACCGATCGATATTGCAGTCAATTCACGAGATGAGATTATCATAGCTGATATTGGAGCAAGTAAAATTTTCATATTTGACAGGTCAGGAAAATTGTTGACAACTTTCGGAAACAAAGGGGAAAAGGAGGGACAGTTCAGAAACATCTCCGCAGTAACGGTTGGAAAATGTGATGAAATCCTTGTCTCTGATCACAGAATTCAAGTTTTTACGAAGGATGGCAAATTCTCCCGTCAGGTTCCAAATCAGTCGAAAGGTGATTACGGGGGCATCGTGGTAGACACCGCTGGTTACATTTTAGCCACAAGAATAGAGAAAGGTCGGGGCTTTGTGCAAGTCTTGAATTCAAGCGGAAAATTGATGTTCTGTATAGACAGTTTCGAAGACAAGTTGAAACGTCCCAGTGGTCTGTCAATAACGAAAGACCACCATGTGTATGTGGCAGACCTGGGAAACAACTGTGTGAAGAAGTTCCGATACAGGTAAATAGTTAATACATATAGAATAAAGATTGTTATGTTAGATGTAAGAAATGTTACCCCTCAACTTTCAATTTTTGTATACAGCCACACTCTGTAACAGCACAGTTTTGCAGTTTTTCATGATAAAAAAGCTACAAGAGCAGGAGCATAGCAAAAGTTTTTCACAGAAAGTGTGAGTAAATCGAAAAATAAACAACAGATCTCAATTATACCCTCATAGCACTGGCAACAAGGCTAACATGTTACAAACATTTTTTTTTTTTACAAAATTATAAATTTTGGTAAATTAGACAAATTTTCTTTAATAGAATACAGGACTTGTGTTTCCATGTCAAGCATATTTGCTTAGAACAGAAACATAAAAGTATTTTAAAAATGAAAAGTTGACAGAATTAAAATCTTTGTGATAAATCGATTAATAATATGTGCGGCAGTGGGTGTTGTGGTAGGGCAATCACCTTGGGATCAAAAAGTTTGATTCCTACCATAGCCATGTCAGTAGTGTCCTTATGAAAGACAAAAATAATTCCACATTGCCTTTCTGTCTCAGGGGTTGATTCCATCTGGAATATGTCTTGAGAGAGATTAATCTTAAGTTGAAAGAACTTTTTTTGCAATTGAGAATAAAGTAGTAAAATTAAATAAATAATGTTTTAGAAGAACATGAATTATAGATTAAATAATCTTCTTAAGGGAACAATAGATCAGTTTTATACTGAGCAGTCTTATTGTGACTGTAGCATTAAGGACAGCTTGCAGCTTTGCTAGGTGATGTTTCAATACCAGTGCAGATTTTAGTCTTCACACGTAAAATAAACTGTTTGTGTGACTGTCTTTCAAATTTGTGTAATATACTTTTACAGCACTGTGTTAACTGTAGGTACGTTTTTTTATGAAATTCTTCAGGTAAAAAAAGGGCGACAATAGAAGTCAGACAGACAGATGAACAGACAGTTTCAGCTAAAGCATCCGCCCATATCGTCAACAGTCAGCGGTCCAGCCAGATACCTGCATAGGCATTACATAGTGTTTGATTTATACATATATGCAGTTTTGTGACTTTCATACAGATGTCTATTTCACAGTAATGAAAGGGAGAGAACTGTTGATTTTTTTCTTGGTGAAGAATATGTTTAAACCATCAGCAGTGGTGAAAGATTTATAAAAAACAAATAGTGAACAAGAGAAGTTGCTAAAAATTGCAATTATTGTGTTTTGCACTTACAAAAAGGTAAAAAAAAAAGCATTTATCTAATTGTTTTATGAATGGGTTGTATATGGGAGAGTCGTTACCCAGTCTAGTTCAGTCAAAATAGATCTCTTTGTGAGTTTCACTGTTCAAAGAAAAAAGAGGACTATTCTGCTTAGTGTCGGTATTGGTTAAAGTTTTAGGGCAAGCTATGTTTTCATGTTGTATCTATGTAACTGCGTCTCCAATTTTAATGACACTTGACAGTACAACATACATCATTACATGCAAACTGGGGTCAAAAAACGAAGTTCTTTATTTTCTTCAAAATATTCATTGTGCTTTCTTCATCATACTTGAAAGACCATAACAGCCATTTGAAATAGTAATGTAATTTTTTTCATCATATGGATCAATAAGAGTTGGCTCCCTATTTACACATAGAAGTAAGATTTCTCCCTTGGAGCTTTTGAATTCTGTTTTAGATCATCTAAAATGATGCTAACTTAACACTTTGACCTACACTTAAATTCAATTTCCTTAATACAATACAGATACTTGTTTTAAATTTCTGCCTTTACAATACTTCCACTATTGCTGATGGTTTAAGGGAGAAATGTAGAAAAAGTACAGGTGTGATTTGTTGTCCAATGTGACATTTTTCTTATATTAGTATTCAATTTTCAACACTCTATGCTTTAGGTGTAAATGTTCACAGAAATCATGTTTACAGAATACTTCCATTTCAAAGTCGCACTTTTTATTTTGCTCAGAGTTCCAGAGCTCAAGGAAGTTTGAAATCCATAGTGTTGAATTGCAAAGTGTTTTCTCATTGGCTGCTAGCATGCTACTGTTGGTTTTTTTTTGGCTGTTTGAACACTATAGTATAAGCTTATGAAAATCATGCTTTAATTGTTTTTTACTACACTTTCTATTTGTCAGTCAAAACATTGTATGAATTAACTGATGCATATCTGTATAATTGACCCAAGAAATACTCTTTGAAGCAAGGCATTCAGTAGCAGTATTCCTATCTTTTAAAAGTTCTGTTGCCCCCAGATTTTTACAGTTTTTAAATTGAAATATCTTGGGCAGTCTAAAGGGTTATTGTTTTTCACAGCTGATGGGAAAGCAGACTGAGGCAGTCCTGAAAAGATGTCCATGACAGCTTTCGCTGTAAAATCAGTTACTTGTATGTACTAACATGCAATCAGTGGAAGTCTTGCATTGATTTGAATGTAGTTTGGTTAGTTATACAACATCACATCATCAAAATATGAACAATATATGCAAAATATTCCTCACTTGTGTGCTTAAGTGTTGTCTTTGTGTGTACTGTGTAGTATTCAAGAACATATGCTACTGTATCTTTCAGTTTTGAGTAGATTTTGCCTTGTTTGGCAGTTTGTATTTTCAAACATTTTTTTGTCTATCATTTAAATGGAACATTCATTGTATGTAGAAATATCATCATTCCTTTTAAAACATGCATTGTCTAATATTGCACTTAGTATTGCTCTGGTTAAATTGTTGTCCTCTGAAAATAGAAATCGTACAGTGCTCGAGATTGAAATTGGTAAGGTGGAAAATACAGATATTTTTCAGTGTGATTTTCAACAGTTTATTTTATCTAAACATGACAGTTTCGATGTTTAAACATCCTTAACGTGTATATAGCATTTTTTAAATTAAAACAGAACCAATATTTATATTCTGAGTTAGAGTACATTGGCAGTGTTGTAAAAGGGCGTCTCTTTGTTGAGTAATTTTCTTGAAGTTATTGCATACACTGCTGCCATCATCTTGCTCGGCTTGAAGAAGAGACTTTTTTCTGCACTGTTACGACAGACCTCTGTAGATGTAGGGATGTAATAGATTCAAATGATATCGATATATCAACGATAAAACACTTTTGATTCGATATCGATTGCCGTTTTGGAAAATCGGGTATCGAATAATGTTTTACCGTGCAATGATCTAGTTTCACGTTCGCAAATTCCATCAAAACTGAACCGGAATATAAACAATCACTCTACCCAGAGTTCCGTGTTTTTCTATCGAATGATAATTTAATGAAATGTGGTCTCATAGGCAAAAATATTTCAGCACTGCAAGGGTTGATATATATTATAGACCAGAACCATATGTTTAGTACAAATAAAGTCAAAAGATTTGGTAGAATATGTAGTCAGTGACTTTTTACGCCCATGTATTGTTATATCCCAGTATCGTTGATATTTCTACTTGATATATCGATACAAACATTTTAATCAATGACATCCCTATATAGATGATAGGCAAATTTAATTTTAGAACCACATTGTATTAAATATCTGATCAGTAAAATCTTTTCTTTTCATGTAGTGATTTTCATCTATGCACTATGGTATGGACATTCGATTTAGGAACACAAATTTGCTGTGCATGTTTGTATTATAGGGATAAATGTTCATTTTTGTTTTTAATGCATAGTTCGTTTTAGACATAGTTTAAACTTGTCAGCGTTTTGTGCCATTGAACTTTTTTTGCAATATACATATTGTGATCAAGTGGTTCTGTACACATGTTGCCCAGTGTAAATGCTGTTGTATGAAATTTTAGCTAGAATGCTATGTCTACTGAGTAGATGTGTGTAAAATGTTTACCAGGCAAGCCATTATATGCCTGATATTTGACAAACACGCAGGCATTGTTTTGATATCCAGTCAAAAAATTAAAGATCCGGTTGTTGGGAACTTTCACCGGGTGTTAAGCCAACAGTGGATTAACTTTTGTCATTTGATCGAAAAAAATAATTCTTAGTTGGCAATATCAGTGGAATATTTTTGATTTTTGCCTTGAACTATTTTTAGCCCTGTGTCTCTTGAATGCACGCATTTGTTTTAGTAAGTCTTTCAAAGTGTAGAAATATAACTAACTGTTGGCTTAATTGTTGATAAAAGTATCAAACAATTGGGTTCAGGTTTGATCAATACTAACTTTGCAAAATGGCTGTTGTTTCTGTATATATAGAAAGACGTCTTTAGATTTTGAATTAATCTTGTATTAAATCGGTATCTGATTTGTGTTTTCCATGTGTAAGAAATAGACAGTGGGTAAATCTGTGTACTATTTGACTGGTGTAATTTTGGAAAATGTGTCTTTTACAGATATGGGTTGACTATTATCACAAACAGAATGTTAAGTGTATTAAAAGAGAATTTTTACTCTTTACTTTTAAAGGCAGGTAATCCTGAAAGTGATGTTTCTATAACTTTGCTTGGTATTTCATGCAGGCAGTATTTGAGATGCTTTATTTAGTTGTATTGAAGACTGTGAACTTAAGAGATATCCACAGTCAGGAGACAGTATTATTTGTTGTATTTTAAAAGCTTAGGAGCTTTTTACGCATTTTTACCATACAGTTACAGGCAAAAGTGCCATTGTTAATGATTTTACCCAAGGTGACATACTTTTTAATACTGGTAACAATTTTCCTGCTACCCTAAAACCAAATTTTATAGATTGTATGTTTGCAAGGAATAAAAAAGTGTTACATATGTCAAGGCTCGTGAGCTTCCGTATCAGCATATGAACAAGAAAAGGCAAATAGTTTTGTGATCAACCTTAGTAATTCTGTTTCTTTCCTCCTATATAATTCTGATATGACTGATTAAGTTAAAGTTATATTACCTTTCCAGCTGGATATATCGAGTCATGGCTGAGAAATGAAGCTTAAGACAGTAAAACTGTAGATTCTTTGAAAATATGTAAGAAGTGAGTTATACATAACTATCTATTTAATTGACAACTTAAACAACTTTGCACAAAACTTACACAATCAAGACTTTGCACAAAACTTACACAATCAAGACTTTGCACAAAACTTACACAATCAAAACTTTGCACTAAACTTACACAATCAAAACTTTGCACAAAACTTACACAATCAAAACTTTGCACAAAACTTACACAATCAAGACTTTGCACAAAACTTACACAATCAAATCTTTGCACAAAACTTGCACAATCAAAGCACCAGATAAAGCAGATACACATTGACGATATCCTAATGCTAACTTGCTAAGGCTACACACCAGAAAGGAATTGAATTCCTTCAGAACAGCCTTAAACAGTCAAAACTTCTCAATTCCGGTACATGCAAATTTTAAAAAATCTCAGACATTAGCTAGACTTCAGATAACTGTTTTTGTTTATTTATTTAAATCATCTTTTTATAATATATATTTACATGTTAGCAGAAAAAACCTTCTGACACATATTGTTCTAAAAATATAACGATCACATGACAAAAAAACACCTGGTTTTTACTACACCTCAGTAGATAAATAAATGGACATTTTAACCCTGATGAAGACTCATGAAAGTCGAAATGTAGGTTGCTAAATATTATTGAAACTGCTCTGTGTTGATCGTGTGTTCCACTTAACTTTCTCTACGAGAGTTCTATGAGGATTTTTTCTTATTTTCTGATTTACTCAGTAGGAATAGGACCGTTGTACAGATTTATATATTGTAGGTTACAATAGCTGTGGCAATATTCATCATTCCAGGAGTATGAATCAGTGATTTAATGTCTTTCTTACAATCATGAAACCTGTATTCAATTTGAATGGTAATATCACTTTTAGCATGGAACTTGAAGTACAAGAATGAATATTCGTCGTAAAGAAGTATCAAAGTCCTTCATTTAATGAAATATCTTTATTAAAAAAACGTAACACTTAGATTGCATTTAAAAGCAAGTAAATTAAGTCTTTAAAGTTTCATTTATGAACACATGGCTTGCTGTTGTGTGAATTGTTTGTGCTTGAGCAGGGTTATAGACTTTATTACATGGGTTTGGTATGAGTGTGTATATTTTCATCACTTATTTCGTGATAAACAATTCTTTAAGATGTAATCAAGAATATTTTGTATGAAAACTGGAAGTGTTTCAGAAAGTGAACTTACATGAGATTTGAATAGCTAGGAAAATGCATTTGAAAGTACAGTAAAACCTGCTTTATCCAGCGCCTGAATGTTACAGAAAATCGCTTTAACAGGAATAGAGTCCCTTGGTCCCTATAACAAAACGTAAAACAGAAAAAAAAAATTGTTTTATCCTTAGCCTGGTTTAATCTGCATGATAAAGTGGTTCTTATGTGTTACTGTTAATAAGAAGAGTCTACAGATAATAAATACTTTATATATATCACAATTTACGGGCAGTTTACAGGTCTTAAAATTATTTTTATTCCACATCTCAGCTGAAATTCTCTTTTTTAAAGTTACAGGCTGATCTATTTTCCCATATACAGTGAAGAGATAACTGAATATTGATGATATTAACTTTATTCCTTTTTATGCTTTTGTACTTTAATTTGATAAACTGTACCAGAAACATGTGCAATTTACTTAGAAAATAAGTGAAAACATTATGTAGACAAAAGTATTTGTAGTTTGTGGAATAGTTTTGTTTTGTTTGCAAATTATTTATCTGTGTGAATATTTCTATATGCAGATTTTGTGTAAGAGTTTTAATTTCTTCATGGGTAGTATTTGGTTAAACAACAAAATAAAAGTTAAAAGAAAAAACCACAAATTTTTGTTGTATTATGTATTACCATGATTTATTAGACTACTAGCGCTATGAAAGAAAAGTCCAGCAGAACCATGCCATTGTGTCTATGTGTTTTTTGACCATCTGTTCATAAACTTTTCCTTGGCAACACTACAGGTCACAGTTTTCATTTGACTTTCATGAAACGTGCTCATAATGCTGCCTGCAACTTGTGGAAGATATTTATTGTGTTTTGGGTCTGAGGGTAAAAGGTCAAGGTCACAGTGATATCCGATAGGATTTCCTTAATAACACCCTACATGTCACAATTTTCATTCAACATCCATCTATCTTGCTCAGAAGGTTGCCTGCTACATGCAGATAATCGCCATTTGTTTTTTAGGTCAGTAGGCCAAATGTCAAAGTCACAGTGACTCAAACTTTGAAAGTCTTTTTCTGCTCAATATCTTGAGATCTGTATCACTAGCAGTCTTCAAACATTATAGGATGATTGGTCTTACTGAGTAGATGATCCCTACTGTTTCTGAGGTTTAATGTCAAGGTCACGGTAACCAGAACTTTGAAAATCTCTTCCGCTCAATATCTTGAGATCTATATCATCCGCAGTCATCAAACATCGTAGGATGAAAAGCTGGGACTTTGACCTTCAACTTGACAAAATCAGGGATCGTCTAGATCCCCTGTTTTTTCGAGTCGAAGGTTTAGGTCACAGCTTTTCCTTGATAACACAACTTGGGTCACAATTTTTACTTAACTTTGATGAAAATTGCTCAGAAGATTGCATGCAACCGGTCGATGATCCTTGTTTTTTGGGGTCAGTGGTTAAAAGGTGAAGGTCACACCAGCCAGAACTTTGAAAATCATTTTTGCTCAATATTTTGAGATCTTGTTACCAACTACAGTCTTGAAACTTAGGACTGACCTTTCCAAGTTGATGATCTGTACTGCTTTTGAGGTCAGTGGGTCAAGATCACAGTGACCTCTGGTAGCTTTCCAAAAGAATTTCACAAAAATTACTAAGAAAAGTCAGTAGAGCGATACTGGCCCCTTTAGGCCTCTTATTTTTAATGTCCCTCGTATGTAACTAACAACTAGGATTAGAACTGGAATTGCATCACATCCCAGAAAGAAAATTGAATGTTCTATTACTAAGGAGTACAACTGTAAAAGCACATTTGATGATACTGCTCTTGGAATGAAAGTAATGAGAGTATTTAAGACAAGAGGATCATGACAAGGCAAAACTTTTGACCAATTTACATGATGATTGGGTTGTAAATGTCACCTGTTTGGCATAAACAAAGTTTTTAAATGGGTGACCTAGTTTTTTGACCTCATGTTACTCATATTCATACTTGACCTAAATTTCATCAAGACAATCATACTGACAAAGTTTCATGAAGATAGAATGAAAAATGCAACCTCATACACATTCTTTTTCTACAATTTTACCCTATGACCTAGCTGACCATACATAAACCATGTTCGAACTCGACCTAGATCTTATCAAGACAATCACACTGACCATGTTTCATGAAGGTCCAATGAAAAATGCAGGCTCTATAGCATACACAAGTTTTTTCTGTGATCCCGTGACCTAGTTTTTGAATCTAGGTGACCCATTTTCGAAGTTGACATAGAGTTTATCAAGGCATTCATACTGACCAAGTTCCATGAAGATCCAATGAAAAATGCAACCTCTATTGCATACAAAAGTTTTCTTTCATTATTTGGCCGGGTGACCTAGTTTTTAACCCTAGATGACCCATATTCGAACTCAACCTAGAATTCATGAAGGTTATCATACTAAGTTTCATGAAAATCCAAAGGTTATCTACAACCTTTATTGGATACACAAGGTTTTTCTATGATTTGACCCCGTGACCTAGTTTTTGACTCATATATGACCCATATTTGAACTCGACCTAGATTTTATCAAGGTAGTCATTCTGACCAAGTTTCATGAAGATCCAGTGAAAAATACCGCTTATTTTGCATGCACAAGGTTAAGTGTGGACAGACAGACGACAGACGACGGACACCAGGCGATCACAAAATTAGAAATGTTGTTTTGAAGTACCACAGCGAAAACGAATGTATCACCTTCGCACGGCGCATGTTTGAATAATGGTAGTTTAATATGGTACTTACTTGTAGGATTTCAGTTGTAGGCAAGTATATTACATAAAGGGAGATAATTAAAAAATGGGAGTAAGCTAGAGTTATTGATCTTAATCACTGCACTTCCTCTCAATGACCATCTATCAATTTGTGAATTTCAAGTCAATTCCATATTATATTTTTCCGGGCACAACTTCATTGAATAAGTCTAACAAACAGAAGAAAAACCACACATATACATAAATATCACATACCTACTTAAATGACCTTCCTCCCAGCGTTTATTCCAACACGCGTCTCTTCGCTGACGACTGTTTTGTCTATCTAGAAATTTGTTCAGCTAGAGATACTCCATCTGAACAACCTGGAAGAGTGGAGAAGATATGGAGGATGTCCTTCAACGTGCATAAGTGTTATATCATGCATGTCACAAAGTCTCGCCAAAATCATCATGGCCAACAACATTCTCCACAACAAACCTCTGTCAACAGTGAAACAAGCCATATATTTCTGCATTAGATTTACTTCAAAATTCCCCTGGACTTCTCATGTCCACAAAATAACTAGTATAGCCAGCTAGAGCCTCGGATTTCCACTGAGCGAAACCTGAAACAAAGAGAGCAGCCGACACATCTAAAGTCAGATCTTATTTGGAGTACAGCATCTTCTCAGATAAACGATTGAAAAAAAAACTTGACAATGTACAAAGAATGGCTGTTACAAACAATTATTCAGAATAACCGGGAACTGTAACAGACATCTTAAACCAGTTAAAGCAGGATTCCTTTGAGAGAAGAAAACAGAACAATCGTCTTAGCCTCTTCTACAAAATACATGGACTTGTTGATCTAACACCATCCCAGTATATGACCCTATTTCCAACACTTGGCCTAGCCTCGAGATATATTTTTACTCGAAATGACAGGTTTTATTGTGCCACGAAAAGTAATATGATATTTATTCTATTATGGCAGTGGCTAGAGTTACGGTACCGTTTAAACTTTTCGATCTCTTAGAAGTCTTATATTTGAGTTCTTTATCTTACTATTGTTTTTTAAACTTTGATGGTTCCGATATTAGCAATTTATTAAGTATAGCCAAAATGACGCCTGTGAAACTGCCGTATCTACGACAGATAAGTTTATTCATTTATTCACGAGAAGTGGATAAATATCTAAGTTTATCATGCATGTATTAAAGCAATATACATGCCTTTTTAAACCGTAACTCTAGCCAATCCTCAAAGGAATTTTTAGATATACGGAACGTCCGTAACTCAAGACTCGGAGGCTAGAGTTAGGTACCGTAACTCTAGCCCCTGCCTTCTATTATACTGAAAAACGAAACTAAAATGTTAGTGGCTGTCATGGTTGTCTTGTAGCAATTGCCAAGACAAACAAGTGTTAGTATTATTGACGACTGCAAGCTTTCAAATGAATTCAAGGGAAAGGGTTATTGGCATTAGAAATGTTCTGAAGGCCCTGTGTCCCCAATCATTTTGATTCCAGGGGCATGACTTGAACAAGCTTACAATGACAATATTACACACAAAATATCTAATGTCTAGATCTTATGGTTTTGAAAAAGAAGATTTTCCGGCATAAGTCTATCTAACTGAAGGGACGACTTGACGCCTCAGTGGGTAGGTCCAGTAAAAAATCTGAAAAGGCTCGTTATAACTTGCAGGGGCGGATCCAGGATTTGGTCTTAGGGGGCCGTAACTTTTTTGCCATTTGTTGGTTTTGCTCAAGCCTTATAAGACGGCAATTATGACTGTGTTTTAATTCTTTTGTTTTTAAGTAATCGAACACTAAATAGCGGTGGAGCGATCGAGTGTATAATTAAGATGTATAATTGAATGGCAATGAACAATGTCAGGGCCCTAGCCAGAGGTTAAAAATAGGGCGGGACTTTCTAGGGGGGTTCGGGGGCATGCTCCCCCGAAATTTTTTTTTTTTGGGGTGCCATTTCGTGCATTTTCCTGCATTTCAAACGTGTTTTTGTTACTTTTAAGATACCGATTTCGGAAACAGAAAATATAAATTTATACTCCGATATTTATGTAAGGTTGGGGAATTTTAAGGGGGCGCGCGCCGGGTGCGCCCCCGCCCCCTCCCCCTGGATCCGCTAGTGACTTGTTAATTTATGTTTGGCACAAGTAATCAACTTTGTATTCCCTAACAGAGGAACATTTAGAATATTTACTTTCTTTTTCTAAATATAGATCAGAATGATTGATTACGGATGAAATTAGGAGGTAACTCTGTTCTGCCTAAGTTACGTACATCAGTTCGATTTGTCTCTTATTTTACAAATGGTGTCCTGAGAAATAGGCTCGGTGCGTTTTACCTGTCTGCAGGTCCGTTTTCCATGGTAATTAAAGTGGAGTATATATTGACACATGTTCCAGCTATAATTAGTTTAGGACGTGCACGTTCTGCCGCCGATGTCGCAATATAATACGTCATAAATGACGTCAAAGTACGAGCATTCACTCGAAACTGGCCAAAATCGTAAGAAAACTAAGTTTTCATTGTGTAAAAATATATCAGCGCATGCACGTACCACCTTGAAATTCACGTTATGCATGTATATATATATACGCTCATTATCATGGTTCACATTGAAAATGTCTTTTTGCTACCCTAATGTGGACATATTCAACATAAGTTTCTGCCCTCAAGTGCAGCCATAATTTCATAGCAGATTTATCTACACGAATTGCTTCTTTTTTCGCATTGGAATCATATATAGAGTCTCTACCTTTCTTTTTTATTCTAGAGCAAAGTGGTCTTTTATCGACACCCGGCTTTTATCGACACATCTCCCGATTAATTGGCAATTATCTATTAACTGTCAATCAAATATTGACGATAACACTTATTATGTAATTAATGACGTCACTCGGAATTTTCCTGAATGTCTGCAACTCAAAGCACAACAACATGGCGCCATTTTTTGAAACAAGAGAAGACCACTCCTGATGGAGAAAGTGATTTTTATCATACTTACAAGGCCGATTAAGAACTGCAGGCTTGTATGACGGTTCACGCGTTCCTATTCATTTGTTTTACGGTAAATGTGTTGCATAGTTCATATCATTTTAGGCCTAGATTTCATCATAGAAACATGAACTGTGCATTATTTGTACTTGTTTCAAAAGTATAAGGGGTGTCGATAATACACCCATAAATGTGAACTGTCCGGCTATTATCGACATCACTTGGGGTAGGGGGTGTACCTTGGACCCCCAATTGACACTGCCTCTACAAAAAATTATGTTTTCCTATTGAATATGTGTTTCCTGAACATTTTCTGTCTCTCTTTGACAAAAACCCATTTTACGTATATCGTATGTATATATATCTACAGGCTCTGTCCGAAATTAGGGTACTCTGTATTGTAAAAATTACCTTACTTGGTGATCTTTTTGTCGGGCCTCAATTTTGTGAGCTAAAGTTACCAAAAATCTCGTCAGTAGCTCGAGGAACCGAAGTTGGTTAAGATAGTAACTAGTTTGCGAGTTATAGCAAAATATGTTTTAAAGTGTTCGAAACTTAGGACAGTACTGATTTATTTTATTTTAGAGACTGTATAATTTGGAATAAGGAAAAAGTCCCGTTCTAAATTCAATTAAAATGTTTTTTAACAATAATTGTTCCCTCTTCGGACTGTGCATACAGTCTAATGCAAAAATGATTTTCTTGCAAGATCCAGTTTTGGAATATTTTCATCTGACGCATTACACTGGTTTCGGGATCTGATTTATTCATGTAACATATGGCTTCGTGTAAATTGAGGAGACAGGCGGACAGACTGAGCTAAAATGACGATCACAATAATTATTTTGACTACTATGTAATACATGTAAGCGATAAATATTTCCCCTACAAAAAAGTGATGTTCAAGAGGATTTCTTTTTCTTCGAAACGTTTTTTTAAAGAGGGCAGCTCACAAAGTTCTTATTCTGTCTGTCATTAAGGGCATGTGCCCCCACCCCCAGCCCCCCTTCCAATATAAAAATGCGTTTCGGTCTAAACTGCAATATGAAAGATGCATTTCGGTCTAAATCCAGTTCAGGTCCCGTTTCTTTTCTTCTTTAACCGGATATTATTTGATGATTAAGTTGTCTTCATAACAGAAATGTTAGCGAGTGTTTAGACTTGATAAGAAACTAACAAAAATCACATAGAAAAACTATTGAGACAAAAGTGACAAGTAGATGGAATTCTACTAGACAGCTATGTTGATGCGTTGTATTGGTTGCTTTACATGTATTAATCTGTAAAGCCGGTAGGCTGAGCCCTGTCCTACTAAAGCTATGCTGTGCATCAATGTTTTTCTTGTTTTAATTGTTACGTTATATGATAAGATTTATTTTAAAACATTAAAGGTGTCGATAATAGCCGGAATGGTGTCGGTAATAGCCGGAAATGTGTCGATAATAAACGCACGCAACATGCCCGTTGCTAATTGGCTAGATGTTGTAATTTAGGGAGTACAATGGAATAGCCCCCAAAATTGACCAATGAGATGTTGTTCTATTATTAGTGCTGTTCCAGCGTACCTTCTCGGCTGAAACAGTAAAGATATGTTAACCACAAGTTTTAAAGTGTCGATAATACCCCGGAGAATGTGTAAACGGAATAAAAGTGCCATTGTACATGAACATAGACGTCAGCATTTTAAATGATTTACTGACATACGACAGCAGAATGCATGTATATGCTTCTGTTTGACGTATTAGTGTTTTTTTTTCATGTCAGAGACTTAAATGATTATCGTCTGTTTTTACATATTTAGAAAACATATTAAAGATTGCATTCCATTGTGACCGAACTGAAGCTTATTGTCTTGTAATTTAGTTCGACAAAATGAAAATAAGTCTATACCTTGGGGATGAGGTTTCTAAATAGAGTGAAAATGTAATCTCGAATTCCCTAGATATGTTCCTGAATGTTGATGAAATAGCTTTTGACGTACATCCAACGCAGGAGCTGTTGCAATTTTTTATTCGTCTGCCACACCATATACGACTATACATTTATTCGGATATAGTTCCCTAGGCAGAACTCTTTTTACCTTTATAGCTCTTTGGGGAATGAATCAACATGGATATATGAATGAGGCAACATGGATATATGAATGAAGCAACATGGACATATGAATGAGGCAACATGGATATATGAATGAGGCAACATGAATATATGAATGAAGCAACAGGGACATATGAATGAAGCAACATGGATATATGAATGAGGCAACATGAATATATGAATGAAGCAACATGGCTATATGAATGAGACAACTTGGATATATGAATGAAGCAACATGGATATATGAATGAAGCAACATGGATATATGAATGACTTAATGCAGTAGGCCTAATGCTTATTAACATAAAGATATCCTCTTTCTAGACTATGAAGCAGCTTTTGACAAGGTGGCACATGAAAGATTGCTAAAATAAATGTGGACCTGTGGTAGAAGGGGACTATCAAGTAAAACAACAGCACATTGCTCTCATATCCAATATATCTAGCATACATGTACTTTTCAAAGGATGAAAACAGTAAAATATGAATATATCAAAGCGTTCTGTACTTACAACTACTATGGATAATCTTTATCTGTGTTACTTGCAGCATGAGGATTCAAATGTTGACTCTTTGACCCAGGTGTTTTTTAATGTTGGCTACGTAATAAAATTATTGAATTAAAATTGAATTCTTATTTCCATAGTGATGTCAAATCACCATGGTCAATCCCTTGACTTCACCTCACTGTAGATGCAGTTCGATGTGAAAAAGTTGTAAACGCCACTAAACATAAAGAATTACGTATTTTCTTTGATGGCTGTGTGGTTTGTCAAGTAATGGGATGTTCAGTTAAACAGGAGGGTATGAAACGCCAAAGCGGTCTAATATTGACCACTTTATGTTTGTTATGCACATTCTTTGTTTTATTGTGAAGAATCTTTATTATATTATGTCAATGCCGTATTTTATTATGTATATTCTGTATTTTATTCTGTACATTCTCTATTTTATTCTGTACATTCTCTATTTTATTCTGTACATTCTCTATTTTATTATGTATATTTTATCAATAAAGAGTACACAGAATATGTTACGGAATAGACATAACATAAAAAGGAGCCTACATAATATAATCAAGAATGCACAGAAAATAATAAACGGTCTACGTAGTATAATCAAGAATATAGGGCCTACAGCATATAATAAGGAATAAACATAACATAAAAGAGTGTACACAATATAACAAAGAATGTACATAACCATCACACAGTGGTCAATATAAGACAGCCTTTGTGTTCCATATGAGTAAATGATGGTTTATGACCGGTTGACAAAATTTGGTCATTTTAGCTCACCTGGCACAAAGAGACAGGGTGAGCTATGAGGACCACTCGCCGTCCGACGACCGTCCATCATTTCCTTCAAACGACATCTCTTCTGAAACCACTGGGCCGATGTTGAAACATTTTTCTCCCATGAGTTTTTTGCCAATGGCGTTAGAAAAATGATGGCAGTAGCTGTGCTTTTCCTAAATTCAAATCCGGAAGATCTGTATGTCTTGATTTTTTTGCAGATGCTGCTATTGAATATACTAGTATACGGAGAATCAGCCTAAATGCTGGAAGGACAGTCCATGAAGGTAATAAATGCCCATACATCTCCTTACTGACACAGAAGCACAGAATAAACAGTGATACGGGGATATAACTTTGTAACTTTATGTAACTGCAATATTGTAGCACATCTGAAATTCTACAATAAATACAACAAAAACCGTCTAAAAGTAGTTCAACATTTCAAGGAAACATTCTACAGTGCCTTAGACACGTTTAAAACACGTCTTGCACGTTATAATGTGTGACAAGTTTCTTTAATTGCTTGAAAACTGGAAAAGTAGTTCGCGTCACAAGTACCATGAAGTTGTAGCTTCTGGTTGCAATTCTTTGGAAAATCGGTCTAAAATGTAATCGAACAAAATAAATTCGTATATGCTAAATTCTTCACCAAATTAAACTAGAACTGTCACAAGAGTGACGAATTATATACACCCACAATACAGCTTTGTCACAGAAGTATGGCAACCATAAGAAAGGAATGGCCACAAGGACATAGAGTTGAGTTATTATACAATAACTTGTGTAAATGAGACCTTGACCTTTGACCTACTGACCCCAAAGTCGAACTTGACCTGTATTTCATGATGTTACAGCTGTGTACCGAAAATTATTTAAATCGGTCAGGCCTTTCATGAGTTATCATCCGGAAACTGTTTTACAGTTCAGAGTCACTGTGACCTTGACCTTTGACCTACTGACCCCAAAGTTTAACTTGACCTGTATTTCATGAAGTTGCACGTGTGTACCAAAAATTATTCAAAAGGGTAAAGTCGTTCATGAGTTATCATCCGGAAACCATGAAAAGCAACAGACCGACCGACAAACCGACAAGCTCACTCCTATAACCCCGCCACCCCCCAACTTCGTTTTGTGGGGGTATAACTAGGGAGTAGGTTACGTTCAATAAGTATTGTTAAAAGAAATTTTAATAACACTTGGTATGGCCTACTCTTGTGAGCTGTTTGAAGGTCAATTTCGAGAGGGCTGGATACATTTACTATTTTGCAGTGTATAATGATCAAAATGGTCAAGTGACTAGCAAACAGGGTTAACACGAGCTGTCAGTAGGACAGCGCGCTCGACTTTTTTAGTGCTTGCCAATAAAACAAAACTTTGACAGTTAAGGGCACACAAGACTTTAACTTTAACTAGGAATTTCTAAGTACAAATCAAGAAACATTTGCACAGAGTTATCTTCTCTTGCTTACAGATAGGTCTCATGATGGTACATAAGTACTCCAACTTTCAAAGTAATATCGCAAATGGTTAAGTCAACAAGTGGACAAGAATTAAAATTTTAACTGAGTTTCTAAGTCAAAAAGGGCCGTAATTCAAATAAAATCCTTGACAGAATTACCTTCTCCTGTCAATGTTTGGGGATCATGATGGTAAACAAGTATTCCAACTTTGAAATTAATATCTCAAACTGTTAAGTCAAAAAGTGGACTGGCACAAAAAACTTTACCAAGATTCTAAGTCGATAAAGGGCCTTAATTTTTAAAACAAATCCATGACAGAGTTACCTTCTCTTGCCTACAGATGGGGGTATTGATGTAAACAAGCATTCAAAGTTTCAAAGCAATATCTTAAAGGGTTATGGCAATAAGTGGATTTTACCCATTTTCAATGTATTTTCTAAGTAAAAAAGGGGCATAATTCTGTCAAAAACCTTGGTTACTTCCAAAGCAATACCTTTCATGGTTTTTAAATAAAGTGAGGTGAAAAACTTAACCAAGCTGAATGCACTTTCTAAGTCAAAAAAGGGCCATAATTATGTCAAAAACCTTGACAGAGTTATGTACTCTTGTCTGTAGAAGGATGTTATTATGGTAAACAAGTATGGTAAGTTTCAAAGCCATACCTCTAATACTTTTGAAATAAAGTTGGGTGGTACGAAAAACTTAACCAAGGTGTGACACTAACGCCGACGCCGGGGCGAGTAGGATAGCTCCCCTTTTCTTCGAAAAGGCGAGCTAAAAATCAAAATACAAAAGCAATTGTTGGTTTCAGGGCGTGTTGTGGAGACGGGATTACTCTTTTTTTTAACATTTTGGTTTTATAAAGTGGTGCGTTTTCTTTTGGTTTCCTTATTAGCGTGTTTCTTTTCAAATACCTGATTCCCTCTTCCTTAAAGTCCCATTAGCAATTTAGATACCCAATATAAACAGATGGTAAAGTTACGGATAATATATGTTCCAATTTGTTTGAAACAATGTTGACGTTCAGATAAAAGATGTTCTTTCACGTTTTTGTCTTTCTTCACGAGAAAGCCTGACGTCAGCGTTTCTTATTATTTGCAGTATCATTGAAAAAAAATAGGCTACTATATCTATAGTTTTTATATTCGATTTGAAAAGCAACCTAAGAAATGTTTTAGGATCAAATAACGGTCCATTTCGTTGGTAAGATATCCTTCTTGGTAATATAGGGGCTACGAGTAACTTTAGACCCAAAGTGCTTGCTGATAAGACTTTAACGGGTACTAGCCATTTAAAAGGAGCTACGAATAGTTAGATATATAACTTTTTATTTAAAATAGTACAAAATTATCACAGTCACATATATTTAGATGTAAAAATATGTAAATTGCAATATTTAACTAAAATATAAAAATAAACTAGAGCTATCACTAAATGTGATTAATACCCCCGAAAGACTGCTTTATAAACTGAGGAAGTTCGTAGTAACAGAATACCTTGCAAAAAAAAAAATAGATATTGTTCTTGGTAATAACTCTGTAATTAGTCAAGATAGAGTTATGGTTCTTGTACACTGCACTTCCTCTCATTGTGCTGGGCCATTGTATGAAGTTGTATTGCATTCAAACCAGTAGTTTTCAAGTTATGCTCTGCGACAAGGAAAAGTAAAAATGGGCTTTAACTCAGTTAATACTTAAGATAAGAGTTATGATTCCTGTAAACTGCACTTCCTCTCATTGTGCCAGAGCATTGTATGAAGTTGTATTGAATTCCAACCAGTAGTTTTCAAGTAATGCTCCGGACAGGGAAAAGTAACAAAGGGCAATAACTCTGTAATGAGTCAAGAAAGAGTTATGGTTCCTGTGCACTGCACTTCCTCTCAATGTACTTGACCATTGTATGAAGTTGTATTGAATTCCAACCAGTAGTTTTCAAGTTATGCTCTAGGCAAGGAAAAGTAACAAAGGGCAATAACTCTGTAAATACTCAAAATAGAGTATGGTTCTTGTACACTGCACTTCCTCTCATAGTGCTAGACCATTGTATGAAGTTGTATTGAATTCCAACCAGTAGTTTTCAAGTAATGCTCCGGACAAGGAAAAGTAACAAAGGGCAATAACTCTAAAATGAGTCAAGAAAGAGCTATGGTTCCTGTGCACTGCACTTCCTCTCAATGTATCACTTAAAATGTACATTAAACCAGCAATGACAAGGACACCGTTCAAAATGGTTGATGCTCCCTGACGTACTGAAATTGTTAAACATGTATTAATAAAATTGGAAACAAACTGACGATTGACCTCCAAGTGTGAACTGTCTTTTAGGCTAGGGACATAGGTCTTGTGTGTAGCACGTTGTCTTGATATGGTATTTCAAAATCCTTGAATGCGTGACAAATTTACAGTCCGAACACGTCCACATGTGCAATATAAGCATTTAAGGACCTCATAGCACCTCATGGCTTTGACCTACATTTGTGTTAGTTATTTCAAAATTCCTCTATGGATGACAAAGTTACAGTCCGGACATTAACATCCCATGATGATTGACCCGCAAGTGTAACTTTGGGATAGACACCTAGGTCTTGCGTGCGACACGTCGTCTTGATATGCTGAACATTTGTGCCTTGTTATTTAAAAAATACAACCATGCATGACAAAGTTACCGCCCAAGGACGGACACAGTTACGGACGTACTTACCATACAGATGGGTAGGTGGACGATGCGATTACTATATGCCCACCTTAGGGGACATAATATTTGCAATTATTTGGAGGCAGGAGTGAAACCGGGGTAATTCAACAAAGGCCAGATAGATTTAGTACTCTTGCCTTCAATGTCCTCGAACTGTATACTTTTTGTAGCCGGTGTAGTACTAGGAAATAGCACAAAGCGGCGGCTATATGCTCCCCGATTTGAGGAGCATTAATACGTTATATTTGACTATATATATATATATATATATATATATATATATATATATATATATACAGCATCAAATTGTGTTGAACAATTCATCTACCCATTTCTTTTTAATCTGAAAATGTGTGTACGAGTATTCCTTCCTGAGACATTATTGCATAAATAAAACATAAAATTCCTACAGCTATTTGTTTTTCAGACGTGTGTTCACCAAAAATAAAGAGATTCTTCAATATTTTGAGCAGAAAATCTGTAAAACTGTCCGATAAAAACTGACAAATGTAAAAAATAATATCAATATATGTAATCACTTTTTACCCATCATGACATATTAAGCTATTTAAGAATGGTATAAACTGAAAGCACTTGCCTTTATGAGACTATATGGACTAACTGTTCATATACTATCGTAAAAATCGTTAGTTTTATGTCATCTTTGAATGATAAGTTCATGATATTTGATTTATGGTAATTTGAAAATATGAATATGAAATAAATATAAATAATATGAAAACATAATACAAACAATAAAGACGATGTGTCCGTAGCGTAACAGACACTAGTATATGTGTACACAAAAGTTACACCAATTGCACTAAAAGCAATACAGGGTATACAAGAAAGAAACAAATGCATTAATCCTGAACAAATAATTGGTACAAAGTTATAAATGTTGACATACATCGGAGAATCTTTCCTAAATTAACAACAATGTATACATATATAAAACAAATTGCATATGAAAATACAAAACCCGCGCCAAATTTGAATATCTCAGAGAAGTCTTAGCTTTTGCATCAAGATTCCCTTGAATGCAAAATATGGCAAATGTTTTCGACAAAGATATGAATCAGTCAATCTGTAAACGCGTGTTCGAAAGCAAAAAAAAACGTCGATTGAAAACATATAGTACAAATGATACTAAAATATACCGTATTAACACAAATAAGATATTGTTATATAATAATATATATTTGAATGACAAGGACCTGTAAATGCTCCAGTAAAACAAATGAATTACTAGATAAACACATCTTTGAAAGACGTACAACACAAAAAGAAAATAAATGCAACTCTGTTTTGCATTTAAGACTTCACTTCATATCAAGCAACTTTAAAGTTTTTTCAAGATATGTTTGCAAAAAGAACAAACTGTTAACATAGATGACACTGTCGTTAAAATAATACACTGATGTTACCGTTTGTAATATATATTAGTATTTTGTAATTTTATCTAGTTTCTACAAAAGCTATAAAATTTCTACTAATCCAGAATACAGTACCTGAATAGTGTACATATACATGCGTTGAATGTGAATTGTGAAAGTATAAACCCACAAAAAACATGCACCACTCAATAAAACGTAGGTTACAAATACGTGAACCGTAACATGAACTTTAAATATCTCCACTGTTGGTTTGATACCTAGATACAATTAAAAGTTCAGTCTCCGTTCGTTATATGGAACTCTATTCAGTGGAATTCATGCTTATCCCAGTGTCTTTTGCTAGTCCCACCAGCATATTTTCAAATAACTTTTAGATACTTAAATCCAATTCCTTTTAAAGCGAACTTTCTCGACAGTTTCTAATGACAGCCATATGTACTTCGTATCTATAACATAAGCGCCATACACATCAAAAGCAAGCAAACCACATTCAACATTAGCCACACATTACATTATTGTGTTGATTGTGTTGCGAATATTAACAAAATCGTATCAACGGTGAAAATAATAACAAATAACAAGAACTGCACGAAGTTGTTGTTTCGCCTACGAGTTTGAACGAAAAAATCAGTGGTAGACATGATTTGGCTATTTTACAGCACTCGTGACCTTGACCTATGACACTGAAGAACATAAGATACCTAAAACGAATGTCGAACAAATATCATTCTTGCGTTATTACATACATGTACATGTGTTTTGAGTAATTTTAGACCCGAAAGTCGGAAGCAAAGGCAGAAAATATAGCAAAATGAAAATATTATCTGTAACTTCTTACCAATCATGATTCAATGATTTTAAACAGTTCATGTTCAGTCACAATTTTGCACTAATAAATAATACACAATGTTTCTGCATACCAGATATGACAAACTTTTTTTCCAATTTCACTAAATATCAAACAAGATAATAACTGCTCAAAACTTATGTAAATTGTAACTGAACTGTAACTTGACATAGTCGGAAATATCATATTCCTGCATTTCATAATCAATAAAATCAAGCCCATATTCATAGATCATTGATGGAAATCCACCATTAAAACTTTACCCCCCTCTTCGTACCAGTTGACACAAATTGTTTCGTTTTACAGAAGAGCAAGACAACCGGGACAAATGAAGCGCATTCTGGTACTCGAATGCACTTGACACCATATTTTTAATATTACACATTACATTTATTACTACATGGTGTCAGTCACAATTTCCATAGTTTCTTTGGTTATTTTTGTTTCTAATGAAGCTAAATTTAGCAATGCAGTCGACTGTGTCAATTTTCGTCTGTGGTATGATCAGACGAATTATGTCAAAACTGAACAAACCTGTTAAATTTGACTATGGTACCATAATACTACAAAAAGTAGGTAAAACTACTATTTATACAACACGAAACATAAATACGATAATCCATCCAGGTGTAGACTGTGGTTTAACTATTTGCCAGTTTTACTCTTGTGAAAGGTCATTGCTCTGCATTCATTTACTGTTCTTGTTTTCAATATCGCACCTTACACGTGTAGCACCCTGATAAACCAATCAAAGAACGATGCAGGCTTTACTTGTTTTTGCAGTAACCTGAGTCTTGAAGCCGATTGCACTCTCCCTCATTTTGAAGCGGCCTTTTCTTTTGGTACGGTTGAACACTCGGGTGAGCATATGACCTGCTTCTTTGTCATCTACCATCATCTGCAACATCATAATTCTTCCATCTTCACAACCAATCAGAACAATTTTATCAGCTGTTACTTCCATATTCATTGGTATACTATGTATCGCGGATATTCCGACCACCTGCTGCGTTTCTACACAGCCTATTTTTACTAATCCCATCTCGGTGTCCATCCAGAGTGCATACTTTTCGTCCATTGTGAGTAGCGGTTTTGGAACTTTCTTCGATTGCTCTCCTAAATGGGGATCAAATTGACAACATGTAAGGCCCATTTTTATGTCGAACACATTTCTGTTTCTGTCAATTCCGTATCTTCCATCCCGTCCGATATGTAATGTGCTTGCTGGCAATTCTTTAAATGTAACCACCGTATCTCCTGATTCTATATTGAGTACAATTGTCTCCCAGGATTCCTTACCCTCATTGTCTGTATGAATGTGCTGGCCAAGAAAGCAATCACTCTCTTTGGTTATCCATTGAATATACTTTGGGTGCATTTTACTGTATGTTCGGACTTCCCTCCCTGTTTCAACATCAAATGCTCTTGAATAGATCTTAACACCTGGGTAGAGTTGTTCCTCTATTCCTACAATAAGATACCTGTCATTCTCAGCAAAGAATACCTGGAGCATGTTAAATTTGCCAAAAGGTATTTGTACACCCGTTCCTGTTCCTGTTGGCAATTTGCAGAAAGTCAACATATGTTCACCATTTAGTTCTGATTCAGTTATAGTAACCATATTTTCCGAGTTGGTTCCAAGTACATATGCCTTTAAATTCAGACTTGATACCGGCAACGTGCTGAGAAGATTCCCTGAATGTGTATCCCAGACCTTAAGGCAGTTATCTGAATGGTACTCTCTGAGAACAGCAAACTTCCCATCTTGTGTAACTTTAGGCATCATGGCTTCGAAGTCATGTGAAATCTCACATCTCTTTTGACCTGAAACTATATCGACAACCACAAACTCCGTAGAATTCATGCTGCGATACACGGCTGTTACGCCGTCCCTATCTAAACATACATACCGTGCTGAGTTACTCAGAGACAATGGCTGATAACTTCTGCTTTTCTTCTTCAAAGATGCTATGTTCCATGTAGTAACATGATTGTTACGACTATTTGTTGTAGTGAGGTATTCTCCAGATGAAGCAATTCGAAGATGTGTTATCCTGCTCTTTGTAGCTTCGATGGCATGTTCTACTTCTCCAGTGTTTACGCTAAACAAGATTATGTACTTATCATACCCTGCTATGATATGTTTAGAATCTGGAGTAACCACTGCGTCATAGCTTAGTACACGGTAACGTGGTTTATATGCTTCTGGAACTCTTATTTCTTTGAAAACTTTGTTCAGCTTTAAATCCCAAACGACTAAACATTCTAATCCAGTGACAAAACAAAGATCATTCTGTACTTGTACACTTTGAATTGTCAAGTCTTTAGTACGTGACATGTTGAGGGTTCCTAAAACATGACCAATATCTGATCCCTGCTGGAGATTTACCACTTGAATTTTATTTGCTTTTTCCATTACTATGAATCCAGTACTAGCATTTTCATTGACAAAAATCGACTTCGGCGTTTCTAGGCATGAGATCTGATAAACGAATTCAAATGTGTCCATTTTATATATTGTGTACATATTTGTCTGTTTTGGGTGAAGTAGAACCATCTGGTCATCTGCAATGAGGACTGCTTTGTCAGGACTTCCGTCGAACTCGTGCAAAAGCCTGCCGGATTCTCTGTCAAAAACATCTGCAGATTGCTTTGAAATGTTCACTAGCAGTCGGTTTACGGTGATGTTAAATTCAACATCGTCGTAAAAGACAATTTTAGGATATTTCTTCTCAAGTGCCAGTGTTTTTTCAACTTCGCAAGTGCGGAGATTGACAATGAACACTCTGTTTTCTTTCATTTGATGCGTGGACCCAATTATTAAAACATCCTTCCCTGTTGGTTTCGACATGACGTTTAATGTGCCTTCATCTTTTCCCATTAGACTTAGATTTGCATCCAAATCTCCTGTAGACAGATCCCAAATAAGTAGTTCGTTATCGCCAGACATCGTTGCAAAGTGTGCTGAGTCACTGGATATTTCCGAAATATACGGAGAAGTGGGAATCTTTGCATTCTCTATTCTGTATACCTCTGCTTCGCTTGGTATAACATAACAAGGCTGATATGGCAAAAGTTTACCCTGTTGGGCACAAGCAGCCATTGAATCGTTCAAAAGCTTCATTTCATCTTGTCTTGCATTAACCTGAAGTAGAGCAAGCAATCGCCCTGATATTTCCATTGCAAGAGTCTCGGGAAATTTCGTTAGAGTCGATTGTGATGCCTTCAGTGCCTTGTGCAAAATACCTTCACTTTCCCCACACAATGCCAAGTCTAAAAGCAACTCTTGTAATGAGACTGCCTTAAGTTTTGTTAGATTCCACTCGTAATTAAACAGACACACAGTTCTGAGTTCAGCATGTCTATCCGCCTCAAAAAGGTGGTAAGGAAGTTTGTTTAACTTCCGCTTGTTGTACCTAACATTTTTTCCTTCTTTGTCTTGACTGTAAATCATTGGCTGGGCAGATATCTTACGATCTGCTTCACTGTTTGGCGAGGTTGCCCCCACTCGCTTCATTTGCTCTGCAGTAAAGGTAAACGGTTTCTTCACGCTATACCATTTGCCAAGATAGTAGTCTGCCATCAACGAATGGATTTCCTGTTTAAATGCCTTGTTTGTCATGTAACGTTTCTCTGCTGTTTCAAAAAACTGACGATGGTACCAGAAGAAAGAGCGAACTTCATCGACCTCCTTGTCAACCAGATACTGAGATATATCATGTCGAATCCGCACCCAAAGTAATGGAGGTATCCGCCGTAAGGGAGGAACATGAATCTGAAAAACATGTGTCAAAGCGTCATCATCTAAAGACAACAGGTCTTCTAATTCGGTTTCGCTGATACCTGTCAAAGACGCTGTAACATAAGCCAAAGCCCTGGTCACTAACACAATACCATGTTTCTTCTCAAGTTGTGAGAACAAGGTTTCTATACTTTGCTGCACAGTATAATTCAATTCACATAGGTGTAATGGAGCATAAGATCTCCAAACCAGAACTTGATCATATGTGAGCTTTACAAACAGAGGTAATGAACACTTCACAAATGCTGATTCTACAATAGAAAATTGTTCCTCTGTGAGAGTTCTGTTATTCTTTGTGAGCCATGCTTTCAAGACCTGTCCGCTTAATTCGTGTGAGAACACTGGCACTTGGATGAACGCATTCTTTGGGAAAATAGTTCTCAGTGTTCCAATTAGAGCGGTAGCTTCTGTGTATGTCGAGATAAAAAGTCTGACGTGAGGTGGCAGGTTCCTTGGTAACCAGTGCATTTTGTAAGCATTATGATCTTTTGCCAATTGGTCCAATGAATCCAAAATTATAACAAGTGGTTTTTCTTTTGTTCCAAGTTTAAGCAGTTCTTGGAAGAGGTCCTTTAGTTCTTCATACGATTCTGGTACCTAAAAGTTTAAAACAGGTACGATCAATACACTTGTAAGTTGCAAATACCCGCCTAAGTGGTGTCTCAAAGTATGTTACCTTGACCGTATAGGTGTGGACCTGGTACTCCCGCACGACACTTCCTCTCAATGATGAGCATTTGTGCAAATGTATTTGAAAATTCTTCAATGTATGACAGAGTTACAGTCTGAACAGGAAAATGTCTACAGACAGACAGACAGTCAGACAGAGGGAAAGTGCACATCACATTCCCAATATATTAAAAGCGTTCAATGTTTTACAATGTTATAATTCGATTATGAATATGTGCATATATACAGGATTCTTAGACCTCTGACCTTGACATTCAATAAAGGGACGCGGACTTGTGCATGACACGTTATCGCCATGTGCTCAACAGCAATTTTAAAATCCTTCAATACATGACATAGTTACCATGTAAACAAGATTTCGTGACCTTTAAAATGTGACCTTGACCTTCAAGCTAGGGGTGCTGGACATGCACGCGACACGTTGTCTCCATGAGCGGAACATTTGCGACAAGTTGTTTTAAAGGCCTTCAAGGCATCGCAGAATTACAGTCCGGATATGAATGTGTGCACATGTACACGATTCCGTGATCTTTAAACTTGTAAGTGCGACCTAGACCTTTTCAGTAGGGACGGTGGACTTGCACGCGTTACGTGCACGGCGTCTTCATGTGCTGAACTTTTGTGCCAAGTTGTTAAAGAATCCTTTAAAGCAAAAGAGAGTAACAGTCAGGACACGAATGCGTCCATATATTCACGGTCCGTTACCTTTAAACTGTAAGTGTGACATTGACCATTGAGCTAGGAACGCGTGGGTCTTGCACTCGACATATCATCGGGCGCACGATACGTTTGACGATGCGATTACTACATATGGGGTCATAAAAGGACAATATCTTTGTACGAATACGTGCTCGAGTGGTAGTACCTGGTATTTTGGTACATGAGTATGAAACAAATACATGTACTAACAATAGAAACTTAATGTTTTGATCCAAACATACTGTGACATGCCATAGGCATATTTGTTAAACGATGAAACATTTTCATTCATGCATGTAATCAGGATAAGAAATCATCAAAGGCAAAAGGAATATTTACTCAGCGTGGCGTTCTATTTTCAAACTATTTTGCATTACCAAGCGGTAAGTTCATTTATATTTGAAACAAACTTAAATATGTTGGTCGGTGTTTTTACGACTTAGAGAGATTAGACAAAATACCATACGTGAGCAAAGAATGTACATGTACTTACCGATGTTCTATCTTTATTATAGCAGACGACAATTTGTTCACAGAGACTATGCAACAATCGTCTTAAGTTACTACTATCTGGCGATGTACCAAGTAATCTTAATACAGTAACTGCGTTTTTCAAATCTGACGGAACCTGCAATTGAATAGAAAAATAATTTTATGTAAAAAGCCCTTCAGTAACTTCAAGAACTACCTTCGAACTAACTGACCACCTCTTCCGTGCAGTCCTTTACTCTGTTTTAAGCTCCACAGATGGTGTAACATTAAAGGAAGTCGGGCTAGGCTAGGTGGGCGGACCATTTATCTAGACTTTTGGCCGGCACTACATTTTATATGGAATCTTGAATACATGGGAGTTTCACTGATATCAGATACATTTCGGGTCTTGTACTTAGAAGTTCGAGCGAAAAGTATGATTCTATCAAATATACTCTTTGTTATGCTTTCTTAAAATATCGACTCGTTTAAATACCATGACATTCCCGTTTGTGACGTAATATAGCTTCGAGCACTTGGTGTATCTCTCAGTTTAATGTCAATTTTTTACGAGATTATTAGATAATAACCATTTTCTCCTCGATTTCTCTATTTCTAACTTTGAATAAAATAAATATCATATGACAATGAAGTTAAAAAATCAAGGTAAATCATTATGACACCTGTTGATAGAGCCAGCTACCTAGCCACTTCCTAGATTAAATGTGTATTCTAAACTTTTCAATTATAAAAATCAAATCACAAGCTGAATGATATGTAAAGTTTAATATTAAGCTGTACCAATTTAGCAGTCTGCGCCATGATAGATGTTTTGCCACATCCAGACTGCCCATATAAAATCAGAGGATGAGCTGTATGTTGGTTGAGGTAGTATTTTATGTCACTGAGTATATCTTCTCGTCCATGAAACATTGAGCACCTTTCATTTGCCATATCCAAATGCTGCAGAACCTGTATTTAGTGGATGTACAATTCGTGTGAGTAAAATATTTTGATGATAATCATGAAACATTTTTGTTCCCTGGATTTTCAACCTACCTAACTGCTTTTAAAACCGGACCTGCCAATTTTCGAAATAAACGAAACTTGAACTTAAAAACACGTTTCAAACAAAACATAAATCGTTCCTAATCAGTGTTAAATAATCATAAGTTTAATTACTTTACAACAAAATTAATGCAATGTTAAACGAATGTTGAAAATCATTTTGCCTTGCAGAAATTAACGTAACGATATACGTCTCATGAAAATCTAAGGTCGTTTCACAAAAATACACATTTAAGGTTTCAAAACAGCTTCAAAATTGGTGGCAGATGAAGCGTTCCTATCAAACATGAAACGAAATTGTACCAAAAATGTACACAAATGTCTGTAATAAAACAGAGAATAAAAGCCATAAGCCACTCAAAGTCATGCAATTTTGCATAGAACTTAAGCCACAGTTAAGTTACATCAGTCATTGAAAAAAGGAAAAAAAGCAAACTTCTGTTTAATGAAATCCGGTTACTTTACCAGCATTAATCCGTTGTCATATATTTGTGAAGTTTAAAAACAGATCTTACAGTTACAAAAATCACGAACCTATATGCAAAAATACATGTACTAGCTTATAATATGAAGCATGTTTTGCAAAAGCGAAAGGTATAGACAAGGCACTGGCTTTGCTCAAGTTGTCGGAGTACAGCACTGT
Source organism: Saxidomus purpurata (assembly GCA_022818135.1). Lineage (NCBI taxonomy): Eukaryota > Metazoa > Mollusca > Bivalvia > Venerida > Veneridae > Saxidomus > Saxidomus purpurata. Next base: position 27,169,233 of record JAFMSR010000004.1, on the reverse strand, counting down.
AATAATTTCCATGCTTAATAAGTTTAAAGTTTAATTAAAAGCTCACAGTGGTTTCTGGTTTCATACAACTAGACAACTTACCTCTGATAGTATCTCTTAACACTAAATGGACATACTTTTGTTAAAAAACTAGTGATGACTCTACTCTCTTATATCATAGTATGGCGAATGTTGAAATTTATCTTCATAGTTTTACTACTATGATGTTGCCAACTTTTACAGAAATAAGCAGGTTGGAGAACAGTATGAAGCAGTCTCACCGGTATCACGCTTTCATAAATTAATTACAAAGCAGAAATCAGAATTTTAATATGAATCGTATGGCGTCATCGCTTGTGCAATGCAAAGTAATAACGCCTTAGACAACTAGGCCACCGCAACAACCCCATAATGTAACTTTGTTTGTGCAAATAACCTGTAAATCTTAGTTTACTCTACACAACACTGTAACAATGTTTATATATATATACTACATGAAAGCCATGACTATTATCACGTGGATACTTTTTAAAACCTAAATCTCGGAGCATTACAATTCTCATCTAAAATGTTGCACCTACTGCGGAATAAATGAGGCATAATTTCATTACGAAGACCAGTAGACATACAGTCATTTACTCTCGGTAATGATTTCAAAAATACACTGAAATACACAATGTTTCAAATACATGTATTTTATGAGCTATTCCGATACACACTCTTGAGTGGATACATCTGTCCTCCTTGTTATTTAGAAACTCAAATCTACTTTCGTAATAGTGAACATTTGAATCTACACAATATTGCGAAAATTTGAATCTAAAAAAACCACGAACATTTGAATATACACAGTCATTACAATATTCATTGCATAAATTCTCACTTTTGAAAACTCATTTCAAAAAAATAACGTTCTATAAAGTAAAATTATTTCTTTTTATCTATCTAAAGTGAATTACTTACCTCAATGTAAAGTTCATCCATGGTTAAAGACCGTTCCTTTTTTACTGCCTTGTCAATTTTGTCTACCATACTGTTGAAGAAAGAATCTTTGAATGTCGTAAGATAGCTTTCATGGTCTTCTCTATTGATTCCTTCCTTCTCACTCCAGCACACAGTGTTTCTGTAAAATAGCACTTTAGTTTACTTCAACTTTATTGTGTGTCCCATGTATTGTTGCAAATTCACAGTTTCTTTACATATACTTGTTGCCAAAGAGTTGACTGTATAGTTTATACAATCAAAGGACTGACAGTGCTGGAGGATCGATTGTCTCTGAACAACACAGTCTGCACACATTACATATATGTAAATATCAGGACAACATAGACTGGACACATACATGTGTGAATACCAGGACAACCCTTGCACGAGTAAAGTTATAAACTGGAGACACAACTGTCAAATTTAGACCTTTCACCATTTGTGTAAACTTTACTTCTGAGATAGGAACCCATGTGCTTACATTATGTCATTCAGTGACTATGTTCAACTACCCTATGAAGTATTAAGCTGTGAATCGTAACTGAGAAATGTATTTTGACAAAACTGAACTGAATATTTATGGTTTGAACAACTTTTAATGTCATTTAAAAGTTATGGAATATGCCCATAAGGTTGATTGTATTGTGCCAATTAATTCGGATTAAACGTCGCACCCAACAGCTAAGGTCATATTGCAACTTCCGGCTTTCGTGGAGGAGGAAGACCCTGGGTGCCAATTCCCTGTATCAGAATTTTGGGGTCATTTAGAAATTCCGAGGGCCATACCCTTTATTGTAAAAAAATAAAAGGCATGGCTATATGTTATAGAAGTTTTATTCAGTTTACTTCTGTAAAACTGCATGTAAAAATCACAAAATGGTGGGTAATCAAAGGTTTGGCAAGACTACAGGTGTTTCTCTCTGGATGCTTTCCATTTTGTCACTGCATCTCAAAAGTCAAATTTGTCCACAAAGCGAATTTTCATAAGTGCATTCAACCATAGACATTAAACTTTGATATTATTTGGCACACTGAAACCCCTTTCAATAGTGACAGTCTGATCGAAATTACTACAAAATGATCATTAAAATCACTCAGAAAGGCGTTTTTGTTCCCCGTTTTAAGGTTCGTCGACCATCTCTTGTTGTGCGTCTACGATACCATGATGACGGTACCATAAGAATCAACACACACAAAAACGCGATGGTACAAAATGCGGGTCGATCCGAAATCAGACGACAACGACGACGGAATAGGGTCAAAATTATACATATCCCATACCGGAAGCGTATTTAATTTATCTTGCATTTCGAAGCGTTTTGAGAGGTTTTTAAATGTTGTTTTTGTAGTAATTTGATCATACACATTTTAATTGCGTCACAGAAGACGCTCTTTGCTACTTCTGTTGCGTCATTGACAAAATGAGTGCGTCAAAAACGCAGAAAACGCGCTCTCGCGGAAACACTGAAATTAGTGTATCCGGTGTAGCGATGCGTATTTCACGGGTCTGGTACATTTCTCTTGTCACACCGGTCTGACTAGAAAACTGTTAGGATAAAAACCGCGTAGGAAAATAGTTCCATACAGAACAGATTATTTAAGTTACAAATTATAAGAAAAACAACAATATTATATTTTGCTATTCTGAAATGTTTTGATATTATTTAGATCTGTTACTATGTAATTTTTAAAACAGAGGACAGTATAATTCGTAACAACGGAATGTATGGAACTACTTGTTTGTATGTAAAGAGAGCTATACTGTGTTAACATTGGATCCGATTGAATAAATCAATCGATCCAAAAATGTATTAGAGTCATACAGTGTGTACCTTTTGTCTCAAGTGCTGTCCTTCCTCATAAGCAGAGGGTGTGTGGGTCAGAATGTTGGTTGGTAAGGTGCATTGATGGTGATTTTGGGTCATTTTTCTTATTTGTATACTTCATACTTAGGTTATATTGTATTAAACATTTTGTGGAGTTTTAAACTAGGCATATCGTGATAAGATGTGATTGCCATTGGCCAATCAAAATGATCTAAAACCTTTAAAACACTATTAATTAATTTGGTATTTTTCAACGATTCAAATGCACTTTTTAACAACACAAACTTTAGATAGTAAATACTTATGGTAGAGGGATCGGATATTACTGAACGTTACAGAGAAATCCTGTGTATATAAAGAGAGTTTTATGGACTCTATATAGTTGACCTATACTCTTGTAATCTCTTCACTATAAACAGGAAGGGATGTACGGTCCAACCTCTCTGAACGTCTCCTCCCTAGAGCAACAACCTCCCTAGAAAAACATACATTTTCTTTCCTGTATGTCAATTATATTTGTTATCTACCTCACCAGGACAACACTTCTCTACAACAAACACACTTCTGCGTTCCCAAGGGTGTTCACTTTTGTGATATCATTCTGCCTACGTGTAACATTGTACCTTGTAATGTTGCTGTCTTGCAACTTCTGGACAATTTGCTCATCTCTCAGTTTTGACAGAATGGATTGGGCCTCATTGTCAAGAGACTTCGGATCACTAGCCATCACGTCAATGAACCGCCAAGCTTTTTCATGATCTAGATGAGATGCTATGTCCTCAATGATTCGTACAAAACATAAGCAATGGTCTGCTGCACTGTTTGGTAGCTTTATTATACCATTGAAGATTTCTGCTTCAGTAACTGTGAAAGTAAATACAGATCAAGTTAACATGGGTATTGATAAGTGACATGATATACAATGTACTATCATTTATTATAAAATCATATTTCGAAGCCACTGTAAATAAACCATTTAAGATTTTATCATGCATTTTGCGTATTGCACGTTTCCCTTGAGTGATATGATGGACTGTCTCTGGCATCACTGAATAAAAACTTGTAATAAGATGGTCTGCTTAATCATTCTTGATTCTTGATAAACTATTTGCACATTCTTTGATACACAATGGGGCCCTGCTGACGCTATATTGATCACTTGACTGAAGTCTGTAAGCAACTATGATAGAGGACCATCTAAACAACAATCTTGTGAAGTTTGGTTGAAATTGACTCAATGGTTACAGAGATGTCATTTAGATGTTTTTCTATTCTACGCTCTGACGGCAATTTTTGCAGTGGAGAAGAACCATTCATGTGACTTTTGTGAAGAACCATCCAATTAAGGCACACTCCTGTGGAGTTCGGTTGAAATTGTAATAGTTGTAAAGATCGAAATGTTATTTAAAGGTTTTCCTAGTTTTAACTTGAGCTACCATTTTGTGCAATGGAGCAGAACTATTTGAGCAAGTTTGGTAAAGGACAATCTAGTTCATAGGTTAAAGTTCTTATATAACAACCATGTCTCTTCCTATGACAAAGGTGGCAGTTACTGGATACAACAGTCTAGTACTGGTTGTTCCCAGGAACATTGGTATTGTACAGCTGAAACGGACGTTAAATCCTAAGAAAAAATAATAGACAACAGATTTACCTGACATATAATATTTATGTCTGTCTTCGTCGGATATTAGCTTCTTCTGGTGACAAATATCACTAGCGAACTTGAACTCTGTCCGTAGATTGCTATAAACATCATTCCATTGAGACTTTGCGTCTTTGTTGTCCTGAAACCAATTCTATTCTACATGTCAAATGAGCAATTTTTAGGGAACAAATTTTTATTTTCCTATCTACGTAACAATGCAATCTCCTACATGCCTCAGAATTTTATAAAAACATAAATGAACCAACAGCAAGCTTAAACTACTGGAATTTCCTCAAAACTCTTTGATTAATCTGGAAAAAACACAAATTTACTCCAACCTTTATGGCATATATCAAAAAGACATGTGTTTACTGTAACAGACACAGTACTTTTATACTGAAATGAAAATTAATTTAATTAAAAGGATTCATAAGAGAGTGAAGCTGGTCTAATATGTTAATGTACTTATTTACAGGTTACATATCAACAGATTGTGAAACAGATCTGTCAGACAAAATACAAAAAGAACCCATGTCACACAAGGAAATAGCCAATCATTTATTCTTCCAAACTAATGTACTGGCTTCATGAATTTGACAGTCGCCAGGTGGAAAGACCAAATGAGGCACATTTTAATGAAACAATTTTCATCTTAAAACTGTGTCTTGATACATAAAATCATTGCAGTCTTTTATGTCTTATTAGCATCAGAGTACAGATATTGATATGTCGAACTTTTAACATGTGGTGTTTAATCAGAAATCTAATCATCACAGACATGGTTCTTGCAACATGTACTGAACCCTTAACCTGCTGGTGTCAAGTGATTTTGCCTTTGCAAAGACTGTTGATCATTGGCATGGTAATGATATTATTAACCAGTTGCTGGACTCAGCTTAATCCAGATTTTAGTCAGCAATCCTTTGAACTATATTATGTTACAAGGCATTCTTCCTTGATTTATGGTACGCCAAATTGAAGCATGGACAAAACCTTTTCAGAAATGACGCAGTGTAAGGGTTAAAAACACAGGTACTTGGCATGTGGCTAAGACCCCAAGCACTCTGCTACAATCCACTGACCCACTGATACAAGCCTAAAACATTTTTCAATTTTTTTTTTCATTATGTTATATTGTAATATAACATATGAAAAAAGTTTGTAAAAATGTTTTAGGCTTCAATCAATGGGTCAGTGGATTGTAGCAGAGTGCTTGGGGTCTTTGCCACATGCAAAGTACCTGTGGTTTAAACACTAGATAGTATACCTTTTCCTTATATGCAGGGATATTTGAGCTGATTGGCTGGAGAACATATACTGGAGGTATCTGGTTTGAATCTTTCTTGTACCAGGTGTCTATCAGCGCTGTGTCATGCCCATTCTCCTGTTTAAATAAACAATTTATTTTTATCTAATAATTAATTAAAAAGTATGTCTCAGATGGAGACAGTCTGTTCCTACAATTTAAGGCTACTAAAAATGAAATAGCAATATTATGATAAAACAAGAGACGTTTGTAAAACATGTATGCCCCCATCATGGCAGCCAATTAGTTGTTTTGCAATAAAAGTCATGGTGACCTTGACCTGTTGACCTCAAAATCAATAGGGATCCTCTTCTTGTAATGACCAGCCAACCTTCCCATTTTGAGGACACTAGGCTAACACATTCTCTAGTTATTAACCAGATGAGATTTTTGTGTTAAAGGTCAACATCACCTTGACCTCTGACCTGTTGACCTTAAAATCATAAGGGCTAGGCCAAAGCATTATCTAGTTAGTGACCGGACAAAGTTTTTCGCTGGCGGGCATTAAGTACAATACAATATGTGTAATATGATAAACGCAGTACATGTATGTCACTATGACAACTTCTATAAATATCTGTATTTTCAAAAACACAGTCTGCCATATTTAGACTTGTCTGACCTTTCCTAAATAAATTTTGCAAGCATAAATGTTGAATTTTTATATTTTTGAATATAACAACTTACTATATGTGCTTCTTTTTAATTACTTGAATTAACTTCCAAACTTCCTATAAGATACATATAATATAAGACAAAATAAAAAGAGAGTAAGGTAATTGGAGTAATATAATATAACATGGCACAACATCACAAAACATAACAACCTGTAAACTGTTATGTAAATGCTGAAACTCCATCTCCGGAATGTTGACCTGAAGGGGGCGATATCCATGCTTCTGGTTTAGAAATGTCTGCAAAAAAGATAAAGAAAAGGGTTCAAAGCATTGAATTGGACACAAATTTCTTTTAGTCAGTGATACCATGTTACAAGGTTTGTAAAAGAATCTTTTGTAACATAAATGTCTTATGAGAAAATCAATGATGTGGATGTCAAGGAGAAAACCCACAAAGAATCTTTCATAAAGTGAAATGAATGCTTCAAAGAATCTGTCGTAATGTAAATGCTGTATCAGAAAATCCACAAAGAAACTTTTGTAATGTAAATGCTGTATCAAAAAATCCACAAAGAATTTATCAGAATTCAATGCTTCAAAGAATCTTTTGTAATGTAAGTGTCATATGGGAAAATCCACAAAGAAACTTTTGTAATGTAAATGCTGTATAAGAAAGTCCATAAAGAAACTTTTGTAATGTAAATGCTGTATCAGAAAATCCACAAAGAATATTTTGAAGTAAAATTTGCAAATAATCAATTGTATTGTAAATGCTGTATTACAGAATTGAAAAAGAATGTAGATGTAAATGAATGCTGTATGAGAAAATCCACATATTTACCACAAAGTTTGGTCCAGTTGAGAGCTTTTGACAGTTACGTATCTCCTGCAGGCACAGTTCAGTTGCCTGATGGTCATCTGCAGACTCAACTGGCACACCCCATCTCATGTCAACCAACTAAAAAAATGAAAAATGATGTTTAAAATACGCCACACAATAAAACTGTTTGATCTTGATTATAAATAATTAAAACAGAAATTTAACCATTGCTATAAACAGATTTCAAAATTTAAATTTTGCCCTCATGCACCTATGTTTTCATAGGAATCTACATACAATGTATATGAAGCTATCTTGGTATAGTCATTGATGATACATTTCTAAAAAAATAAATTGAGATCTATAATAGATCTTGTAAAGTTTTCCATCTTAGTTGCCATAGCAATTAGAATTCTGTATGAAATACAGTAAACTCTGTTTATAACAAACTCATTGGGGCCATTTAAATTTGTTCCTTATATCCAGAGTTTGTCATATCCATACATCATTTTCATATAAAATAAAGAAGAAAAAACTTGGGCAGAAAAACTTTGTTCCTTATACTTTATCGGGAATTTTGCTACATTCAGAGTTGTTATTTAGGGAGTTAACTGTAAAATTCTTTTAACAACTTTTAATGAAACTCATCAACTGAGTGCTTTTGGAATCTGATTTTGTTTACAGGAAATTGTTTACAGGAAATTGTTTACAGACAACTGTTACAGTCAGTGAATGATCACAATACATGTAGGTCACCCTGAGCCCTTTATTATGCTCAAGTCAGCTATAAATATGAGAAATATCTTTTCAATTTCAAGCATAATGAAAAGCATGTTTGAGCCTTACTTGAAAGTCCATTCCATACTTTTCTTTACAGTGAGCTTTAAGCTTAGGATACAAATCTTCTAGCAAGACGTTCCTCTCCTCTCTTGTATCTGAAAACAGTTGCTGAAAACACTTAAATATGGAAAGCATGAAGTTTATTTATAATAGTTAATGTTGTTATAGGAACAAACCAAACTAAAGTCATGATTTTGCAGAGCATACTGCTATAATAATTGTTGGTTTTTAGAAATCTGCAAATTATTAAGTTAAATTTTCTGAATATTAGGTCATATATAGTCAAACATGGGTTAATTGACTCATTTGTCAGCTAAGTAGGGAAGGAAAGAAATAGATCTACATGTACATATTCTTTTTTCCAAATATCTAGAATAAAAACGTTTCCTCAACTGAAGTGACATATTTAATGATGTATCTCTATTACTGACAACAGGAGCATCTCAGGTATCGACACGGATGGATGCCCTTCAAAGCAGCCTAGCAAGACTATCAGATATCTTCTGTTCTTGCTGACCAAAACTAATGAGTTATTTGCTGTTAAAAGTTTAATTTAAAATTTTATCACCAAATAATTAAATATTTAACAAAGAAAGTTCTGAAATAAAGCACGGGCAATAACTGAACAAAATAGGGATTGATATATGATTCCTTCACACTTGCCATTATTTATTCATTTATCAAATCCCATTGAAACATTTTTAAGTTATGTTCTGGATTATAGGATTATCAATTTAAAAGTGGTATAAATGTTATTAAAAACAGGAAATAATACAAAGGATACAGGGAATTTGATTTCTGAGGTCCAGATAAAGTTATGATTCTTGAACAAATCTGTTGAATGCATGGTTTTCAAGATTAGTTCAGGACAAGCGTAATTTCACATGATAAAGGGAGATAATCCTTAAATGGGACAAGGTAGAGGTACAGTTCTTGAATTTTCAATTCCCGCTATCACTGTGTAGAATATGAACCCAGTCTGAATAACAGCTCGATATTTTTTTAATTATTCTCCTGGAAAGTGTAATGGACAGACAACAGTGGCAACTTGATGGAGCATAAAAAAGCAGAGAATAAGTATTGTATATTAGGGCTTTATCGTTGGTACCAGTTTCCCATATGACCAACGCCCCCGGAAAAGGTTAGTTATTTTAGGTTTCGGAGGATAGTGCAAGATATAGAAAGCGTCCAGATTCCAGAGACACCCCTGGTTCTTATATACGCCAGGTGTATAGCACCCATACATGGGACCTCGGTTTTAGTCTCATCCGAAAGACTGTTAGTAATTTTAGTTGGTCAGCCCCGGGAATCGAACCCGCTACCCGGAGATTACAAGTCTCGTGTTCTACCAATTGAGCTATCCGAGCTAAGCAGAAAATAAGGCCCCATAATAAATTGATATAGCAGATCTGGTTACTTAAAAAACTAACTTTACCTACCCAACAAGTAAATTATCTTTAGGCCAGCTGCTTAAAATTGCAAGCCAAATCAGTCACTTTCTAGTACAGAATTTAAGAACAGCACTTAGTTTCTAGGCTATTTTTTGTCAGTATGTACCTTAGAACCATTTTTTTCATTTCGTCTACTTGATAATTAAAGTTGATACCTGTGAAAGTTGAACTGATAAAAATCCTGACCAGTCTGGAGTTCAATGTAGGCAGGTTGTCAAGACAACCAGATAACACTGACTTATAACTGCTGTCACTCATTTTCCCTCAATGATCTAGATCTTGAAATTGTGATATGTCCATTGTAAACGCTGAATCTACAGATCAGCAGGCTCACTGCAACATATTCAAAGGAATACACATATTAAAAAATAAAAATAAGGGCCAAGATGGTCCTATATCACTCACCTAAGTACATGACCTACTTAAGACCTTATGTGACTGAAATTACTCCTTAAACTACATGTATGTAATTATATCATAAACATAAACATTCTGTTTAAACTTGACAAGACAAACATTCTCACTAATTTACCTGATGATTCAGTAAAAATTAGAAATGTGACTATGTACTAGATTATTAACACGGTTTTTTCTTGGATTTGACTTGGTGACCTAGTATTATATAATTTCATGTGACCCATACATTCAATCTTGACCTAGAAATCATCAAGACAATTTAGTTAACACTCTGACTAAATTTCATGGCAATTGAGTATTAATGTGGCCTCCAGTGTGCTAACAAGTGTTTAATATTTGATTTTTTTCTAGTTTTCAACCACAAGTGATCCAGATTCAAACTTGACCTAGAAATAATTGAAATAAACATTCCAACCAATTTTCATGATGATAGTACTATATAATTATAGAAAATAAATTGATAAAAAGTGTGCAAACAAGTTTTTTTGTTGATTTGACTGTGTGACCTAGTTTTTGAAGCCAGGTAATCCAGATTCAAACTAGATCTAGCAATCGTTAAAAAAACATTCTACCAAAATTTCAAGATGATTGGTAAATAAATGTGGCTTCTAGATTGTTAACTAAGTTTTACATTGATTTGACCATGTGACCCATTTCTGACCCGAGTGGACTCGGTATCAAAGATGACCTAGAAATAATCGAGATTAACATTCTGATCAACTTTCATGATGATTGGATAGTTAATGTGACATCTAGAGCGTTAACAAGGTTTTTCTTTGATTTTACCATGTGAACTAGTTTTTGAACCCAGGTGACCCACATTCCAACTTGGCCTAGAAATTATAAAACAAGCATTCTACCGAAATTTCATGATGATTGGTTAATAAAATTAATGTGGCTTTTAGAATGTTTTTAAACAAGGTTTTTCTTTGATTTTAACACACTGACATTACATATTGTCTGTTCTTAGGCGAAGGGCAGCCATAGTATATAGCAAAAAGCCCTGGCGCACAATTAGTTGGGCTAGTGTGAACAAACAGACGATAGACAGGTGACGTTAGCCATGGACCTATATAGGTCCTAGCATAATTTATTCGGCAAAATGATTTCACCCATTTTATAGATCCGATTTTAGAAGGCGAACACATCTACAAAATATGAGCCTCACTCACAGTGCCTTCTAAGTCGAAATCAAATTAGTCCGTGCTTTGAGCACACAGTGCTTCTAAAGGTGAGTTAAAAATATAAAATAACTGATTTACAACATGAATCTAACTTAATAACACTAAATTCATGATAATTTAATAAAGTCTACTGTAGCAGTAAAGACCTCAGGTGTAATCAGACATAGAATCTGAATTTCAGGCAGCTTTCCCCTGAGGATCTAACACCCTGTCCTGCTTCAGTGTTAAAAGTAGTAAGACATGTCTTGTCTGTGTGTCCTGCCAGCTGAAATATAAGTTATCTCATTGTGTTTCACAATTATATCTTACCTAAGCATACTTCTGCGGTACATTTACAGTACAGTACTTCAGTATAATTAAACACCTAGTAAACACGATCTGTTTACATGTTACTAATGTAATCCAATCGCCTTTGCAGAGTTACCGTTCCTTACACTCACTGATAGCCGATGTAATCAAGCATCCGACTGATGCAGATTAAATTATGTCCCTTGGCAAGGTTAATATTTAGGACGAAATCGATAGTCTGCAGGATAATATTTTTAAAAAGTTTTTAGTAGTTTGTATGAGAGTGTTAGAAATGACTTATCGTCGTTTGTTATAAGCGAATCTCAAAGTCATCAAAGTTGATGTTGAATCAAATGTGTGTAATTAAAGGAATTAAGGTTTGAAGTTTTTATTCGTTTCGTTCACAAAATTATTCGTACCGTCATTACCGTAAATATTGCAGGGACATGATATTATGATGCTTAAAACAGAACAGTTTTCACAATTGGTTAAGTGTTTAAGTAAAAACAATTTTGCTGCATTCAGGCAGATCAGTTCTGTTCTCAGCAGACAGTATTCATCCAGTGTGGACAGCAATGTGGGACTGGATAATATTTTCAGTGATGTCAACAAAAAGAAAGTAATATCAAGAATGAAAGATGCCAAACCACTTGTTCGACCAGACAGGGATCCAAAGCAGGGACAGGAGGCAGCTGTCCTTGTACCAATGTGTCATGTAAATGGGGAACCAGCCTTGTTGTTTATGGTGAGGTCTAGAAACTTGAAAAATCACAGAGGTGAAATAAGGTAGGCATGCATAATGAAGGTGGTTTCTAAACATAAGCATTTATCAATAAATGGTGGTTTTCCTCTTTGATTGGAAATCGGGTTAGTGTGCTCTGGAATCAATGTTCTTTGAAACTGACCATAGCTTGTAATGTTTTATCATGTTTGTAATGACATGCCGACTTAAAATAAATTTTGTATTGTACAGTAGTTAATTGCTGATTTTGTTTTTTAATTCAAGAATGATGTTATTTTTTATATTAAAGGCAGCTTAAGGCAGTGGCTAGGTAGCTGGAATTAATTTAATATGGAGTTTATAATCTGGGTTCATTTTTGAATTCATCATGTTCATGAGATGATGAGAGCTTTACTGAAAATCAGATTAATTTTGGTTCTGGCTGGCTTTCTAGACCATTTTTATTTTTTAATATTTTTAATTTTAAGCTCACTTGGCTTTGTCAGATGAGCTTTTCTAATGGATGATTGTCCATCGTCCGTCAACATTTTGATTCAAACGACGGCATCTCCTCTGAAACCACTGGGAAAATTTTGATGAAACTATGCAGGAATGTTTCTTGTATGAAGCTCTACGGAAATTGTGTAAAGAATTTCATTCCATGCAGAACTCTGGTTGGTATGGCAAAAAATAGGAAAAACTTTAAAAATCTGAAGTCTTCTCTGAAACCACAAGGCCTAGAGCTTAGATATTTGGCATACAGTCATGTAGCATTGTCTAGTGGACGTACAGACCTATGAAGATTGTTCAAATTATGACACCCAGGTCAAAATTGACCCTGCCTGGGGGTCACTTTGTTTTACAAAGGCTTTATGGGAAAAACTTTAAAAGTCTTGTTCTCTGAAACCACAAGGCCTAGAGCTTAGATATTTGGCATGTAGCATTGTCTAGTGGACCTTTACCAAGAATGTTCAAATTATGACCCCCCGCCAGGGGTGTCACTTGGTTTTAAATAGGCTTATATCGGAAAAACTTAAAAAATCTTCTTCTCTGAAACCACAGGGCCTATAGAGCATTGCTAATTGACCTCTACCAGGTTTGTTCAAATCATGACCCCTGAATCGAACTGACCCAGCCCAGGGGGTCTCTTGATTTTACACAGGAAAAACTTTAAATGTCTTCTTCTCTAAAACCACTAGGCCTAGAACTTAGATATTTAGCATGTAGCATTGCCTTGTAGACCTTTACCAAGATTGTTCAAATCATGAACCCAGGGTGAAAATTAACCCTTCCCGGGAGAGGGGTCACTTGATTACACATAGGCTTATATAGGGTAAACTTTAAAAGAAACACAAGGCCCACAGGCAGAGCTTAGATATTTGGAATGTTATTAAGCATTAATTAATTGTGTAGTGGACCTCTACGAATAATGTTAAAATCATGACCCCTTGTATTATTGGCGATTGATATACACATTATACAGGTGAACGATATCAGGCCATCCTCGTCCTCTTGTTTTATTTTACTTGGGAGTACTTTTATGACTTTTGCCATCTCTTTCTTCTTAGTTACAAAAGTAGTGTGTTTCTATGGAAAATCGGCTTATTTAAACGGTAAAGATTTTAGAATATAAATGCATCTTCAATTAAATGAGACATATTTAGGCAACTTAGACAGTAATATCTGCAATTAAAATACAAACTTGATTGTGGGTAAGTTAAATTATTCTAGAAATGAAATTTGTATTTTCAGTTTTCCAGGTGGAATGAAGGACAATAGTGACAGGGACATTATTCATACAGCACTGAGGGAAACATTTGAAGAGATTGGTCTCCCTGAAAGCCAAGTTGATATCTGGGGAACTATTCCCCCTTCTCCATCTAGGGTACAAGTTCAAAGAAAAGTACACCGCTTCATGACCAAATAACATAACCAGATGACTGTATATTCGTAAACTATTTCATTGACTTTTTGTACACTAGGAATTTGAGAGAAAAAGAATTTAAATCTAAAACTTACAAGCTGTGTTCTACCTTTGTAGTTCTAGAGGTCTGCTCTGCTTGTGGTCCAATTCATTTTTACTAGTTCGTCTGATTTTTGAAAAAATGACAAGCTATTGTTGTCACTTGATTGTTGTCGTCAGCGTTGGTTAAGTTTTGCGTTTAGGTCACTTACATGGAAACTATCAAAGGTATCACTTTGAAACTTGGGAAAGTTGTTCATCTAATATGCTCCTTCACACTGTGTCCTAAAGCTGCTGTCAGTCTGACCTGTTTTTTGGGGTAAAAAAGTTAAAAAAACATGAATTTTTATGGATTTTGTTTGATTTTGAGAATTGGACATAGCTTTTTCATTTTTTGTTAAATTGATTGCAAATTTTTCACAAACAATAAATGGGTCATGTACTTCAACATATCAAACAGGTTTTTGAGTCACTCATTTGGAAGGGGAGGAGAAGGGGCTGGATATTTTAGTATTTTTGGCCTTTTTTAGCTAGTCTGATTTTTAAAGTTTTGCATTTGGGTCACTTACATGCAGACTATCAAAGCTATCACTTTCAAACTTAGAATGCCTATTCACTATCAAATGTACAATAGAATAAAGAAAGATTTTTTACAAGCTATATAACCATGTAATGTATAAATTTGGCTTGATTATTGCCCTTTCTTAACTTAGGAAGTTTCACACACACAATATTTTTGTAACAGTCAACATAATGCAACCAAACTTATTATTAAAGTTGCTCGTTCTCAGTTGCCGTGAAATTTGTGTTCTTTTTTCAAAAATGACACATTTATGTACATAAAATATAAAACAAACAAAAGGCAAGAATCAACAACACAAGTAAAAATATAGGTAGGAATTTGCAAAATTTGATTGAAAATGCTGGTTTTATGGCACCACTACAATTATGTTTATATTGGAATTTCAAAAGTGTTTGCTTTTTTATTTGGTAGCATATTATTTCAAAATCTACAGATATACTTGTCAGGAATTTATACTGGAACCTTTTTATATGACTGTATGTTCTAAAATATGCTAATTTCATACAGTTTGAAGAACTTTATTTTTTTTACCAAAATCTGAGAGCGAGCAGCTTAAAGTAAGAGTCTGGTTTGTGAAATTAAGGAGCAGGCTTCATTATGATTAATTTTTAGTAATTATGTGAACAAATATAAAACTGTATACCTGTTTGACAGAAATGTGTGCAAGTTTCAATAGACTAAAAACTGTGGAACATTTTGTGGTTTGCTAAAATTAACTGTAATTGTTAATACTTCTAAATGAAACATTTTGTGGTTTGCTAAAAGTAACTGGGCAATAGTACTTTCTCTTTATTGTCAAAATAACATAATTATTATCCTTTTTTTCCTAATTATTTAAGTGAATGTAAATTTATGTGTTTTCAGAGTAGTGGATGGGTAACTCCAGTGCTGGGGTACTGTAACAATGTCAGTATAGGACAGCTTAATCTCAACAAGTCAGAGGTAAAATATTTTTTCTTTAATTGTATCCCGTTTGTGCTTGTCTTGCTGCTTATCTTAACTTCTTTTGAGACACCAGCTATGACTGCTTATTTTTAGCTTACCTGAAATAAAGTGCACGGGTGAGCTGTTAGGACCACTTACTGTCCAGGGTCCTCCGTCTGTCCACCATTTCAATCAAGCAATATCCCCTCTGAAACCTATGGGCCAGTTATGACAAAATTTGGAAGGGGTATTCCTTGGATGAAGCTCTATCAAACTTGATCGGTGAGTTCCATTCCATGCAGAACTGTGGGCTGTTGTTGCCATGGCAACAGAAACTAAAAACTTTAAAAAATCTTCTAAAAATCAGAAGGCCCAGGGCTTAGATATTTAGCATAGCATTGCCTACTGAACCTTCACCAAGATTGTTCAAATCATGACTGCCGAGTCAAAAGTGACCCCACCCTGGGATCACTTGATTTTCCATAGGCTTATATGGGAAAAACCTAAAGAATATTCTATGAAACTACAAGGCATAGAGCTTAGACATTTTGCATGTAGCATTGCCTAGTACACCTCTAGCAGCATTATTTAAATTCTGACCCCAGGATCAAAATTGACCTAGCTCTTTTGGGTCACTTGTTTTTACATAGGCTTATATATAATGTATAGGAATAACTTAAAAAATCGTTTTCACTGAAACTACAAGGGCTAGAGTTTAGATATTTGGCATGTTACATTGCCTGGTTGACCTCTACCAAGATCGTTGAAGGTGAAATATACCTGCCTGGCGGTTATGTGATTTTACATGGGCTTATATAGGGAAAACTTTAAAAAGGTTCTTGTCTAAAACCACAGTGCCTAGAGCTTCTAAGATATCTGGAATGTAGCATTATGCAGTGGACCTCTACAAAGTTATTGAAATCAAGACCCCAGGGTAAAATTGACCCTTTCTGCTATTGTTGACCTTGTATTATAGCCAATGGTAGCCAGGCGAGCGATTTAGCGTCATATCGGCCCTCTTGCTATTTCTTATGAGACAGGAGCTACCGGGGTATGCCTGAACTGATCTGCTGTTAAGTCTTACCTTAATTACTAAAGACAAATTATTCTGCCTTTGTGACCAGCGTAGACCATGATCAATTAGCATATTCAATTATTCATGCAGTCTGATCTGAACAGAACATCGGCTACTCAGTCATGTACATGTATTAAAGATCAAAAAGTTGTTTGAAAGATCTCTCTTGTATTCCAGGTTGAAAAAGTGTCAAGTCTTGTTTTACAAATCAAAGCATTGTTCAAAAGTTCTCTCATGTATTCCAGGTTGAAGAAGACTTAGTTGTTAAGTAACCAGTGGTGTATTGCAGGTTAAAGCGTTGAAAAGTTCTCTCATATACTGCAGGTTGAAGAAGTCTTAGTTGTTAAGTAACCAGTGGTGTATTGCAGGTCAAAGCGTTGAAAAGTTCTCTCATATACTGCAGGTTGAAGAAGTCTTAGTTGTTAAGTAACCAGTGGTGTATTGCAGGTCAAAGCGTTGAAAAGTTCTCTCATATACTGCAGGTTGAAGAAGTCTTAGTTGTTAAGTAACCAGAGGTGTATTGCAGGTCAAAGCGTTGAAAAGTTCTCTCATATATTGCAGGTTGAAGAAGTCTTAGTTGTTAAGTAACCAGTGGTGTATTGCAGGTCAAAGCGTTGAAAAGTTCTCTCATATACTGCAGGTTGAAGAAGTCTTAGTTGTTAAGTAACCAGTGGTGTATTGCAGGTCAAAGCGTTGAAAAGTTCTCTCACATATTGCAGGTTGAAGAAGTCTTAGTTGTTAAGTAACCAGTGGTGTATTGCAGGTCAAAGCATTTAAAAGTTCCCTCATATATTGCAGGTTGAAGAAGTCTTAGTTGTTAAGTAACCAGTGGTGTATTGCAGGTCAAAGCGTTGAAAAGTTCTCTCACATATTGCAGGTGGAAGAAGTGTTTGTAAGGACAATTGCGTCTTTATGTGATTCAGCCAATCAGAGACAGACCCAGTGGAGATACCGAGAAACAAAAGGCTATACTCTCCCTGTCTTCCTTGGAGAAGAACATAGAATATGGGGTCTCACTGCAGTTATTATACACCAAGCATTAAATCTAATAGCACCAGAACTGTATAAATTCAAACTGAAACATAGCAGTTGATAATGGTAGAGTGTTAGAAGTACAACGGAATATTTAAATTACCCAGCCTTACAGTCATTATTTGAAGGCAGCTGAATTAACACTTTACAGCACAGACTAACAATTTCCTCTTGGTACTTGCTCATTCTTGTTTCGTAAGAAGATTAAATATTTGACACAATACAATGTTGTTTATGAATCTCAATTTGTTTGACTAAGATAAAAATTACATGTATATATTGTATGACATGGTTCTAATATATCATATGGGTGTTAGTGTTTTCGTCACACTGCAGTTTCGTCTAACTGAATTTTTGTTGGAAGGATACTATATGAAAATTCTCTAGTCTACCTTAGTGTTTGGTACCAACTGAAACTTGAAGATATTTCTGATTCAATCTATATTTTATTTGACGTTATTTATGTACATAATGTTAGAGTTTTCACCAGTACTTTTCGCTGCTCGTCCGTTCCTTTCGCGAGGAATTCGAGCAAGGGGAGACGTTTCCGTATGTTCATGTTCGCCGTTTATGATTAGATTGCATCAGCATTAATGCTTTTAAAAACCTCTTCGCTAATCCACGTGTCGTATTTCGGAGCCCTGCCTTTCCACCTTATCAAAAATTGTTTTTGCCCTCCGCGTTTTCTAGTTCGAAGCACGTTTTCTACTAAGTACGTGTCTTGTTCGTGGGCCTTTTTCAGTTGATTTTGATAGAAGGTACCAGTCACAAACTCTCTCGCATAATCCTTCAGCTGGTACTGCGGAATGTACTCTCTCATAAAACGTTTATTGATCACAAATAGCTCCCTGGACCATCGTTCGTCGTATTCTCTCTGAAACTGTCTACGCGTAAAAGATACTCGGACCAGGTCGCCGACGTTATACTTATATTCGCTAAATCGCGGTGAAACTGATTTCCGCTTGGGTAACTTTGGCAGCTGTTCGTATTCGAGTTGCCACAAGGCTATAGCGTCCTTCGCTTTGACGCTCTGCGGAGATCGCTTAATGCCACGATGATAAGTCTTGTTGTAACTCTCCGTGATACTGGAAGTACGTCGAGCCATCTGTGAGTTTGATGTCTTGTCATATACCTCTCGAGTCGGCCTTTGATAGTTTTAATGGCACGCTCGGCGTTAGACGCCTTCACTATAATTTGAGTCACGAAATAATTCACCTTTTCTTTTTTCAAATTGTTTTACGTCTTTGTTGGAGAATTCTGTCCCTTTGTCGCTTCTCATGTTCGAAGGCTTCCTACCCTGCGCTAATATCTTTTGCAGCGCGTGAGCCATTTCCTTTCCGGTTCTCGTGCGCAAAGCCACCGTCCAAACAAACTTGGATAAGATGTCAACGACTAACAGAAAATAAGCATAACCGTCATTTTTTTTTTTTTTTTTATAAAACTCCATGTAGGCTGTATCCACGTCCCACTGATAATCGACGTAAGGGGCAATCACTCGCCTGCGTTTGAATTTCCAGCGTTCTTCTCTGTGTACGGCATAATCTTCCCGTTTCAAAAGCCAATCGCGAATTTGATTTCTGCTTAAAACGAACTTGCCATCCTTTCTCACTGCTCTGTATAGCTGCTCCACTCCGCCGTAAGAACCCGCGTGCTTCGGGTCGTAATATATGCTATTGAGATAATCATCGTAGTTCACAGTCGAAGCCATCTTGCTTTTCGCTGTGGTGAATCTTTGACTAAAGTCTCCTTCGACTCTGCCTTGCGTTTTCCCTCTAACGGAAGTCCTGGCGGTGGCGGAAGGTTTGATCCTCCGAACTGATTTCGGCGAGATGCGGATAAGAGGCTGTGCGGAACGTTAGACTCAGCCAACACCGCCTCGAATGCTAAAAGTCCCGTCGGTTGAAAGTCCTTGTAGTCTTTCAGCTGCACTTTAATCAAATCTACGATATTGGAACTAGGAATCGTTTCACCCAATAGGATTACCTCCCCTTTATCGTTCCAATCGAGATAAGGAAGAAGGTATGTTAACAATGCTCGTACTCGGCTTTGTAGCGACTTTGGAAATAAACTGACTAATTTATCCGCATTCAAATCGTGACGGCTGTTCGTTTTCACATTCTGTTCAATTTCAGCATAGGTGCTTGCGATTGGCTCTACCGGCTTCTCGTCTGTCACGGTTGTGTTTGAACGTTGAGAGGATAAAAGTCTCTGATATCTGTCATACAGCAGCAATACCATCTTCTGCATGATGGCTGATCCCAATGCCAAGTGGTTGAATGAGAGCTCGCTCGAAAAAAATGATCTATTATAACTGATAAATAATGGTGTCTTCGCCCGGAAAAATATGTGTTCTGGCCCGATGCGTTTCTTCGGAAATATTCGGCGAGAAATCTAACACCAGGTAGCCGTAGGTTGATGAGGTCGCATCTTTGAAAGCTTCCAAGATACTCTTGTATTTCCCCGCGAAAGCTTGTCGCGCTAGACACTGTAGTTGAGACACGTCTCTAGGTTTTTTCATGAGATCAGGACGTGCGTGTTTAAGTTGATCGTGCGGCTGTGTTTTGCTTTATTGAACAGATTCAAATAGAGCAATTATAAGTGACGGTGGTGCACGCCTTTCACGAACAAACTTTCCATCTCGCTGGATGACGTCACAGAATCCATCAGATCGTCCAGTACCACCAAATTGCAAATTTTCTCATCCGACAAATCGTTGATTTCCTCCTCACTAGGCAAGCCGGAATGAAACTTAATAAAGGGAAGATCTCTTTCTATCTGCTCGAACATCGATTGGTATATCCCGTAACAATACAACACTTTCTCCAGGGGATTGTCAAACATTTCGTCTTTGTGACGTAATAGTCGAAACACCCAGCTAGTTTTCCCGCTCTGTGTGGCTCCAGAGACGGCGATAGACGTACACTCCGGAAAGGGATACATGATTGAAATGAGATGAAAAACTTTTGCAAACGTATATATATATTATTATTCGTGCTCCTCCTCTAAGCTCCACTAAAATGTCGATCAGTTCTTGGTCGTCCACTTCTGGTTTGGGTACGGGGCACAGCGTGATATCGAGAGGCTCCGTATGAATCCCGTCGTTCAATACCTTTCTTTTGCAGTAAAAATACGAGAAACCTTTTCCTTCTTGATATTAGTAAAGATGGTATGATCTTTGATCCGGAACCCTCGATTCTTTCCACTTTCGGCTCTGCCCGTTTTCAACACGCGTCTTTAAATGGACATAGGGGCTTTTAAAGCTCTCTTGCTGATCCCCTTAGAACTGAACTTGAATTCGTACTTTATCTTGGGTTTGTAAGGACAGCGTTTTTTCTTCAACTTCAGACTGCGTCTTAACAAATGGAAGGCAGCGATTTCGGTCGAAGAGGGGTATACTTTCTCTTGTTTAGCCACGATATACGTCTTACTGCACAGTCCGATCATTTCGTCACCCTGGTATTCCAGCTTGAACAAGCCAGGAGTTCGTTTGTCGTGTTTCGCATGGACCGGGCAGTAGGTCCTGGGAAACCAGTGGAACTCTGCATCCGCTTCCATGTCAATCTCCGAGTAAAAGCCTTGAAGTCCTTGTAATTTTTCGCGCATGGATGGTTTGATCACTTCTTGCAGTCCTTAGGCAAGACACTATTTCCACATTGCCCCTCTCTCTCTCTTCGAGGTTGATTCCATCTGGAATGAGTCTCGAGAGCGATTAATATAAGTTGTAAGAACTTGTTTCGCAATCGAGAATAAATAATTTAGTATAAACTACCGGAAATGGCCATGTAAGCGCTGTCTGTATCCATTTCGCAGTACTCGAAATCGGCCCTGTCTACGTAGACGTCCATAAAGTCGTAGTAAAATTCGAGCATTCGAAGTTTGGCGTACTGAAGAATAAAGTAACCAAGTTGAAGCGGAAGGTCAAGCTTGATCACTCGCTTCGCCATCTTCATTTCGTAATACTGTTCTTCGGCATCCAGACAGTCTAACTTTCGAAAACAAGGGTCGTTAATTTTAAGGCACGTTTCGTTTTCTCCTTGTACATACTCGATATTTCTGTGTTTCGTTTTATCCATAATTAGTGAGCCGTAACCCGAATTGCCAATGACCTTCATAGTGTCGGCGATGATGGCGCTATTCGGGTCTCGATCTCCATTTCGTCGAGCCTCGCTCACTTCCTCGACAAATTCCTTGAAACATCGTTGCCCTCGAAACTCCACGACTTGATATATTTTGCTGACTGTCATGCCGTGATTGAGATACCATCGCAAGAGGGGTGTGGCTAATAGGAGTTGTTTCCCTTTCATACCTCCTACCAGCAAACGTCTGGGCTCTGTAGACAAGTTTTGAGTTTCCACGTGATGTTGCATGTGTTGCCCTACCGCCTCGTAAGGTATATCGGTGGTACAAAACAGTGGTGACATTTCTCGAAAGTAATCGTGGGGCGACATGCGCAAATCCTGGAAGTACCATGGCCATTCTTCGGGAACGTGGAAAATTATCTACTTCTACCATCCCAAAAAGTTCGCCTTTGACGACACCATCCAAAATTTTATCTTCCGTGAGTTTACCTTTTCGACGTTGAAAGAACCCCGGTCTCATGGAATGGATGAAAGATTCAATATCCGGATTGTCCCGGCAGTATCGTTGAAATTCGCATTCTCTCATTTCGATTACCTCGCAACCTCGGGTTTTCAGATAATCAGTGGTCTTTTGTGTTTTCTTGTACTTTTCATCTCGATTTTTCCACCATTCTTTATCCTTGATATTTTTGGTAACGTCGCATACGTGTCCATGAAAGTAACACCCGTGAAACTGATACACAGTGGGGTTGTTATCGGGGTTGGCGGCGGGAGAAAAACCATCGACGGGATATTTTCCTATCCTGACTTCTTTGCCGGAGTTAAGTTTGTGTTGAATTTGAAACCCTGAGAGTGGATCAGCCAGTCCATCCAATAATAGGCGGACATAAACTTGTCACGCACTTCGGGACGAAAGTCGTTTTCTGCCCTGCGAATAAACGGGCCTACCGGCATAGGTTTTCCAATCGCCTCTAAATATAAAGCATTGGCGTCGAAACCTAGAATTGACCCACATGCTTTGCCGCCACGAATCAGGGTTTTGCCGGTATTGTGATGACGCGTGAAGATGATACTCGGTCCACCAATAATATTCGGCTTGATCGTTTGATGGAGGTCCGCGTTGTCACGATCAAACAACGCGAAATTGGCGTTTTCTCGTTTTGCCGAATTAAACAACATCTGTCTTGCGATTCCGGGCACCGATATAGCTGATTTGAACACGTCTATTCCTTTATCGAAATAAAATGCCTGAAAGCGCTCCACCGCCTCTACAAATGGACCCACGTCATGGTTGTTGTACCAGACAAGAAAGTCTTTGAATGTAGTCATGTTTCCGTCTGACTGACGTTAGCCCCCTTAACAGTACTGTAAAAGGCGTCGTGTGGTGGCAAACTTTTTAAATTTAATTTGTTAACGTCGTCAAACTATTCATAGGGAAAGAATCCCTTCTTTTCATCCACGTGATAGGCTTTCTGAAAGCCGGCGTAGGAGGACTCCGCGGCAAGAAACTCGGACATATCCAAAAGCTTCAAGTCGTCGGTGGCGATACAGGCGTATGAATTATTCTTCTTCACAACAAAGGATCCTTGTAGACCCGTTTCGTGCATACCCAGCGCTTTAGCGATGCAACGTTTCACGAGATTCAAATCGTACTTAGCCGAATTGAAACCGATCACGGGCAGCTGGGACATGTATCCTTGTCCGTACAACGTTTTAATGGATGCGGGGGTTTATATTCTTTTTCTTCCGCTTCGTCGTCGTCGGCCATATCTATCTCTTGTATTTTGTCGTCTTGCGTTTCTTCTTCTTGTAATTTATCGTTAATCTCCTCTAACACCCATCCCCATTTTTCTTCGGCGAGCTCGTACACGACGTTGGCTATGTGTGTCATTGCCTCTATCATCTGTTGTACCAACTGCTCCTGATCCGGTTCTACGATACATACGGGCTCTCGGTGACCTTCGACGTTACTACAAATGGACACGCTGATGAGTAAGTGTTTTTGCGTCTACTGTAAAAACTCGGTAGGTCGATCGTGTACCTTTTGTAAAATGGCTTCGAAATCGTAGCAACCGAACCAAGTAAACGTGCGCTCATCGTCCGGAACGTGAATGCCATATTGATCCAGTTCTTCGAAAATGCTCTCTCTGGATTTATAAAAGCCGCCGGGATAGATGTACGTTGTTTGGTTGGCGCAGACTTTCTATGTCTGTTAATATTGAATATTTTATCAAAATGGCGGTCGCACGTCTTGCATCGGTATTTATGGGCGTACATGTTGAAATCTTTTATGTACGATAGATGGTTTTCGTACAAGTTGAGATACATGGTAGTATCTCGCTGCCCCTGGGATCGATATACGGACTCCGCGAAGCCGTCTTCTCGTAGACTGTAGACTTCGAGATTGACGTTGAATACATTTTCGAAAGCGGGGAAATCTTCGAAAGTAAATCCTTTGAAACTGTGTTTAGTATGTTCCTTCCATTCATTGTAAAACTCTTTGGCAGGAGCGTCTATAGACTTAATAGCGTGACCACGATGTAATGCCAAACAACGAAACGCGCACAGCTGGTCCTTGTACGCTTTTTCGGTTTGTCGACTTGACTAACGGATAGATGCTATCCTTGTTTAAGAGGTAATCCGGTAGATCTCCGTAACCCAATTGATAAAAGGTTCTGTAGACCGTATACTGGACGTTGGTCCCCAGGACGGGAATCCACTTGGTGTCCGGGCTGTTGCGCAGTAAATCCGTCAAGATGTCCCTGTGTCGCAAGCGGAGGCGGAGGCGTTCTAGGTCGGTTCGTCTGGACACGTACAGGGGCCTTTCGAAAATACCGTTATTATTATACGGCACGAAGTAACGATATTCGCCCGTCTCTCTATGTTGAAGGATGGTCCCAAACACGAGATTGAGTCGAAAAGCTCTCTGTTCATGACGATAAATTTCTTCGGCGGGTCGCATGAGTAGATCTACATCGACGTTATTATCCAACTGAAAATCATATACAAACTGGACGGGACCTCTTCGATGGGGTTCCAGGATCAACCCGGCGTTGGCCTCGTAGACGTCTCGCAATCTTACATCGCCTCCCTCCTGGTGCCACGGGGTGTGGCGTTCATCCCAAGGCGGTCGCTGCAGAGCTCCTCCAACCTGGTAATGCTGTCGCATCCCGTGCATATAAAGATCGCGTCGATTGTCGAAACACTCTGTAAATCGTCGGCAATTAAATTGTTGTGCGGTATTTGCTTTTTGGCGGGATCGCTTGGCCGCAGGTCCGGGCTGGGTGGACTCACGCGATGTCCATTTTTGTTTAGTGACTGTGGCTTTGTGTCGCTGTTCGTGGCATTGCTCGTGCCTTTTTAGTCCGTGGGCGGTGGAACAACGCTTGCCGCACGTACGACAGACATGATCTTTAATTCCGGAACACGACATCTAGTGACACGACTTGTCCGAATGGTACTTGAAACACTCCGCATTTCGAACATTCGCTCATATGGTTCTCGTGTTCCACTTTGACGTGGTGAGTCAGAGATTTTTTTATGACCGAATATCTTGTGGCATCTATTGCACTGGTAGGCCTTGGTTGCGACGTCGATTCCGGGGTTCTGCAACGAGAGTAAAAGAAACATTTTTTTCCTTCTATAGGCCTAATTAAAAATCAACACGTTTAAACACGTTTCATTGACCTTAAAGAAATCTGTCCGTGGATGATACCTTTCATTTAACTATTAACTTTAAGTTCAATTCTTAAACTAACATGGCTTTCACATTGATAGTGTACATTAGGTACTATTTTGTATCATAACTTCAATTAAACTTCTGTTCATATCAGATGTCTATATAAATAATAATTTGCACATGTATCTTAATGTTACATAAAATCTTATAATCAGAAACTATTAGTGTATACACTTGTAACAACATTGAAGCTTTAAACCCAATGGAATAAATATCTCCACCAAAACCGTAGTCTCTTGCACACTTTCTGGAATCAGCGTTGGGTTTTTGTCTGCGCTCTACAAAAAATATGATTTAAATAGTACAATAAAATATGAAATGAAGGTAATAACGGTAGTAATTTTATCTCTCTTCAAAGTTCTAAACTAAAAAGAAGTTTCAACTAAGTTATTCTCTTATGGAGTCAGAAAATGGAATGAAACATATTTCTTTATTGAACCGTTATACTACTATATTGTATCGTAGTCATTTCCGAAACAGGAATTTTGTGTAAAACACTAAAATTTCTTTCGGAAAAAAGTATAATAAGGTATACCGTAACCATCTTGATACATGTAGGACATCTGATTTGAACAAGGAATAAAGAAGCATAGTTTCATTTGAGAACAGACTTTTAAACACTAAGGTAAGAATCAAAACCCCAAATATATCTCGTTTAATTTTGATAAAAACGAAAAAAGAAAAGAAAAATAGATGTTAGAATAAATCTAATATGTCTACATATTTCAAATTCGTGTTTGTACTAGCTCTAAAATGAAAAAAAAAATAAAAGAATAAAATTTAAAACGACTACTTATTTCAAATGTGTGTTTGTACTAACTCTAGAATGAAAAAATACAACGCTTCAAACCTGGTATGTGTATGCTGTTATCTCGATTTCTGAAACGTAAAATCCTAAAACGTTTGTTTTTACTGTAAACTGAAAAATATCTATAATGCAGCGAGGTATCTTACTGCTACGGAGCTCGAGGAGGCGTCTTATTGTTTCAATGTTCCCGCGTATCAAGAAAAATAAAGTAAGTAAAAAAAAATCATGACACACATTTAACATATGTTGTTTACTTACCATATATATAGAATACTGTGTTGATACAGAATCTCATTGGTCATTGTTTCCATCGCTTCATACGTCGAATTTCATTGGTTAATTTTTCCCGCGTTACGGTTGAAAAATGCTAAATCACCGCTAGTCTAATTAGCGATTTATATATACAGTCTAATTATCATATAGACACGATTTCTGTCATTAAACTACTTAAGTAATAAAAGGAAACAACGGGTGTTAGATAATCGTATCTACCCCACTCCTACCAGGCTTTTTTCATTCAAAGGAAGTCTATTGTTACGGGAAACATGATGACTACGTAACCCTAGAAATGTACGTCATTATGCTAGTACATTTTTATTTCTCACGAAAGATAATGAAATGAAAACTGGGTTGGTTTTTACAATCAAAATGCTTTACATTTTTTCCTGCGGTAAATCCATACATCTCATTGGAGGGGATTTTTCCCGCCTCTGACTGACCTGTATAGGTCATCAACCTGTATGTACTGACATATTTTTCTAGGTCGTCAACCTGTAGGGGGGGTCCCTGAGGTCAGTTGGCACAGGAACAGGAAACAAGGCTAATACAGCTCTTACTATACTACCCATGCTTGTTTTGATAGCTTGATAAATGTGCCATCTACCATGTGAAGAACATTGTATGCAGATATTAAGTAAAAATTAGCCTTGTGGCCGCCGTAATACCCGGATGAGTCTATATGACACCTCATCAAATGATCAATAGTGCCAGATTCAGTTTCGTCAAAATTCGCTAATGCTCACAACAGAAATAGATATTCACTGATAATAAAATCTTACCTTACTTGCTTGGGTCTCAAGTGAACTTTCCAAATATGATTATTGTGAATGACAATAAAGCTATAACTTAACCCTATAGATAGTTCGTCTGTGTTTTTGTTTGCTTTATAAATGGAAATTATAGAATTAAAGATGTCCATCATCCTATACATTTGTAATTTCATTTTCCCAAGTTCTACACAAGTAATCTAAGTTATTGGCCATAGCATTAATTCGACACATTTCAACTGTTTAATGAGTATGATACTGTGTGAACATTTTAAATAGTGTAGACAGATTCAGAATTAGATTTTGCATGCATATATAAAACGAAGCAAACTTGACCAACACTATACAATTGTAGACTAATTTTGAGGT
Source organism: Saxidomus purpurata (assembly GCA_022818135.1). Taxonomy (NCBI): domain Eukaryota; kingdom Metazoa; phylum Mollusca; class Bivalvia; order Venerida; family Veneridae; genus Saxidomus; species Saxidomus purpurata. The sequence goes on along the minus strand of JAFMSR010000004.1, from coordinate 27,141,534 downwards.
CAATACATAATTTTGCGGACCTGTTAAAAGTGATATCATTTTTTCACAGGTCCGCAAAACTATGTATTGACCAAAACATTAGTCTAAAATTATTATATCGTATACGTCATAAAGAGTAGTGAAAATCATGCGAAAATATAACAGAAATGACCTCTTGAAATCCGTGCAGGTCTACACATCATTTTCCAGGTCTACACATACTTTTGCGGACCCGTCACGTGAGCGCTATCGGCCAATCAGGAAAAAGTATTTATGATAGGTATACGATATAAGGGAGTGTAGTTCAGGTACATTTAAGTATATTGTTAGTTTTAAAAGCATTATTTTAAGGTAAATTAAATGTTATCCGTAATATTTGTGCAGGTGTGAAGCGGTACGTAGAAAGGGACAGTTCAACATGCAGACCTGGCTGAAAAAATAGAAGAAACTCTTTAGTTATAAATCAAAATATAGTGCCTTTTAAGCAAAAAATTCAAAAGCCTTCTGGGTCCAGGGAAGTACTTGTATGATAATATTTCTTTGTATTCAATATGTATTTCAGGATAAAATGTTTTCATAAAATTTGGCATATATAATTATATATATATGTGTTTTCAAATTATATTACAAATTACAAGGAACTTTCCAGGCAGTTCCATCGTGCGAATCTTACAAACCTACAATTTTGCACATGTACATTCCTCTTTAATTGTTGATCATTGACAAAATGTTTCATCCATTCATTTGTCACTAAAGGAGATTTTAAAAGGACATTGGAACAGATAACACCAGATAATAGGCAGACATAGTTTACGCACTATAGCGATTCTTTCACATGGCGTACCGGAACATATTTGTGTGGAGAGTAAAATATTAGACAGCCTGGGATTCCTTACATGCTATTTTTTGTTTTACTTAATGACAAATTAAACATTCTGTATATGTAATGGGGACAGCGTGGATTTTAATTGATAATTTATTTAGGCATCAATGCTTAAGATGAATATACATCTTAAGCTGTCTTTAATTTCTAATCTGCTTAGTTATTTGAACCATTGAATACTATACATATATTCATTGTTCAAAGCGGTTCTCAATAAAGAGTTGTGCAAATCCTGAACAAGGCCAACCATAATCAGACTGCATAGATGGACCGACTCGTCATAATCTGCACTACTCTAAAAGGCAACAAACCGGTCGATGGCAGGGTAATAACAAAGAAATCGTTAAAATAAGATGGTAAAAGGATCAATGGAAAACCTTTTTATTGCATTTACATACATTTTGGAATATAATATATTTGTGCTAATGGAAGTATATTGTATTCAAAATTGTATAACACGAATTAAGGCACACATTACTGCTATCTTAGTACAAATTTATTCTACAAGATTGAGCCACTGTTTCACGTCAACGTTTAAGTCACGTTTAAGGTAATTGATTTACCTAGGGTTTATCGAAATTGGAAACTAATTTTAAAGCCATTGTTTAAAAGAACATCTTTCGGAAAGCATTTTGTTTAGCTAACAAAAGTAGATACAGATTATATATCGGATTGCAACCTAGGTTGGAGGAATACACTTAAGGGCCCCGGGTTCGATCCCTACCATCACCATGTCGGTAGTGTCCTTAGGCAAGACACTTAATCCACTGCCCTCTCCTCTTCGGGGGTGTTTTTCTTTTGAATGGGTCTCGAGAGCGATTATTAGTTGTAAGAACTTGTTTCGCAATCGAGAATAAATAAATTTTAAACTAAGGAACTTCTAACGATCAATATTTTTGAATATAACTGTACCAGATATCTTAACCAAATTTTCACAACATGTGGACTGTTGTATTTCACCGCCAGTGAACTAATACATTATTTGGTGGTTGCGTAAATACCCATTTACCGCACATGTAATGTACGCTACCCTTGAAATCGAAAGTCGCAAAAATGAACCTCACAGGCACCGATGTCCAGCCCGCTCTTTAGGAAGCATCATAACAGCATTACGGTACCCTTAACCAGAATAACCAGGTGCTCTTATTAGTTGTTATTGTCTTCCACGCAACATCGTTTTCAAAAACATGTACAATATTGTCACCTTATCAGGTATTCAGTCAATCTAGAATGAAACATTTAAGTCCGAGAAAAAATGAAATGTGACCACACAAAAAGAATTGAAATTGAATTGAAAGAGGTTTTATCAAGGTCCGTCCATAAGCTTAATTTTTAGCTTGTGTTTTGGATGATACCCCGGCATGTCTCCCGTCTTGCCTAGAAAAGTAGAATTTTGAGGCCGAAAAAGGAGAGATTTACCTGACTGCAATTTTCAGCCAGTTTTAGCCAAAGATTGAATTTGATTGGTTGCCAAAAGTTATCGCACACAAGGCCCAGTAGCAGTTACTTTTATACGTTCATTCCGTCCAATTAACACATTGCAAAAACGGCAAATTTGCGACTTTCGATTTATGGGGTTATTATCTTTGAGCGAGTGTAGTTTAATAACCAATAGGTCGTTTGCAATAAAAAATATAAAAATTTGTCTAATATACTACTTATTATTCGTGTGAAGCTTCAAGTAAATTCTTACTGTAGTTTTCAAAATAATAAATTAAGACTAAAGGTAGCGTTAGAAGTTCCCCTAAGTGTACTTGTGTAAACGCCCTGATAAACATTTGTATATGAAACAGGTGTGTTCATCTCGTGTGCTGTCAGCATAGTTAGCTATGCAGGGGTAAACATAGCGAAAAATGGTAAATATTATCACTTTTATCGTCTAGACTGTAATCGATATAAATCGACAACTGTAATCCTGCTACTCATAAGACACTTTAATCTAATGAAATAAGCAAGAGATGTTTAAAAATGATAATAATAAACGTCAAATTAGTGATTTGCCATTCCAACCCACAACGTGCATTTTAAATGTGCCAGCAGCAGGCGATTTATAATTAATCCGGTAACGAAATGCAATGCGATAGTTAATTTAAAAAAAGAGTTATTTGCCTAAATCAGATTCATAGGTAATACATGTAGTTATGAAGAACAAAAATGTGAAAAATCATAAAACTTAAAATTACCCATGTTGCCATGGTACACGCAAAGAGCCATGTTAACAATAACGATTAGACTTATATCGATTTATATTTAGTTGGATATTTACAAACCTTTTATCCTATCGTAATTTTGTATACAAATTCAATACAATCATTACACTTTATAGCATAATAACTTCCCTTGGATATGAATTCGCTACAATAATTTGAGAACGTTTGAGAACGCCACGACTAGCTTCTAGGGACAATTAATTCACGTTCAACAAAGCTCTGTAGAGATCTGAGAATATGTAAATGATGATAAATGTTAATTCATACTTTGATATTATTTTTGTTTTTGTGTTTGTTTCAACCGTTTTAAAGAAAGTTTCATATAATCAGGATATCACAAATTTCGGATATTTGCACAGAAAGCCAAGTGTTTGAAATTACTTACATAAGGTTCATATTTTTAATGCCAAATAAAAATATTCTTACATGTTAACAGATACCCGTCCAAGTTTATGTCTTTTTCAACTTAATCATAATGTCAGGCCCTGCAATATATAATGTAAACAAATATACTCAAAGATACACACATATTTCTAAGATTGCAATTCAAACGTTTGTTTGATAAATGAAATAGGCATCTGACGCGCTGATCATAGATCTGATAGAAATTCAGAAATATGAGCGAATATCGATCTTTGCGTGCACTGAATGGCCATATATTATTTAACCAAATGGTTCTTTATTTTACAAGCTTTGCCATTAAAAACAGTGCAGAAGTATAAATAGGAATCTGCTTAGGATTAATTATGTAGTGTCTGCACTTATTCCATAAGCATTTAGATAAATGGTCGATACGGCACATCTGTGCATCTCATAAGCGTAATTCAACTGTGTTTCATTTATGAAAAAATGTACTCCCCAACAATATAGCCATTACTTCCTTTTACTCAACCTATATCATCTTACAAAAACTTTTTTGACTGTCTAGAATGCAATATTTCCTCGTCATTACTCATATCACTGAGAATCAAAAGAAATAAAATTTATTACATATCAACGACAATTCGGGGTATGAATGCAGCCTTCCTTTGTTTGTTTTCAGGGCTTTGTTAGATTTTAAATGCATTTATATGCGGTGACGCACATGCAAATATCCTTGAACGTCTGCGCCTGAAATCAATTGCGCAGAAAATATGTTACCATTACAATAAAAAGTTGTTTACACTGTTGAAAACGCATGCCCGTATGCAAACTTTGTTAATGAATGTTTTCATTTCAACGCATGCGCTCGAAGAGACAACCTCAGAGTAGAGAAGCAGAAAAATACATTTAAAGCGATGGATAAGAAAATCATCTTTGTAATGTTAGCGTGTGTGTTTCTTTGTTCTGTTTTTGCGAGATCCGTCGACAGAATTGATACAGCATGTTCTCCTCCTAATTGCTTCAACAGCAACGGACGATTAGTATGTATATGAGTTGTTTTTCACATTTCATATCACTGTTAGTTAACAATACTTTAAGCAGTTTTTCAGGGAGTTTCAGATTTAAAAATAATTGATAAAAAGGGGAAAAATATTAACTTTATCATATATAGGAACTCTGGGTATAAGGTAGAAATTTGAAAGGTCCCGATGAGTTCGTTATAAGCGGAGTTTACTGTATTAATATTATGACATGTTTGTAAGCGTCCATACCTCATATTATACATACTAGTCTAATAGGTCATTTACCAAAAACATTCTACGAAGATAATCGACTTGTAGCATTGATTAACAAAATACCCATGGCGATGATTATCTGATAAGTCCCAGGACAAAAGTCGATTTATTTACACTTTTTAGCACTAGATCAATGTTCGTATGTATTAAATCTACATTGTATGTAGTTTCAGACACTAGGCAACTTATTGCTATACTGGGGTCGATTCGTTGAAATCAAAGATGGCCGCCAAAATGGCCGCCAAAATAATAGAAAATCGCTATATTTCAATACCTGTCACATAAACATTTAAACACATTCAAGTTCAACTATGTTTTATCTAATTCCATAAAAATAAGTACATTGTTTATCACCGATTTACTGCTTAGACGAAAATACAGATATACACATAGTGAAAAATTGTAATTTTCATCACTTTTTTCGTCTAGACCGTTTTTTTATTCTATACATCCTGACTGTGATCGATATAAATCCACAATTGTGATACTGCTTTTCAAAAGACACTATAATGTAATGAAATAAGCATGATAAGTTTAAATATGATAATCATAAAAGTCAGGTTCATAGGAAATAGTTATGAAGAACAAAAATGTGAATAATCACAAAACTTAAAATCACACATGTTGCCATGGTACACGCAAAGAGCCATGTAAACAATAACGATTGGACGTATATCGATTAATATTTAGTTGGATATTTACACACCTGTGGGGTTTTTTTTATCGGAATTTTGTATAAAAATTCAATGCTCAACTTCAACTTCAACTTTATTTACAAGAATGCTGTAGGCCTCCCGCCCATGACATGTAGATACAAAAAAGCATATACAAAATACAACAAGACTTGTGCACCGATACAATGCTAATAGAAGAAATGGCGTTATTGTGACGACTTCCTTACATTTAACACATGTCCATCAGCATATCAAGACATCACATATAGTTATAAAGATATCACAAACATAACAATGATATTTTCAGTAAATTGACACTATTTAAATATATCACAAAACCGCTCACAAATTATACAGTTTGTAAAATTGTTTTTTAAATCTTTCCATTAATCTCTCGTATCGACAAACGATATTGTTTTCTTATAAATGATTCATTTTAAAACAGCATGTAAGGTGTCGCTTGCTGTGTGTTTTAAACAAATCCTTGTACGTCGAGATTAATGCAACACAATCCAGTGTTTGTAATGGTAACCCATTTATGAAATAAAAATTCACACATATGCATTACACGACAAAAACGTAGTTGCAAAACTGAGGCCAAACACATTTATAATGTTCTACATGCGTATTATGTCACAAGTTTGTTTTTTTTGGTACCCTACAAGCATTACTCGCGGGCCTTTCCCTATAGTTTCGAACCATAATTATTGTAATATTGGTAAAATTTTAGTTTCAAAAAGTTTGAAATATATTGACTTCGGCATTTGTCAACATTTATAAAGTGATGTCATGTTACTGGACTGCAATAATTCAGCTAGTTCATTTATAGAAAGAAAAAAAACTTTTTCCCGGGGGGGCCCCCCTTTTTTAAAACCCAAGCCCTTTTTTGAATTTTTACAACACTGGTGGAGTAATCTGGTTGTAACCACACGTTGAGCTTATTATAATGTCCGGTGAGGGGAGGTTGGTGGGGTGGAATAATTCAGCCAGTTATTAAAGAAAGTGAAGAGGATCGGTGATGCCATGCAGCCCTGTTTCAAGACCAACGGACAGTTGAAAAAATCGGATGTAGTGCCGTTTGAGCGCACACATGCTTTAACAGTTGCATACATTCCTTGTAAAGTTTTGTATATGTTCACACAGACTCCAGCATTCCTTAGAACTTGCCACGGCTTATCCCGTCTAACAGAGTCAAATGCAGTTTTGAAGTCTATAAATGCCACGTATAATTTTCTACTCTTTTTTTTAAAGAATCTTAGAAATAAGAGCCTGCAGGATATATGCATTGTCAATTGTTGAATAGTTACTTCTAAACCCGGACTGTGCTTCCTTTATTTCAAATGAACATTCGCATAAAATGTCAACTGCCTGTATATGGTACTTGTATAAAACTTTCCTAGTATATCTAGCACGGAGAGTCCATGGTAGTTCTTCGGTAAGTTAGGGTCTCCCTTTTTAAACAAAGGAACTATAATAGACTTGCTCCAGTTTTCAGGGAATACGCCTGTTTCTAAATAATTTGTTGAAAAAAAAACGATTATATACCGATAGCAAGACGTCTACACACACTATCAATACACATGGAGGTAATTCATCCTGGCCAGCCGCTTTTCCCACATTTAAATATTTCACACTTTTCAAAATTTCCTCGTCTGTAAAACAGGAATTGAAAATGAGATTCTTGAGCTCATCTGAATTTATCTCGTTCTCTGTTACGACAACGTTATCAAGTTCGTTGTCCGTGCCAGGGCTAAAGAGATTTTCAAAATGTCGCTCCATGTTTAATTGAGATATTATTTTGAACAGACTGAGTTTTAATTAAACATTTTGATTTCTTCCAAAACGACTTTGGGTTATGTGCAGACTCTATCAAGTCATCCAACCTTTTATTGTAATACGCAGTTTTCTTAGTTTTACACATATTCTTGAATTCAGATCGAGCCAATTTATAATAATTAGATTTTTCTCAGAGCGTAACTTCTTGTACAGCCGTAGATTAATATGTTTACGGTGTGTTAACTTAAAACATTCTCTGTCGAACCAAGGTGGTTGTTGTGATGCACGTGGTGCTTTAGGAACTGTACACTCAACCGGTTTAGAAACGCAAAAGTGGCAAAATATTTGTTTTAACAATGTTATCGTGTTTCAAATTTATTCAAATTTCATACACAACAAAAACAATATAAAATTGAATTCTTGTAAAAGTTTGAATCGCAAAAATGACTTCAATAGAAATTAAAAAATAGCGTCATTCAAATAAAAATGTTCAAAAGGGGAAATCTTTGCCTTCCTAAATCACTTAAGTGTATAACAGCCTAGACTATCTTTGAGGATATCAGTTATTTTCAAAAATATATCATTAACTTCGCTACAACCGGATTCAATCAGGGCTATAAGTTCATGTATTTTAGCATTTGAAAGGTTATTTCTCACTGACTCGACAAAAACTGTTCAATTTTGACCTTCAAGATTATATACATGTAATACTTTTGGATGCGTAGGTGGTGCTATATTTGATTGTAAGTGGTTACTAGAACGTCGAAGCATTGATACTTCAACTGGGAAGTGATACGACTCTGTTTTATCGCCAATTTTAATGCTTATATTCTGTAAATCTTCCCATGGACATATAAAGTAGTCTATAACACTATTACCCATTGAACCGACGAAGGTAAATTCACCGATGTTTTTATCAGGAGTCGCACGCCCATTTGCAATGAGTAATGAGTAAGCCTTGCAGAAGTTCTATAACTATTCCATGAAATCTGAAGAGAACAAAATATATATAAAGTGCTTCCCAAACAAAACCAAACACAGCAGACACAAGTGCCAGACTTACACAGGAGAATGAATAATTCAGCTAAGAGAAATGACACAATATCAAAGTGATATCACCGTTCAAAGTGAGCATCATTTTTTTAAGAAAAATGAAAAAATCATTATTTATATTCCTAGGATAATAACAATGCCAAAATGTTCGCCAAAACAATAATCTGTGTTAGAATTTCATTCTAGTTGAATAAAGACGTTATCTGCAAGAAAATCTTTTAGGCTATTCTAGTCAAAAACTGAAATTTTGCCCTCTGTGTTAGGTATATTTTCATTTGTGTCTTTCAGAAAGAAGAGTTGTTCAGTATTCTCATTATAAGTAATTTCCACTGTGCTTTACGCTTCATTTTCGACCATAACTTAATATGGTAATTTTGAAGATTGTATAAAAGCTACGCTTTTGTCAAGTCCAACAGAAATGTAAAGGACCCAATAATGTAGACATAGTAAAAACACTGAGAAACACACATTTAAGTGAAAGGTTGAATCCGAAGTTAACGCCATGGAGCAGTTAGTTACTCGGAATATTGGTAGCTAGGGGATGGAGTGGGGTTTCATCCACATCGTAACATTCTAACCTAACACTTCCCTATATTCAATCGAAAAGGAATTTGTGTAAATGAAATAAGACATGATTTGTATTACATTTCAAACGCAGTACCTCAAATTAAACAAAACTTAAATAAACTTAAGACATACTCACATTTTTGTAGGTTAAAACACATAGAACCTAATGTTAAGGACAAGACGACACAAGTAGGCGACAAAACTCTTCATGCCCTCTTCTCTTCCGTGTAGTTCGTGCATTATTCAGGAAGAAAGGATGCAATACAATATTTCTGGTACAATGATTGTACGTAGGCCTGCCACCTGTAATTCAGTAGGTTGTTACCAGTGACCTTGTACAAATTGTGTCTTTTATATTAATAAACATTTTGCGGCGGCATTTATTCACTTGACTGCACTTCTGTTTCAAGTACTGCACCTCCATGAAGATACGTTAGATACCTTGAAAACGATCTATATGTTACAAACATCTTCAAACAATATAGATACATTTTCTATAATTTTACGCGCCGAATTTATTTAAATATTCAATCATACACAGATTAACCTACTTTATTTGCAAATACATTTAATATGCAATGCTATCTTTGCTTGTTAAAGTGCATGCAAATACCACTGAACGTCTGCGTCTTAAATCAATTGCGCAGAAAATATGTGCGTCTAACCATTACAATAAAAAGTTGTTTACGCTGTTTAAGTGCATGCCCGGATACAAGCTATGTTAATGTATGTTTTCATTTCAACGCATGTGATCGAAAAGACAGCCTCGGTGTTACTGAAGCAGAAAAATACTTCTAAAGCGATGAATAAGAAAATCATTTTCGTGATATTAGCGTGTGTGTTCCTTACTTCGGTTTTCGCGAGATCCGTCGACAGAATTGATGCAGGATGTATTCTTCCTTGTTGCGTCAACAGCAGGGAACGATTAATATGTATATTACGAGTTCTTTTTCATATTTTTATATCACTGTAAGTTAACAATTATATTGATAGTTTTTCAGAGAGTTTCAGATTCAAAAATATTGACAAAAAAATGAAAACGGAAAAAATATAATTAACTTTATCACTGTCGTAAAAAAATAAATAAATTTCATTTACAATATAATTCCGAATGATTATGCACATTTATAGAAGTTTGCTGTTCCGGATAATTCATTTCTGAAATAATAAGGGTCTATCAATAAAATATTCTTCAAATAGACTGGAGATTGGATCATAGTCTGTGTCGTTAAGTAACGTGACTTTGATGGCCACAGCTTAATATTTCGTTAAGTCACGTGACTCTATTGTGCCTTGTTAAATCGCGTGACATAGTATAAGATTTCTATTGCAGCGAGGAAGATCATCGTCGTACATTTGTATTTCATTGAATAATCCGACTCTTAGTCTTAGCATTTTTTGTTGATAGACAATTTTTGCGTATTTGTAAACGTTTTTGAATGATTTGTTTACATATTCGAGGCGTTTTAAAGATCAATTATACAGATTGTATTACAAGATATACATGTTTAATATGAAAAATTGTACAAGTTCTACCAACTTTATAAATTTGCTCTCCAAGTACGCGGTGTTTCTACATACAATTGGTTTCATATACATTTACATTTTTTTCAGTATTTGCTTTATCATTATAGTAATAGTTATAATTCTTTATTTTTCCTGAGAAAAAGATAGTGTTTGTTTAGAATTTTGATGTCAATAGCGTTTACAAAAAGATATATGTTGTCGTTTGTTATTATGAGCATGACATAATAGAAAAGTCAGAGAAAAACCAACCAAATAACAGATGTTCATAGTAACCAATATGTATTTTGAATTGAATACAAACCGATAATAGAAGTAACTTAAGAGTGAGCAGCAAGAATTGTCTAAAGAAAAAAAACAGAAAACGGAAACCGAATGTTGTTCAATTCAAACGTGAAATAAGTTGGAAATTTAGACTGATATTAAGTGCCTGGAGGTTGCCTTTTTCGTTTATGCATAATTTGTATCAGAAACATTCATATACACATGCATTTTAAACGTGCATCAATGAATTCTAAAGTACGCCTGCTGTGGGTCGACTTTATATTTTAACTGAATTGAATGTTTGCCTTGATAAAAAATATACATTTGATAAAGACCCAAACTTTTTACCACTGACCGTTCCAAGGCGGTGCCCCACTGTGTTCCTTTAATTGTTCGTTTTGTCCTCGTGTGTTTGCTTTGTATGCTAGTGTGTGTTGGTAGTGTATGTGTGTGTACATGATTGTGTGTGTGTGTGTGTGTGTGTGTGTGTGTGTGTGTGTGTGTGTGTGTGTGTGTGTGTGTGTGTGTGTTGGTGGTGTGCACTTCTGGGTGCTGAGGGGCTCGTTTTGGGGAGGCTGCGTTTTTGGTACGTGGCATTCCCTGTTTGATATTATTTTTGTTTTTCGATAGGTCTGAGGTTCACTTCCGGTAAGATAGCTCTGATGTTTACTTCCGGTACGTTGCTCTGATGTTCACTTCCGGTACGACAGGATATACTTGGTATCCGTTTTAAGTTTACACGTGAAAGGCCTATGTACAAACATTGTACCAGAAATATTACATTGCAACCTTTTTTCCTGAATAATGCACGAACTACACGGAAGAGAAGAGGGCATGACGAGTTTTGTCGCCTACTTGTTTCGTCTTGTCCTTAACATTAGGTTCTACCTGTTTAACTTACAAAAAATATGAGTATGAGTAAGTTTTGTCAAGCTTTTTTTAGTTTTAGGTACTGCGTTTGAAATGTAATACAAATCTGCTATTAGTGAGGATGTTATCTTAGCGTTGGTAATAGTAAGTTGTGCTACATGTCTAAATAATCAGTAAGAAAATATTTCTTAAAGTGTCTTTTATGACAAGTAGTGCTCAATTAAGCGTTTTTTCCATAAATACCCTTATATCTCTACTTAAACAAACAAAAACACAACAACAACAAAACAACTCACAGGGGCTCATTTTTCTGAATAGTTTATTACCCTGTGTAAAAGTGGTGTTTAAACAATGGCAGTGTCAGTCTTTTTTTTTTTTTTCAACTTGTCTTCTAGGTACGATGGAATACAAACCCAATGTAGTTTAAAAAATAACAATAAAATATCATGCTTACAGCCCCGTCTGTGATATTAATCGATTATCAATCTGTAATTATTGTTGATAGATACCTCATGTCTGATTGATAGAGGTCACCGAGAGAATGTACAGTGACAGGTGTAATTTAACAGGTGTAAAATGTATTGTCATGCAATACAAACACCTCTAATAGACAAAGAAACATAGCTAACGCCGACAGTACAGTGACAAAGAACCATAATTGCAGCATACCTACCCTTATGTTATATGTTTTTTATGCCATGCGTGATTTCAAAACAAACAATACTGTTTAAAAAACTCTCAAGAGTTAATTAATTCCACCGTTCGCTCTTGCATGACCCTATAAAACATCAGTAGCTTATTTTGGCTTTGTCTTTCACACTTTTTGTTTTCCACATAGGCTAATGCAATGATCAAACTATTTCAAAAGTCAAAAATGAAAATCTAAATGTAATGCTGCGCGAGTTATTAGCCTCTTTTTAAGAATTTCTACACTATTTTGTCTCATCATTTCATTATAACAGCGGAATAATCACTTCAAAGTATGCGACAAAGTTGATGAATACTAATAGTCAATTATATTTGTTTTTTCAGACCTTTGTAGTGGAAAGAACCTGACATTTTTTATGACTCTCAATATTAAGTCTGTATTAACTATTCAAAGCACATTTTACACCATTTCAGGAACGCAGTGCTTCGATTGGCGGACAAAAAAGACGTGGGATAATTATAACAATAAAGTTATACACTTTTATGACTCTCAGTAGATCGTTTCATTATTGAGTAACATTTGTCTATTAAAACGGTAAAGATGATGGCACCCAGAAACATTTTTGTTACATTTGATGTCCTTTTGAAACATACTAAGCACGATTAACATATTTTTTTTTCAATATATTACCTATTTTTATGTTATAGCTTATAAATAAAATTTATATTTATTTATTTTCTGAAAAGGTATTTTTTAGATTACAGTAATGTTTGATAATTGTCATTATGTAAGATAAGAAAGCATTGAATTCCTTTCATCTTAAGGTACAGATGGGGAAACTTTTTAAATTCATTCACTAAGATATTAAATGTTTAGAAAGTGTAAATACCTGTACAGTTTCAAAAATGGTTTGAAGAAGGTCAGCGTATGCCGTTGAAATACGGTCCTATATTAAGAATCGTTGTATTCTTGGCAAAGGGTGTAAAGACATTTTAATTAAATATGTTCTGTTTATGGGCATAATGAAATTTCTTTTTCGACAGTTATTCGTTGGTTTAAGAAATTGAAATGAGGGTTAGTTTCAACAGAAGATGCACCACATAGCCGTCGGCCGAAAACAGCAACGTCTGCCAAGACGTTCAAACGTCACAAATGAAAATCTAAACGTAATGCTGCGCGAGTTATTTACCTTTTTCTAAAGATTTCTACACTATTTCGTCTCATCATTTCATTATAACAGCGGAATAATCACTTCAAAGTATGCGACAAAGTTGATGAATACTGATCATCAATTATATTTGCTTTTTCAGACCATTGTAGTGAAAAGAACCTGACATGTTTTATGACTTTCAATATTAAGTCTATATCAAGTATTCAAAGCATTTTACACCATTTCAGAAACGCAGTGCTTCGATTGGCGGAGCAGACGGACGTGCGGTAATTATAACAATGTTATACACTTTTATGACTCTCAGTAGATCGTTTCATTATTGAGTAACATTTTTCGATTAAAACGGTAAAGATGATGGCCTCCAGAAACATTTTTGTTACATTTGATGTCCTTTTGAAACTTACTAAGCACGATAAAAAATAATAGTTTTTTATTAATGAAATTTATATTAAATCATTTTCTGGATAGGTCTCTTTTAGACAACAGTAATGTTTGATACATTGCAGCTGTCATTGTGTAAGATAAGAAAGCATTGAATTCATTTCATCTTAAGGTACAGTCATTCGCTAAGATATTAAATGTTTAAAAAGTTTAAGTACCTGTACAGTTTTGGACATGTCTTTTCAACCTCTAAACAAATAAAATTATAGATTACTTTCCACAAAAAAACTTTTGTCTCCCACCTTAATGACCTTGGCATTTGAGCAAGTGGCCACAAATTATAATGTGTTCGACTAGACTTCATTCTCATCGTCTCCTGCAATTATTTATGCAAGAAAGTGGTTTGGTGAAGAAACGAGGACAAAAATGTCTTTTTTATGGTCTCTGTGACATGGACCTTTGAACTAGTGATCCATAATTATAATATTCACAACTAGACATACCGATGTTACCTGCAACGTTTAATGAACGCCAAGAAAGGGGTATATAGGAAGAAGCGCAGACTATTTTTTACTAAATATCAAAATGTGATCTAAGTACGCCAGACATCTTCAAAGTCCCATTACTCATTCAACGGTCAATGATGCGGAAAATCCTGATTATATTCAGTTGATCTTAAACATTTCTACTAATTTCGGTAACACCCATCCAGGCGTGTCTGAGGAGTTACGCAGACAAACTTATGTGGGAGGCAGGTTGACAGACAGAAAAACTTATGTCAGACAGACAGCATCAAATCAATATATGGTCCCTCAACTAGGAGGGAGACAAAACAGGTTATAATGCTCATAATATGTCACTTGATAAAATAAAATGTCATAACAAATATCAACATTTGAACAAGGCTTACAGCTTGGGGTAAACCCCTAGATCAGAAAGTGCTATTGTATTTTACATACTATTCCCGGCTTGAGGGAAGCGAGCCATATATCTTTTCATTGAATACCAAATAATGTATTGCCTTATATGTGCTAAACATACAGTAATGGTCATAACACTGACCGTATCAATGGCATAAAATATTTGTGACACGATTCCCTCAAAAAGAAAGGAATAATGAGAAAAAACCCGTAAATGTTTGGGTATAGGAGCTTATCCCGAGCAGAAAACCGTGTCCAGCCATTGGAGGCAGGTAAACAATTTGGTATCAGTAAGTGAGTTATCAATTTTTGTAATCACTTCCTATATTTGTTTAGAGATATTAAAAATTGCTCTAAATATGTGCACGTTTAGATTCATTTCAATTATGATAAGATAGATTATAACTTTTGAAAGATTTTGCTACTGGGTGTTTAGTTTTGGTCAGGTGCTACCTTGAATAATTGTCAAGCTGCTGTAGGAAATTATGAGCTTTTGCTTATACATGCCGAATCAATTACTAACTTGACATTTAAGGGACTTACTGATGATCAAGTGGTCGGAAATGGCGACATTAAAAAGGTGCGTATGACATAAGAAAAGAAAAAAATACTCGATTTGTATTCTGATATTCTGATTGTGATTTTATTCTCTTATATATAATGTCATACAAACTAAATTTCATAAATGTAAATAGTATCGTCATGCAATACAAAGTCCTCTAATGGAAATAACAATTGATGTACCATGTACATATTTTGGATAAGATGAAAAAGTACATGTATGTAAGCGATATGAATATGTGTCTTTATTATTAAAGGACATTTTAGAAATTGATTTATGTTCATCAAATTTATTAATTTACAGGTTCTGGATATGTACTGAAAAATTGATCATCTGACGCTAGTGCCATGTAAAACATTCGAGGATAATAGTCTTAATATTGTCTGCTATAAACATTCCATCAAAATCTCTGCCAATTTTGTCAAAGATTTCTAGAAATTTAGTCTCATTAGCTTTGAACCCATATGTGACCTTGAATTTGGCGACAGCACTCCTGCAGGTGGTGCATGCCACACACTTGCAATATTGGCAGCAAAAATGTGTGCTTTTCTGAAAATGTGTCCTTGTATATAGGACAGAACGGACCGTGCATCAAACTGCGGATGAACTGACGGACGGACGGCTCGAAACTACAATCCCAAAACCGGTCTATGAGCGGTAGGGAACTAATTAGTAAAACATGTACTGCTTCATCTAATGATTTAGTTATGAGGATGAATGCTTGCATTTAATATAATAAAATTTATTTTACAGAATTCCTAACGATGCAGATGTCAGAAAACGATTACGGTATGACATTCAGTTTCATATTATGTCAGATGGTTCAGTTCTGTCTGTTGTAAAACATCACGCTTGTTATATTTATACGTTGGAATTTATTATTTTATTATATCAATTCATATTTGTTATGCCTGAGCAATTGTTTATGTAAATTGTGTTAGCTGCTGTATGCTGTATTTGTTTTATTTAATTGATGTGCTTTGAAATTATTTCTACTTATTATCGTTATAAATTCTTTAAAATGTATAAAAAGAACTTATCTGCCAAGTTTTGTCTACGAAGTATTTTGAAAACATGTACATTTCCAATATAGAAAAAAGTAAGAATATATATATTTTTTGCAGCTCTCCGGACATCGCGCCACGAAAATGATTTACGCAACACTCTTCGACCTCGAGAACTTTAATTTATTTTGAAATTAATATTTTGATAATAATTGTTTACTTGAGTAATTGGACTCCTCATTTAATTGCATATTGTTGTCGGAATATCTACGATCTTCAATCTCACAAATTGTAGCAGTTTTGTCTTAGCGACTGACACGTTTGTTGTTTTAAAGGTTTAACAATTTTGAACTCGTTGGATGTCTTTATCTGGCAAAATAATTATGTTGATAAAATAACTTTCTCATCGTTTGTTTTTAATATATATATATGTATATTTCAGAATCTTAGTAACTGTACAAATTTTAAGTAACATTCTCATGCTGATAGATATGCCTTATGGTCACATATCCGTACGATGTCCGCACGTTTTATAAAGTCGTACAGTTCCACCAACTTTTAAAATCCGGCGCTCCGGTCTCCGTACAACCGTAGCTTCTGAGCACAGGACCCGTACGATCTTTTTGAGGATGCAATTGTAGGATATGCGTACGGACATCACTGACAAATCGAGCAGAGCTTGGAAGGAGCTCGGACGTACCTCGTACGATGCACGTGTGTTCGTACGGTGTACACATAACAAGAATAAACCAGTTCTGCTATAATTTCTCATTTTTAGCTAAAATCGTCAAATATGTCGTATGGAGCCCGTACGGCGAACGTTACGCCCAGCGTACCTCGTGCGGACATCTCAAGTTCCCCAAACTGATGTCCGTAGTATCGTACGAACATCGTACTTTGACCGTGAGGCTCTTCTGTGATAGTCATGCGAGCACCGGCAAGCTCTTACGGGCCTCGCGGTGTTCCAAATTCGCTAGAACATTGTGCGATGCCAAAGACCTTGCGGTGCCGTTACGGGGCCATTGCGAGCTGCTCCCGGCTTCAAAATATTCTACGAGCTTTTTAAAATTACATATATACACACTTACAATAGTCAGATTTTCTCTCTTTTTGTTCAGAATGACTACAAAAACATAATGTGTTATTAAAAGACTTTATTTTTCTATATGTTACATCTTTAATTAAATGAAAATGTAAAGCGAATTTATAAAAACTTTCCCCGTCTGTTTAGTGTCCTTAAAACATGAGAGACTAACCTACATCGTTACTTCTTATATGTTTCCAAGTGAATGAAATACGTTTAGAGATCTTCTTCCTTTATACATAAAATGCACGTATCTATATAAAGCACATACACATATAATATTCAGAAATTTTATTATTGTTATAAATCAGATTTTTAGAAAAATGTACTTGTTTGTAAATCGGATTTAAGATTACCATTAATTAAAATTTTATTAAATGTTTCTGCTGTTGGAATTTAGTAAAACAGCTACATGTACTTCGTTTGGTTATAAACAACACTATTATACATTTGTAATGTTATACAATGTTTTTTTTTAAGATATTTCAAAATCATGAGCCTTCCTAAGAAAATAGTTCCTACGAAAGTGGAAGTTGTCGTTGCTATTTTTAGTAGAATAAATCGAGACAAAACCAGATATAATTTTTGAAAGTTAAATGTATATAACGTAAAGACATCTTTTTATGCTAGAAATCATTTCTAAAAATAGAAATTAATTCTTCTTGAAATTCTACGGAGAACTTATCTTCTTGTCAGAGTTTAAAGAAGCCGAAATAAAAAAGATACCGGATAGAACTTGAACTAAAGCAATGAATAAACTGTGACTTTGTTACACTTTTTTCCGATGTCGATTTTTCAATCATCAGCCGAGGCATGACACTTGCCATTTCGGATAAAAAGATCAATTTTTATTAAGAGAATTACTTTCATTCTAAAATCCGCCTTGATAGCCTAGTGGTACAGCGTCCGCTTCGAGTGCGGGAATTTGTGGGTTCGCTCCCTGGCCGCGTCATACCAAAGACGTAAAAAATGGTACCAGTAGCTCGCTTGCTTGGCGCTCAGCATTTAAAGGGAAAATGGCCTCTCTTTCATACCCTCACGGCGATGGATACCATCAGGAATGAGGTGTGGAGAGAGATTAATATGTTGGATAACTTGTTTCACAATCGACCTAAAATAAATTAGTATAAACTGTTAGAAAATCCACATTCTACCTAAATGTAATTAGGATGGTGCAAAAATGAAGATATTGCACTGTTAAAATAGTGCAGTTAAGGGTAAAAACTATTTGGGCTCAACAGCAACTTTACTGAGATGTTATTGGTAAAGGCACAGGTACAACTATCATTTAAGATAACAAGAAGTGCAGAAGCTTTAGTGAAATGGCAATTATATGGCATATGACAATTATCTTTATCAATTGAATACACGAAACTGTAGACATGCTTGTTTTGATAGCTTGATAAATGTGCCATCTACCATGTGAAGAACATTGTATGCAGATATTAAGTAAAAAAGTAGCCTTGTGGCCGTCGTAATATCCGGATGAGTCTATATGGCACCTCATCAAATGATCAATAGTGCCAGATTCAGTTTCGTCAAAATTCGCTAATGCTTACAACAGAAATAGATATTCACTGATAATAAAATCTTACCTTACTTGCTTGGGTCTCAAGTGAACTTTCCAAATATGATTATTGTGACTGACAATAAAGCTATAGCTTAACCCTATAGATAGTTTCTCGTCTGTGTTTTGTTTGCTTTATAAATGGAAAATCTAGTCCTTAGAGAACAAGTACAGATGTCCATCATCCTATACATTTGTATTTTCATTTTTCCAAGTTCTACACAAGTATTCTAAGTTATTGGCCATAGCATTAATTCGACACATTACAACTGTTTAATGAGTATGATACTGTGTGAACATTTCAAATAGTCTAGACAGATTCAGAATTAGATTATGCATGCAGATATAAAACGAAAAAACCTTGACCACCACAAGGGAGTGTAGTTCAGGTACATTTAAGTATATTGTTAGTTTTAAAAATATTATTTTAAGATAAGTTAAATGTTATCCGTAACATTTGTGCAGGTGTGAAGCGGTACAAAGAAAGGGACAGTTCAACATGCAGACAAGTACCTGGCTGAAAAAATAGAAACTCTTTAATTAAAAGTTAAAAAGCTTTTGCCTTTTAAGCAAAAATTTCAAAACCGTTCTGGGCCAAGGGAAGTACTTGTATGATAATAATTCTTTGTATTCAATATGTATTTCAGGATAAAATGTTTTCATAAAATTTGGCATATATATATATATATATGTTTTCAAATTACATTACAAATTACTTGAAACTTTCCAGGCAGTTCCACCGTGCGAATCTTACAAACCTACAATTTTTCACAAGTACATTCCTCTTTTAATTGTTGATCATTGACAAAATGTTTCATCCATTCATTTGTCACTAAAGGACATAGTTTACGCACTATAGCGATTCTTTCACATGGCGTACCGGAAAATATTTGTGTGGAGAATAGAATATTAGACAGCCTGGGGTTCCTTACATGTTATTTTGTTTTTGTTTTACTTAATGACAAATTAAACATTCTCTATATGTAATGGGGGCAGCGTGGATTTTAGTTGATAATTTATTTAGGCATCAATGCTTTAGATGAATAAGTCTTTAATTTCTACTCTGCTTAATTATTTGGACCATTGAATACTATACATATGTTAATTGTTCAAGGCGGTTCTCAATCAAGAGTTGTGCAAATCCTGAACAAGGCCAACCATAATCAGATTGCATAGATGGACCGGCTCGTCATAATCTGTACTACTCTTAAAGGCAACAACACCGGTATTGGCAGGGTAAGAACAAAGAAATCGTTAAAACAAGATTGAAAACAGATCAATTGAAAACCTTTTTACTGCATTGACATACACTTTGGAATATCATATCAAGATTGAGCAACTGTTTCACGTCAACGTTTAAGGTAATTGATTTACCTAGGGTTTATCGAAATTTGAAACTACATGTAATTTTAAAGCCATTGTTTAAAAGATCATCTTTCGGAAAGATATGTTGTTATGCTAACAAAAGTAAATACAGATTATATATCAGATTGCAACCTAGGTTGGAGGAATACTTGAATGTGTAAACGCCCTGATATACATTTGTATATGAAACAGGTTTGTTCATCTCGTGTGCTGTCAGCATAGTTAGCTATGCAGGGGTAAACATAGCGAAAAATGGTAATTATTATCACTTTTTTAGTCTTGACTGTAATCGATATATGTGATCCTGCTATTCATAAGACACTTTAATCTAATGAAATAAGCAAGAGATGTTTAAAAATGATAATAATAAACGTCAAATTAGTGATTTGCCTTTCCAACCCACAACGTGGATTTTAAATGTGTCAGCAGCAGGCGATTTTTAATTAACCCGGTAACGGAATGCGATGCAATAGTTAATTTAAAAAAAGAAGAAGTTATTTGCCTAAATCAGATTCATAGGTAATACATGTAGTTATGAAGAACAAAAATGTGAATAATCATAAAACTTGAAATTACCCATGTTGCCATGGTACACGCATAGAGCCATGTTAACAAAAACGATTGGACTTCGATTAACATTTAGTTGGATATTTACAAACCTTTTATCCTACCGTAATTTTGTATACAATTTCAATGCAATAATAAAGTCTCACAGCACTTCAACAATATCCTTACAATTAATTGCATAATAGATTCCTTTGGATATGATTTCGATAAAATAGCTTGAGAAAGTTTGAGAACGCAACGACTAGCTTCTAGGGGCAATTAATTCACTTTCAACAAAGCTCTGTTGAGATCCGAGAATATGTAAATGATGATAGATGTTTAGTTATACTTTTATGTTTTTGTTTTCAACCGTTTAATGAAAGTTTCATATAATCAGGATATCACAAATTTCGGATATTTGCACAAAAAGTCAAGTGTTTGAAATTATTCACATAAGGTTCATATCTTTAATGCCCAATATAAATATTCTTACATGTTGATAACCGTCCAAGTTTTTTTTTCAACTTAATCATAATGTCAAGTCATGCGAGATATAATGTATATAAATATACTCAAAGATACACACATATTTCTAAGATTGCAATTCAAACGTTTGTTTGAAAAATGGAATAGCAATCTAACGCTTTGATCATAGATCAGATAGAAATTCATAAATATGAACGGATATCGATCTTTGCGTGCATTGAATGGCCTTATACATGTATTATTTTACCAAATGGTTCTTTATTCTTCAAGCTTTGTCATTAAAAATGTGCATAGAAATATATACATGTGTAGGGATCTGATTAGGATTGAATAATGCAGTTTCTGCATTTACTCCATAAGCATTTAGATAAAAAGTCGATACGGTACATCTGTGCATCTCACGAACAATGACACAATACGCAGGTCCGAACTAAATGCATTAAACTGTCATTAAGCGTAATCAACCTGTGTTCCATTTATGAAAAAGCATTCCCCAACAATATAGCCAATACTATCTTTCATTCAATCTATGTCATCTTACAAAAACTATTTGACAGTCTATAGGCTTTTTATCAAACAGCACATTTGCAAACTTTCCTCGTCATTATCTTTCTGGTTCTGATAAAAGATGAGTCAAAGAATCTGACTAGATTGCTGTGAGCTACTTTTGAAGTTTTATGACGGATAGTTATCACTGAGAATCAAAAGAAATCAAATTTACTACATATCAACGACATTATGGGGTATGAATGCAGCCTTCCTGTGTGTTTTTCAGGGCTTTGATAGATTTGATTAATTTCAGCATTGTTAAAACTGACAAAACGTCCCTCTTTAAAATGTACGTTATGTGGCGTTGAAAAAAGAATTAATCCCATAGAGACTGTGTTTGTTTGAAAGGATTAAATCAATTGCACAAGTATATCCTTTAGAAGTTGATCCCGATCCCCGTAAAGCGTGGGAAAATGTTTTTCCATAAAATCTTAAGAGGACAAAAATATATATAGTACTTCCCAAACACAAACACAGCAGAAACAACTGTAAGACTTCCACACAAGAGAATGAATAATTTAACTAAGAGAAATGATAAAATATCAAGGTGATTATCAAGTTGAATAAAGAGGTAATCTTCAAGAAAAACTTTTAGGCTATCCTAGTCAAAAGCTCAAATTCTGCCCTCTGCGTTAGGTATATTTTCATTTGTGTCGTTCAGAAAGAAGAGTTGTTCAGTATAACTCATTTCAATTTCATTTCCACTGTGTTTTACGCATCATTTTCGACCATAACTTAATCTGGTAATTTTGAAGATTGTATAAAAGCAACGTTTTTGTCAAGTCCAAAAGAAATGTAAAGGACAACCGAACACAATAATGTAGACATAATAAAAACATTGAAAAACACACATTTAAGTGAAAGGTTGAATCCGAGGTTAACGCCATGGAGCAGTTAGTTACTCGACATATTGGTAGCTAGGGGATGGGGTGGGGGTTCAACCACGATGTGTCATTCTAACCTCACACTTCCACATATTCAATCGAAGAGGAATTTGTGTAAATGAAATAAGACATGATTTGTATTACATTTCCAACCCAGTACCTAAAATTTAACAAAGCTTGAATAAACTTAAGACGTACTCATATTATTTTGTAAGTTAAAACACCTAAGACATAATGTAAAGGGCAAGACGAAACAAGTAGGCGACAAATCTCCTCGTGCCCTCCTCTCTTCCGTGTCCTTTATATCAATTAGCATTTTGCGGCGGCATTTATTCACGTGACTATACTTCTGTTTTAGGTACTGAACCTCTATGAAAACGATCTGTATGCTACACACATCTTCATACAATATAGATAAATTTTAAATAATCTAAAGCGCTGAATTTATTTAAATATACAACCGTAAACGAACTAACCTACTTTATTTGCAAATATATTTAATATGCAATGATATCTTTGCATGTTAAAGTGCACGCAAATATCCTTGAACGTCTGCGTCCTAAATCAATTGAATGTGCAGAAAATATGTGTATCTAACCATTACAATAAATAGTTGTTTGCGCTGTTGAAGTGAATGCCCGGATACAAGCTATGTTAATGTATGTTTTCATTTCAACGCATGTGATCGAAAAGATAACCTCGGTGTACAGAAGCAGGAAAAGACTTCTAAAGCGACGAATAAGAAAATAATCTTCGTGATATTAGCGTGTATGTTTCTTACTTCTGTTTTTGCGAGATCCGTCAACACAATTGATGCAGCATGGGGTCCTGCTAAGCGAGGAATTTAATTTACTATTTGAATATAATCATGAATACCGGCGGTATTACATGTAATTATAGGTACAAATTTCGATTGGTTAAATAATAAATGAAAAACCTGTTCACCTTTTAATCAGTTTTGCCTGATATTCACATTGAGTAGCAGTTATCGGATATTTGTCACTTAAGTATAGAATAAAAATATGGCCATGCGAATCTTTAAATTTTATGGCTATGTGTAGTAAACATGCTTTTGATTTCTTAACATGCAAGTGAAAATGAATAGTAACCAAAATGTATTTTGAAAGGAATACAAACCGATAATAGAATAAAATTAAGAGTGAGCAGCACGAATTGTCTTCAGAAATTAAAATAAAATCGGAAAGGATGGTTACCGATGATTCTAGTGCCTAGATGTTGCTTTTTACGTTTATGCACAGTCGGTAACAGACACTTTTATATACACGTGTATTTAAAACGTGCATCAAAAATTTTATGACAATCTTTGGTTGACTTTAACTAATTATATTGAATGTCTGTCTTGATAAAATTATTTACATCCGATATACACAAATGTAGACGTTTTTCATGCTTCGATAGTCATGCTTTATGCAACTAAAACGATATTGCATTGTTACCTGCCAAGTTACTCATATAGTCATACTTGTTAGCAAGATTTGAGAAGGCAGGCATTGAGGTATAAAACTGCTTAATAGGATTGTTCATGTGAGAGCCTTTTGACTAAAAGGAATTAATCTTCTTCTTTTTTTTTCCTTTTTTTTTTGGGAAGTAATATTTTTCTTGAAATATGCATGTAGTGAACTTAAGCCTACACCACAGTCCCATAAATTTAAACCAATCCTTACATTTTCATCCTTGCCATAAAATCATTAATACAAATTGTGTCCTTTATATTAATAAACTTTTGTGGCGGCATATATTCACGTGACTGCTCTTCTGCTTCAAGTGCTGCACCTCCATGAAGAAACGTTGTATATATTGAAAACGATCTATATGTTACACACATCTTCATACAAAATAGATACATTTAATATATCTAAGCACCTAGTTTATTCAAATTTTCAACCGTAAACGAATTCAAATACGTTGTTTGCAAATACATTTAATATGCAATTATATCTTTGCATGTTAAATTGCGTGCAAATATCCTTGAACGTCTGCGTCTTAAATCAATTGACATGACGCCAATGGTGCTATATACCCACCCCTTTGTTGATGTTGGATTAATTATAACAAAAGAATCTATTCAAAAAAACAAAAATAATATCAAACAGGGAATGCCACGTACCAAAAACGCAGCCTCCCCAAAACGAACCCAACCTTTTCCACGTGCATTTTTTTGTCGTAGGTAAAGTCGAATTTTGATAGGTAATGAAGTCACTTGATTGACACCTGGCGTCTGGTCAATTGAGCAGAAAATATGTGTATCTAACCATTACAATATAAAGTTGTATACGCTGTTGAAGTGCATGCCCGGATACAAGCTATGTTAATGTATGTTTTCATTCGAAGAGACAGCCTCGGTGTATACAAGCAGAAATAGACATTTAAAGCGATGAATAAGAAAATCATCTTCGTGATATTAGCGTTTGTGTTTCTTACTTCTGTTTTTGCGAGATCTGTTCACAAAACATGAAGGGGCCTTACTACCTTTTATTTTGAAAACATGATTAAGTAACAATTGACTGACTCTTTCCTCAACCGGTAACTAATTTCGACTGACAAAGTGCTCTTTCTTGATGTGTGACCTAGAATGTAGATTAAATAAGAATCTAATTTGTGTAAATGAAATAAGACATAATTTGTATTACATTTCAAACGCAGTACCTAAATTTAAACAAAGCTTGAAAAAACTTACTCATACTCAAAACTTTTTTGTAAGTTAAAACACTAAGAACCTAGTGTTAAGGGTGAGAGGAAACAAGCAGGCGACAAAACTCTTCATGCCCTCTTCTCTTCCTTGTAGTTCGTGCATTATTCAGGAAAACAGGATGCAATACAATATTTCTGGTACAATTTTTGTACGTAGGCCTGTCACGTGTAATTCAGCAGGTTGTTACCAGTGACCTTGTACAAATTGTGTCCTTCATATGAATAAACATTTTGCGGCAGCATTTATTCACTTGACTGCACTTTTGTTTCAAGTACTGCACCTCCATGAAGAAACGTAAGATACTTTGAAAAAGATCTATATGTTACAAACATCTTCACACAATAGATACATTTTCTATAATCTAACGCGCCGAATTCATTTAAATATACAATCATACACGGATTAACCTACATTATTTGCAAATAAATTTGATATGCATGCAAATACCATTGTACGTCTGCATCCTAAATCAATTGCGCAGAAAATATGTGAATCTAACCGTTACAATTCAAAGTTGCTTACGCTGTAAAAGTGCATGCCCGGATACAAGCTATGTTAATGTATGTTTTCATTTCAACGCATGTGATCGAAAAGACAGCCTCGGTGTACAGAAGCAGAAAAATACTTCTAAAGCGATGAATAAGAAAATCATCTTCGTGATATTAGCGTGTGTGTTTCTTACTTCGGTTTTCGCGAGATCCGTCGACAGAATTGATGCAGGATGTTATCCTCCTTTTTGCATCAACAGCAGGGAACGATTAGTATGTTTATTACGAGTTCTTTTTCACATTTTTATATCACTGTAGATTAACAATTATATTGATAGTTTTTCAGAGAGTTTCAGATTCAAAAATATTGATAAAAAATATGAAAACGGAAAAAATATAATTAACTTTATCACTGAGGTAAAAAAAAGAACAAATTTCATTTACTAAATAATTCCGAATGATTATGCACATTTATAGAAGTTTGCTGTTCCGGATAATTCATTTCTGAAATAATAAGGGTCTATCAATAAAATGTTCTTCAAATAGACTGGAGATTGGATAATAGTCTGTGTCGTTAAGTGACATGTCTGTGGTGGCCACAGCATAATATTTCGTTAAGTCATGTGACTCTATTGTGCCTTGTTAAATCGCGTGACATAGCATAACATTTTTATTGCAGCGAGGAAGATCATCGTCGTACATTTGTATTTCATTGAATGATCCGACTCTTAGTCTCAAACATTTTTTGTTGATAAACAATTTTTGCGTATTAATAAACCTATTTGAGTGATTTGCTTACAATTATATTCAATTATTTTCAATCATACAGATTGTATTACAAGATAATTATACATGTTTATTATGAAAAATTGTGCAAGTCATCCAACTTTATAAATTTGCTCTCCAAGCACGCGGTGTTTCTACATACAATTGGTTTCATATACATTTGCATTTTTGCAGTATTTGCTTTATCATTATAGTAATAGTTATAATTCTTTATTTTTCTGAGAAAAAGATAGTGTTTTTTAGGATTTCGATGTCAATGGCGTTTACAAAATGAGATATGTTGTCGTTTGTTATTATGAGCATGACTTAATAGAAAAGTCAGAGAAAAACCAACCAAATAACAGATGTTCATAGTAACCAATATGTATTTTGAGTTGAATACAAACTGATAATAGAAGTAACTTAAGAGTGAGCGGCAAGAATTGTCTTCAAAATGAAAAAGAAAAAGGGAAACCGAATGTTGTTTAATCTAAACGTGAAAAAAGTTATAGATTTAGATTGATGTTAAGTGTCTGGAGTTTGCTATTTTCGTTTATGTATAATTTGTATTAGAAACTTTCATATATACGTGCATTTGAAACGTGCATCTATGAATTTTAAAGTATGTCTGCTTTGGGTCGACTTTAAATTTTAACTGAATGGAATGTTTGCCTTGTAAAAAATGTATACATTTGATAAAGACCTTATTGTGGAAACAGTGTAGGCTTCGATAGCTCTGAGGTTCACTTCAGGTACGATTGCTCTGATGTACACTTCCGGTACGATAGGAAATACTTGGTAGCCGTTTTAAACAAGACGGCAGACATATTGTATAAGAACTGTTTATTAAAGCATTGTTCATCCTAGAATTTTTTCACTGAAAGGAATTTATTAATCTTCTCTCTCTTTTTAAATAGCACATGAAATTCAAATTTTCACACGAGCTTGACATCTTATTGATACCATCACATGTATTTGCAAATATGAAATAGAATTTTTTTCTTGAAATGCGAATATAGTGTACTCTCTTCTACATCACTGTCCCAAAATTTAAACCAATCCTTTAATTTGCATCTCTGACGTCCATTCATCAATAACTAATGTATCATTACTCCTTGAATATATTTTTCATATTTGCTAATTTGGTTTTAAATGATAATATTGAATTAATTATGTTTTGCATCTTCTGAGCTGTACTTGTAAAAACTTTTAAGTGAAGGCGATTCATACCCCCTGTCAATGAACTCTTGACTCATATATCGTTACGATTTATTTTATCATTTTAGGAAAGGGTCCGGATCCAGACAAATTCGGGGACATCGCATTGTTTCCTCGTATTTTAGGTTACAAATTTCTCTAAAGTTTACTATACTTGTAAATGAAAGCCTAATCCCATATGTTGTAAGGCTTCTGTATCGAGCTAGTGTAGATTTCAGTTCTTCGTAGACCCGACGGCTGACGAAACTATATTTTGAAAGAAGGGTATTCTGTGAGAAAATTAGAAATGAAACAGTTTTTTAACAAGACGTTTATATAAAGTGTCGAGAATTTGTCACTAGGTAGAAACAACTGCAAAAATGCTGAAGACGACATGCTATTGCCGTCAAAAATAAATGATCTAACATGTTAATACACAAGAATGAAATTTCATATCGTATCGGCATTTCCGGTGAATTTACTCATGCCGGAAAATCGGTCTGGTACTCCTCCTGTGACTCGTTGTTTACTTATTGTCGTTACGTTATTAAAATTGTGATGTCACTTTCCCAAACACAACATCTCAGTATCATTTGTTTTTTATGATTTCGATAAGTTTGCATTTAGAAATCAAGTGCAAGACGGTATGCAAGAAATAGATTCTCACGCGAGACATTTGGTTACGATGGAAATATCCGTCACCTCGGGTAAACGTTTTGCGGGAACACGGAAGAGAAACAGATACCATCGGCGACGGATATTTCGATCTGGACCGCATGCTCAAGACATAAACTATAAGTATGTATATGCTTTGTATGCGCCGATTCGACGTTAAAAGTGGCCGTGCAAATGTTACGATTTTTTCCCGCATTTTAGAGTTAACTGTATGATTAAATATATACAAAACGACACATATCAACTAAATACATGTACCAGTTACTACATAATTGTGTGACGCTTTTCATGATGATTCAAGTTATAGACAAATACTTGCATTTTACAGTAGTGGTATGAATTGAGCTGTCATTACCATAAAAAAACGCAACTCTCAAGCGTTAATTAATTACACCGATCGCTCTTGCATGACCCTATAATATATCAGTAGCTTATTTTGCCTCTGTCTTTCACACTTTTTGTTTTCCGCATAGGCTAATAAAATGATCAAACTATTTCAAAATTCAAAAATGAAAATCTAAATGTAACGCGAGTTATTTGCATCTTTTTAAGAATTTCTTCACTATTTTGTGTCATCATTTCATTATAACAACGGAATAACCACTTTAAAGTATGCGACAAAGTTGATGAATACTGATCATCAATTATATTTGTTTTTTCAGACCATTGTAGTGGAAAGAACCTGACATTTTTTATATGACTCTCAACATTAAGTCTATATTAACTATTCAAAGCATTTTACACCATTTCAGAAACGCAGTGCTTCAATTGGCGGAGAAGATGGACGTGCGGTAATTATTACAATAAAATTATACACTTTTATGACTCTCAGCAGATCGTTTCATTATTGAGTAACATTTGTCGATTGAAACGGTAAAGATGATGGCCTCCAGAAACAGTGTTGTAACATTTGATTCCATTTTAAAACTTACTAAGCACGATAAACATAATAGTCTTTTTGTTATATATATTAGCTCTTTTTATATAATACCTTATAAATAAAACTTATATTTATTCATTTTCTGGATAGGTCTGTTTTAGACAACCGTAATATTTGATAGTTGTCATGGTGTAAGAGAACATAGCATTGAATTTATTTCATCTTAAGGTACAGATGGAGGAACTCTTAAATTTCATTTGCTAAGATATTAAATGTTTAGAAAGTTTAAATACCTGAGTGTACAGTTTTGGACAGGTCTTTTCAGCCTCTAAACAAATAAAACTAAAGATTGCTTTCCACAAAAAACTTATGTCTCCCAACTCAATGACCTTGACATTTGAGCAAGTGGCCACAAATTATAATGTGTACGACTAGACTTCTTTCACATCGTCTGATGTTTCCTGCAGTTTTTTTAGCTCACCTGGCACAAAGTGCCAGAGTGAGCTATTAGGATCGCTCACCGTCCGTGGTCCGTCGTACGTTCACTATTTCTTCAATCGATATCTCCTCTGAAACCATTGGTCGAATGTCGATGAAACTTTGCAGGGATGTTCCATGCATGAAGCTCTACCAAAATTGTTCAAAGAATTCCATTCCATGCAGAACTCTGGTTGCTATGGCAACACATAGGAAAAACGTTTAAAATCTTCTTCTCAGAAACCACAAGGTATAGAGCTTAGATATTTAGCATGTAGCATTGTCTAGTAGACCTCTATTAAGATTGTTTAAATTATGACCCCCGGGTCAAAATTGACCTCGCACGGGTGGTCACTTAGTTTTGTATCGGCTTATATAGGAAATACTTTAAAAATCTTCTCTGAAACCACAAGGCATAGAGCTTAGATATATGACATGTAGCATTGGCTAGTAGACCTCTACCAAGATTGTTCAAATTATGCCCCTCTGATCAAAACTCACTTACTTTTGCATAGGCTAATATAGGAAATACTTTAAAATTCTTCTTCTCTAATACTGTACCACAAGGCCTAGAGCTTAGATATTGAGTATGTGGCATTGTCTAGTAGACCTCTACCATGATTTTCAAATTATGAGCCCATGGGGTCATTTGGTTTTACATTACGCTTATAAAGGAAAAACTTTAAAAATCTTCTTCTCTGAAACCACAAGGCCTAGAGCTTGGATATTTCGCATGTGGCATTGTCAAGTGGACCTCTACCAAAATTGTTCAAATTATGAGCCCTGGATCAAAATTGACCCCGCCCAGGGAACTCTTGGTTTTTCATAGGCTCATATAGGAAAAACTTTAAAAATCTTCTTCTCTTAAACCCCAAGGCATAGAGCTGATATATTTAGCGTATGTAGATTGTATAAATAAATATCAAGATGTGATCTAAGTACGCAAAACATCTTCAAAGTCCCATTACTCATTCAAAAGTAAATGAAGCGGAAAATCTTGATTGTATTCAGTTGTATTCAGTTGGTACTTAACATTTCTACTAAGTTTTGGTAAAACCCATCCAGGCGTGTCTGAGGAGTTACGCATACAAACTAATGTGACAGGCAGATTGACAGACAGACAAACTTATGACACACAGGCAGCATTAAATCAATATATGTTCCCACAACTAGGGGAGAGACAAAACAGGTTATGATGCTCATAATATGTCACTAAATATAATAAAATGTCATAATAAATATCAACATTTGAACAAGGCTTACAGCTTGGGGTAAACCCCCAGATCAAAAAGTGTTATTGTATCTTACATACTGTTCCCAGCTTGAGGGAAGCGAGCCACATATCTTTTCATTGAATACCAAATAATGTATTGCCTTATATGGTCATAACATTGACCGTATCAATGGCATAAAATATATGTGACACGGTTTCCTCAAAAAGAAAGGAATAATGAGAAAAACCCATAAACGTTTGGGTATAGGAGCTTATCCCGAGCAGAAAACCGTGTCCAGCTATTAGAGGCAGGTAAACAATTTGGTATCACTAAGTGATTTATCAATTGTTGTAATCACTTCCTATATTTGTTTAGAAATTTTAAAAATTTCTCCAAATATGTACACGTTTAGATTCATTCCAAGCATGAAAGATAAATTAAAACTTTTGAAGATTTTGCTACTGGGTGTTTAGTTTTGGTCAGGTGCTACCTTGAATAATCGTCAGGCTGCTGTAAGAAAAACAATGTAGTGAGCTCTTGCTTATACATGCAGAATCAATTACTAACTTGACATTTCAGGGACTGACTGATGATCAAGTGGTTGGAAATAGCGACATTAAAAAGGTGCGTATGACATATGAAAAGAAAAAATACTCGACTTGCATTACGATTGTGATTTTATTGTCTTATATATAATGTCATACAAACTCAATTTAACAGGTGTAAAAAGTATTGTCATGCAATACAAAGTCCTCTAATGGAAAGAAACAATTGATGTACCTTGTAAATATTTTGGGTAATATAGAAATAGTATGTAAACGATATGAATATGCTATACACAAAAAGTAACTCCAAAGGGAGAATAATTATGAAACAATTCAAAAGTTCATTCTTTACTAAATATTTCGGCCTGTTGTGACATTGACCTTTGAACTAGTGATCCAAAATTATAATATGCACAACAAGACATCATACTGATGCTGCCTGCAACGTTTATTACTGAAGAAGGCCAATAGGCCGAAATATTTAGTAAAGAATGAACTTTTGATATGAGTATGTGTCTTTATTATTTAAGGCCATTTTAAAAATTGATTTATGTATAGCAGAGTTATTAATTTACAGGTTCTGGATCTTTGGATATATTCTGGAAAGTTGATCATCTGGTGCTAGTGTCATGCAAATCCTTCGAGGGGCTTAGATAGTCTTGATACTGTCTGCTATAAACATTCCATCAAAAGCTCTTGCCAATCTGTCAAAGGATTCTAGATATTTAGTCTCATTAGCTTTGAACCCATACGTGACCTTAAACTTGGCGACAGCACTCCTGCACGTGGTGCATGCCACACACTTGCGTTATTGGTAGCAAATGTGTGATTTTCTGTTGAAAATTTTTCCTTGATTAAAAGACATAACGGACCGTGCACCAAACTGCTGATTAACTAACGGACGGCCGGACGTCTCGAAATCTTAATCCCCAAACCGGTCTATGAGCGGTAGGGAACTAATAAGTAAAACATGTACTGCTTCATTAATGATTTAATTTTGAGGATGAATGCTTGCATTTAATATAATAAAATTTATTTTACAGAATTCCTAACGATGCAGATGTCAGAAAACGATTACGGTATGATTTTCAGTTTCATTTTATGTTAGACGATTAAGTTTTGTCTGTTGTAAAACTTCACACTTGTAATATGTATACAGTGGAATATATTATTTTATTATATAAATTATCATTTGTTTTTGTAAATTGTGTTAGCTGCTGTTTGCTGTATATGAACAAAACAAAACAGAAAATGTGGTTATGTAGGGAAAATATTATTTTGTTTAATCGATGTACTTTGAAATTGTTTCTAGTTATCATAGTTATAAATTTTTTAAAATGTATAAACTTCTCTGCCAGGTTTTGTCCACGAAGTATTTTGAAAACATGCACAATTCCAATATAGAAGAAAATAAGAATTTTTATCTTTTTTTTTGCAGATCTTCGGACAACGAACCACGAAATAATAATTCACGCAACACTCTTTGACTTCGAGAACATTTGTGACAATTTTTTGAAATTTAGATTTTGTTTATAGCAGTTTTACTTGAGTAATTGGACTTCCTCATTTAATTGAATATTGTTGTCGGAATGTCTACGATCTTCAACCTCATCAATTGTTGCAGTTTTGTCTTAGCCACTGACACGTTTGCTGTCTTAAAGGTTTAACAATTTTGAACTCGTCGCCAAAAAAGTAATAATAATACAAATTTGGATGTCTTTATCTGACAAATTAATTATGTTTATAAAAGAAGTTTCTCATCGTTTGTTTTATATATATAAATCAGATCCTTAGTAACTGTACATATTTTAAGTAACATCCTCATGCTGATAGATATGCCTAAGCTGTTACATGTCTTAGTGATATCATGTTTTTTTTATAAAATTCATTATTTTTCTATATCATACATCTTTAATTAAATGAAAACTGTAAAGCAAATTTATAGAAACTTTCCCCGTCTGTTTATTGTCCTTAAAATACGAGGGTGCTTCAAAAAGTAGTGTTACTAGATTCATAAATTTAAGACGGTGAATAGTACCTCAGATGAAATTATTCAATCCCTCAAAAATTCCCCTTAACAGAAATGCACTTTTGTAATCTCGCTATCCATTTCCTAAAAGCGCCAAAGTAGTCTGCCCTTGGTATCTGTCTTAGGCACTGATGCACTGCACTTCCAAGTGCATTTCTGCTGTCATATCTCCGCCCAGAAAGAAGGGAACAGAAAAAAGTCGCACGGACTTAAATCGGGTGAATAGGGAGGATGCTTCAAGACATTAACTTTTTCTTTGTTCAGAAACTCCATTACTCCCCGACTTTTATGAGCTGCTTTTTCTGGTATATGGTAAGCAAATGGGGGACCCAACGAGCGCATACCTTTGTAAGTCCCAAATGTTTGGTCAGAATAGCATGGACGCTGCCTTCTGATATCCCTACCTTATTGGCTATCTCTTCCGACGTTTATCTCCCATCTTCGTCTACAAATGCCTTCACAGCAGACATGTTTTTATCTGTAACAGATGTCTTTGGTCGCCCTTTTCGACCCGCATCTTTACTGCTGGATATTCCAGGTTTAAATTTTTTAACCCATCTGCAAACTGTCATATACGATTTCGGGGAAGGCCCATATATATCATTCAGTTCGTCATAAACTTGTTTTGGCGGTATACTTAGAGCAACGCGGCCTTTTATGTAGGCACGTATTTCTACTTTTACTTCAGTATTCATTTGTAAGATAGCAACTTGCCCAGTGTATATGAGTAACACACCTATAAAAGTCGATTACTTTGTCAAATGTTCACCGATTTGCCTGAGGTTTTCGTGCTTATGTAGCTATTAAATTGGTCTACTCGACAGAATAGAATTATTGAACCAGAACGCGCGTTTTCACTATGGAAATGCATAAGTTACATTACTTTTTGAAGCACCCTCGTATGAGAGATCTACCTACACCGTTATTTCTATTATGTTTCAAGGTGAATGAAATACGTTTAGAGACCTTCTTCCGTTATAAATAATATGCATGTATCTATATAAAGCACATACACATATTATATGCAGAAGCTTTTATTTTTATTAATAAGATTTTCAGAAAAAATGTACATTCCTGTAAGTCGGATTTAAGGTCATTGATTGAAATTTTATTAAATGTTTCTGCCGTTGGAATTTAGTAAAACAGTTCCTTGTACTTCGTTTGATAATAAACAACACTATTATACATTTGTAATGATATACAATGTTTATTTAAAATATTTCAAAATCTTGAGCCTCTCTAAGAAAATGGTACATACGAAAGTGGAAGTTGTCGTAGTTTGACTGCTATTTCAAAAAGTAGAATAAATTCAGACAAAACCAGAAATTATTTTTGAAAGTTAAATGTACATACGTAAAGACATCTTTTTAGGCTAAAAACTATAGAAATTGAAATTAATTCTTTCTGAAATTCTACGGAGAACTTGTCTTCTTGTCAGAGTTTAAAGACGCCGAAATAAAATAGATACCGGATAGAATTTGGTGCCTTTTTATGAATAATGTTGATAGCAAATTAAAAAATGAATAAAATGTGACTTTGTTACTCTTTTTTCCAATGTCCATTTTTCAATCACCAGCCGAACTATGACACTTGCCATTTCACTTTAACAAACATAGTATATATATAACAAGGTTATAATTAGATCAACGCCAAAATGATAAGAGTTCAAATATGGTTCTTTAAGACAGGGAATAACAACAAAATGCAATGACTTTTTGGGACTGTAGCGGGTTAATTACTCTTAGCTGTACGCATGGACTTGTTAATATTTGTACATGCAGTAACACGAGCTGAAAATGAAAATAACCTAAGCCAAATTGTAAATGATTCGATTCTAACTGCTTTCAGTTTAACATGCCCAGGGGTGTCAAAGTTATTTTGGAAAGATACATTTGCACTTGTTGTTTTTTTACAGTAAATTAAATCTATAACAACTCCAGATGCTTCGAAATTCCAGATATAAGGACACTATTTTCTGCGCGCGATTTTTTTGTCTATATTTAATACGAAAATGCTATATGGAAACAGTAAACTCCCTATATAACGAACTCCTTAGAGACATTTTAATTTGTTCATATAGTATGTTACATGTATATCCATATAGATTTTTCATATTTAATAAAGAAGAAAAACATTGGGCCAAAATATATTGTACTTTATATCCGAAATTTCGCTATATCCGAAGTTGTCTTATACAGAGCTTACTGTATGTTTTACTTCGGGTACAAGAAACACATTTAAATAGTCCCGAACGGGGTTTACTGTATTTGTTTAGAGAATTACTTTCATTCTGCCTCAATGTAATTAGGATGGTGCAAAATTGAAGATATTGCACTGTTAAAATGGTGAAATATAGAAAAATATTTGGGCTCAACAGCAACTTTACTGAGATGTTATTGGTAATGCACAGGTACAACTATCATTTGAGAAAACAAGAAATAGAGAAGCTTTAGTTAAATGGCAATTATATGGCATACGACAATTATCTTTATCAATTAAAGACACGGGACTGTAAACATTCTTGTTTTGTTAAGTCAAGAAATGTGCCATCTACTGTATGCAGATATGAAGTAAAAATAAAAAAGCCTTGTAGCAGTCATAAAATCCGGATGTGTTTATTTAGCATCTCATCAAATGATCAATAGTACCAGTCAAAAATTGCAAGCGCTCAAAGCAGAAGTAGACATTCACTAATGATAAAATCTTATAATACTTGCTTAGGTCTCAAGAGAAATAAATAAATAGGATTATTGTGACTGAAAATAAAGCTATAACTTAACCCTATAAATAGTTTCTCATCTGCATATTATCGAATTATATTACATAATTGCTTTGGGGCCAGATTACGGAGAATTTTTCAGGCATCTCCCTCCTGCGAATCTTACAAAATTACAATTTTTCACATTCACATTCCTCTTTTAACTGTAAATCATTGAAAAACAGACCTTAAAAGGACATGAGAGCAGATAATAGGCAGATATAATTTACACATTTTTCACTGCAAAGAACGATAACGATTCTTTTACATGGCTTAGATGATGAGAAATAAATATGAATCAATTGATCAGCTGAAAAATTATTTGCGCCAGAAAACGGAAAATCCTTGTATGGAGCAGAAAAAGTAAGACAACCTATTATTTTGTTTTTGTTGTGCTTAAAGAGTTTTTGTTGTGCTCCCTACATCCAGCAGATAATAGTATCGATACATAGATTATGTGTTCAATGAACGTAACATGATAAATAAATGTCTTTTCAAAGAAGAACCTATGGCGAAAAATGCCTCATTTTATCACAAGAAAATTAATATAGACGCTTTTTGTAATAAATCGCATCCACCCATTAGTTGTACAACAACAACTCAGCATAGATTATTGAATGGTTTACGGTACTGCAGCATATCTTAAACCGCTTATTTTATCGATAATGACTGGAATGCATGGCTGAAACTTACTGGCAAAGAATAATATTCTGTGTAATATCATGGATCTTTGACAGTTGATAATTTGCAATATCAAAAAACAAACTTACCAGTTCTAAGTTTTGTATTTACAGAAAAACATGGCATTTCTGTATTTTTTCCCGGTGAGTACTTTCATATGGAAGTTGATGTGTCCACACTCCATATTTTGACATTTCACATATAGATACCCCTAAACCCTTCTGCATTTCGCGCACTAAATTTTAGTAGGTCAATGGTATAGGTCCCAAATGGCAATGTTTACATGATTTTAATTCTGATAGTAAGACACCGAATTCAACGATGCGACGACCTCCTTTCCATCCGAAACGACTTGCATTTTTCCCTAACTGTACATTATTAAATAGCGGACACGTGGTATCTTTACAATCATGTCCTGTACAAACATGCCCAACACTAAAACTATATTATTCTGTTTTCACATTAGATTGAGGAGAAAACGTCCGCTTCTTAAGTTTTTTCTTGCAAAATCTCCCTAACGGGTCACGTCTAGCCGCCATGTTGTTTATGAAGGCTACTGCCAAGAACGACAACTCAAGCGTATTACAACGATGAAAACAGAGTAAACCGCTTACTTACGAAATGTACCGACATCGCACGGAAAGGACCGATCCGTTATGGGTCGAATACCTTAAGTTATAATTCTTCCAAAGATTATATTATTTATGTTTTGGAGGTTATTTCGTCCAACATAAGTTATTAGGTTTAAACCGTTTAAGCTCCCCAGCGGTGGGTTTTGCCATACCGTTCCAAGGGGGGCCCCACGGGCCCCCCTGTGTTCCTTTAAGTTCGTTTTGTCCTCGTTTTGCTTTGTATTAGCTAGTGTTTTTTTTTTTTTTTTTTTTTTTTTTTTTTTTTTTTTTTTTTTTTTTTTTTTTTTTTTTTTTTTTTTTTTTTTTTTTTTGGTTGTGTGTTTTTTTGGGTGTTTGGGGGCTTTTTTTGGAGATTTTTTTTTTTTTTTTTGTTTGTGTTGTGGGGGTGGGGGGGGGGGGGGGGGTGTGTTGGTGGGGGGGGGTTTTTTTGGGGGGTGGGGGGGTGTTTTGGAGAGGCTGCGTTTTTGGTACGTGGCATTCCCTGTTTGATATTATTTTGTTTTTTGTCCCTTTAATGACAAATTAAGCAGTCTAACCCAATGTAATGGGGGTGCATGGATTTTGATTGATAATTTATTCAGGCATCAATGATTAATCTACATATTTTCATATTAAGCTGTCTTTAATTTTTTGTCTGCTAAGTTATTTGGACATTTGAATACTATAATTGTTCAAAGCGTTATCAATGAAAACATTTGTGATTCCGGAAAAGGGCAACCTATAATCAGACTACATAGATGGAAATGCTGGTCATAATCTGCACTACTCTTAAAGGAAAAAATCACCGTCTATGACAGGGTAAGAACACAGAAAACGTTAAAACAAGATGGAAAACAGATCAATGGAATGTTTTTATTGCATTTACAGACATTTGTGAAGGGATGTATTTGTGCTGTAGAAAGTACATTGTAGTTTAAATTGTATAAAAAAGAATTCATACACATACATGTATTACTGTAATCTTAGTACAAATTTATTCTACAAGGCCGAGCAACTATTTCACGTAGTACATTTCATTATATCAGATGGGGTACCGAGGTTCGGGGAATATTTGTGTAAACGTCTTGATATATATGAAACAGGTCTCGAAGCCGAAACTCTCTGTTCATCTCGCACGCTGTCAGAATAGTAAGCTTAAGAGCAAAAATGTACACATTGTCTCCAGTAAGCTAAAATCTTCAATAAGAACTTGACCTGTGGTAAGTATAAACAATCAAACTGACTTGATATATTTGACAAATACAACACATTTCTACACCCATCCCTGTACCCGGCCATTTACATGGTGCTTTGTGTTTTTGTCAGCATACCCGTATCTACAGCTACTGCTGAGAGATCATTCAGTGTGAAGACGAGAGTGAAAAACCTGCCACCGAGTTTCTACTAACGACCAACATAATGTCGGGACTCTGAGAACTAAATGTTTAATAACGGGAGAGAGAGCTAGACAGTGTGCAAGTTTTAAACAATTTCACAAGACGCAATGATAGAAAATTAGCACTTGTGTTTGAATAGAGTTTATGGGTACATGAACCTGATTGTTGCGTGTGTGTTCAATATATTTTTTAACAATCCATTTCGTTCTTGTTTTCATGATTTTATTATACCCCCGAAACGAAGTTTTTTTTTTTGAGGGGAGGGGGTGGTATATAGGAGTCACCCAGTGGTCGGTCGGTCGGTCGGTCGGTCGGGCGGTCGGTCCGTTGCATTTTCCTTGTCTGGAGCATAACTTGAAACCTACTGGTGGGAATTCTATACAACTTCGTACAGTGGTCTAGCATAAAACGAGGAAGTGCAGTATACAAGAACCATAACTCTATCTTGAGTAATTACAGAGTTATTGCCCTTTGTTACTTTTCCTTGTCCGGAGTATAATTTGAAAACTACTGGTTGGAATTCAATACAACTTTATACAATGGTCCAGCACATTGAGAGGCAGTGCAGTGCACAGGAACCATAACTTAATCTTGACTTATTACAGAGTAATTGCCATTTGTTACCTTTCCTTGTCCGGAGCATAACTTGAAAACTACTGGTTGGAATTCAATACAACTTCATACAATGGTCTAGCACAAAACAGGGAAGTGCAGTGCACAAGAACCATAACTCCACCTTGACTTATTACAGAGTTATTGCCCTTTGTTACTTTTCCTTGTCCGGAGCATAACTTGAAAACTACTGGTTGGAATTCAATACAACTTCATACAATGGTCAAGTGCATTGAGAGGAAGTGTAGTGCACAAGAACCATAACTCTATCTTGACTAAGTACAGAGTTATTGTCATTTGTTACTTTTCCTTGTCTCGAGCATAACTTGAAAACTACTGGTTGGAATTCAATACAACTTCATACAATGGTCAAGTACATTAAGAGGAAGTGTAGTGCACAAGAACCATAACTCCATCTTGACTTATTACAGAGTTATTGCCCTTTGTTACTTTTCCTTGTCCGGAGCATAACTTGAAAACTACTAGTTGGAATTCAATACAACTTCATACAATGGTCAAGTGCATTGAGAGGAAGTGTAGCGCACAAGAACCATGACTCTATCTTGACTAATTATAGAGTTATTGCCCTTTGTTACTTTTCCTTGTCCGGAGCATAACTTGAAAACTACTAGTTGGAATTCAATACAACTTCATACAATGGTCAATCACATTGAGTGGAAGTGCAGTGCATAGAAAACATAACTCTACTTTGACTCATTACAGAGTAATTGCCCTTTGTTACTTTTCCTTGTCCGGAGCATAACTTGAAAACCACTGGTTGGAATTCAATACAACTTCATACAATGGTCAAGCACAAAAAAAGGAAGTGCAGTGCACAAGAACCATAACTCTATCTTGACTTATTACAGAGTTATTGTCAATGACAATATCTGTATTTTTTTCTGCAAGGTATTATGTTACTACGGACTTCCTCAGTTAATAAAGCAGTCTTTCGGGGGTATTAATCACATTTTCTTTCTAGAAAATACGATTGTTTTACCACCAAGATAAGTCATAAGTTTTGCTACCAAACTACTCCCATAAGTCGCCACCGATGAAACGGGCGGGAAACTCTCAGGGGGGCATGCCCCCTTCCCCCCCCCCTCCCCCACCCTGACATGCTTGCGTACACATTTTATGGACATTAGCTACGCCACTGATAGAAAACTTACATAGTTAAGAGTCTGTGCAGAACAATTAAAATTACAGACTGTGAAAACTATTGTGACTTCACAGCAAGAAATTGTAATTAAAAGTGTAACATATTGTTTTCAGTAAAATCAATGTTTTTAAAGATTTCAACATGTTTAACAATTCTACATTTAACATATTTTTTAAATAAAATGATATTTAACGTTTTCTACCTTTAGGTGTATTTTAGATTCTATGGCTTCGTTAAAGCAAGCTGTCAGTCACTTTTGAATTAGTATTTAAGTGCCTATCTGCACATGTACAGGTAGGGCATACTTGCCTGTATGAGCTATGCAAAGTTCTGTAACAGCGGCCCATGACCTTCAATCAATGAATGTTTACATTGAGTACACGACAATCCCACTGAAACCACAAACTACATACAAATGTTTATTGAGATTAGAAGTTGTGCACCAGAGTTTAACTTTTTTTATGTTGGACAAGTAAAAAGACAGTAATGGCCATTGACCTACTCTAGATCAAGACATTCTATACGGGAAAGTTTGGGGCACGCACAAATTAAAAGTATTAAAGGGATTCTGTTGATACTTAAGGCATTGATAGAAGTTTTTTAAAAGAATACACAAATGAAATAACACTAGCTAAGTAAACCATGTTTTTAATTATATTCTTTATGAAATATGCTTGTCCGGTACTCGAACATTTCACAAAGCGATAGAAGATTTTGAGAGTGATTGCAGTGACCATAAAAACCATAATTCTAACTGACCCAATGTCTGAATTTTCTCCTTTTATCGTATGAAATTATGTTTATCCAAAACCATGAAACAGATTTACCTGGTATTATCACTAGATGTAGCGATAGAAGTTATAAAAAGAAAGTACAGTAACTAATAGCCTTAACACTACCTTGTGTCTTGTTTAATTATATCCGTTAAATGTAGATAATTAAACAAGATGAATCTTATAACATTGAACATAGCTAAATAACTATCACTCAGTAAGAGCAAAGTTTTGCAACTCTGCTCTTGTTTTCGGATAAATGTGAAAAGTTGGGGCATCCTTGTCCATTGGACTCAATTGTAAATTTAATCCAATTGCAAAGTGTCATATTGGATCAAATCTAAAGTATAAATCTCCTTTCACGACACAGTACATCTGGAATGCTGAGGGAAGCATTTCAGCTTAAACTAAAAGAGAAAGGTGTTTCTATAAGTAATCTAAGTTTTTTTTCAGTCAGCACGTCTTACCTGTATTCCCTGATGCAAAAAGAAAATTGATCAAAATAGGCACACCGAATATCACAAAATATCAATGCCTGTCATTAATGAAAGTTTCTGACATACCCGAGCAGGTGTCTTTGGATTTAAAAGATATAAAACAATACTATCCAAGTGACAAAACTATACAGGAGACTTATATAAATGTAAACTGTCCGGTTAGGATAATTTTTCAATGACGCAACAGAAGAGTCTATCTTTATTGGGTAAACACGTTATCTTATTACAAGGGAGAGCACTAGGCGTAATTAATGTCAATATTTATTCAGTCGCGGTCACTATAGTGCAGGAGGTAACGACTACTGTTCCTGATTATTTTGGTTGTGTCGAACAGGAGTTCGTATTTGAACTTGTACATTCATTCAATTGTTACTCTCTTTTTTCAGTAAGATAGTTTTAATTTATTTCTTCTTTTTTGTTTCATTGATATGTTTACTTCTGTAATCATTCAAATTCATGTTTTTCTGACTGTACTTAGAACACATTAAACAATCAAATGAAGATCAAATTTTGCCTTTATTTGATAATTCATCAAACAGCAACAGTTCAAAGGAACATGTAATGTACCTTCTTTACTTCACTGTGGGGAATCACGTGACTTTGTTTTGGTAGACTTCATGGACAATGGCGGATGATAAACACCGGTAAGTGCCTGATTTTCGTACTTTTTCGTTCACATTACTTTCCATACATATTGATGATATTCCAGACATATCCTATACCCTGGCCATTAAAGTTCCGCGTATTTTGGTTCTTTTCCCTCCGCTGAAGTATGCATAGATTGTTGGGAATGCATTGAAATGTAATCATGGAAAAGAATTTTGGCAAGCTAAACCTCGCGGACTATTTAGTATTTTTCGAAAAAAAAGACATAAAAACTTATCGTGTGACGTGTTTGTATGTCTTTTTTTCGAAAAATAGTGACCAGAAGCATGGACCATACACAACTAGGCATGGCACTTTTTCTTTCACATTACTTTCCACACATATTGATGATATTCCAGTCATGCAAAAAATGCAAAATAGTATTGTTACTTCGTATGGGTGTGAGCAGATTTCATTTCTGGAATTTTAAGGAATTATCACTATTTTTATAAATATATAAATATGCTAGATTACACGTGATACATTTTCAGGCTAGATTACACGGCACTGGTATAGCAGCACACTTGCTAAACTACAGGAGTGTAACATGTATTTAAGTTTCTAATGTATTTCCGTACCAACAGTTTGTCGATAAACGCAAACATACTGCCAGACCTTATATCTATTTCCACGAAAATGGTATACCTAAAACTAATATAAATTATACAATTATACCCCCGAACACAAAGTGTAAGGGAGTATACTGGAATCAGATTGCCAGTCTGTCCGTATGTCAGTATGTCTATCTGTATACGGTATCTTATGAAGTTTAAATTTCCAAATCCCATGGTCCGAA
Organism: Saxidomus purpurata; assembly: GCA_022818135.1. Taxonomy (NCBI): domain Eukaryota; kingdom Metazoa; phylum Mollusca; class Bivalvia; order Venerida; family Veneridae; genus Saxidomus; species Saxidomus purpurata. Next base: position 27,097,993 of record JAFMSR010000004.1, on the reverse strand, counting down.
TTTACTGATACTTCAAAGAAGTGATAAGTGCCATGCCTAGTTGTGTATGGTCCATGCTTCTGGTCACTAAGTGAAACGTCAAAATCACAGGGGTTTGAGATAGTTAAATCTTATGGACGGTAAATGTCCAAAGTCCCTTGTAAGAATTTAAAGATACTTCACAAAAGTGATCTAGGCATTCACAGGAGTGATAGGTACTATGTTTTAATGTGCATGATCCATGTTTCGGGTCACTAGGTCAAATGACGAGGTCACAGGGACTCGAGATAGAAAATTCTTCTGCACTCTTAATCTCGTAAACCTCTGGTCACAATTTCATGATATTCGCAGAATTGATAAGTACCATGAACAGTTGTGCACGGTCAATGTTTCGGGTCACTGGGTCAAAGGTCGATGTAACAGGGCTCTTTCAAATTCTTTGCACTCTTACTATCCAGAATCTCTGGTCAGAATTTAATGATACGTCACAGGAGTGATCAGTATCATGCATACTTGTGTAAAGTGCAGTAAAGAAAGCATGAAATGTTTGCGATCTTTTATCTACTGTGTCAGTGCGAAGTTTCATGGGTATCTGACAGATAATCGTCATCATAGAATATCTTATTATAACTTTGCGGCCCATGACTAATTGGTTCTTTACCATAGTCTTTTAACAGGCATCTTGATAAATTGCATTTTCTTTTCTTATAATATGCTGACACTTCTGAGTTTGAAGTGACTGCCTAATCGGCGACTTTATGGGTGTTTTGATCAGTTTTCGCTTTCCACAGTTGGTCCGCTGTGGCGGCTGTTTTGAAACGGATGATCTTGCGTTTCTTGTATGGATTTTTTAGGTCTTTTCAGACTCATGTGAGTTTTTCGTCTTCCTTTGTTCTGAAATCACAATGAATAAGATTAACTTGGGTGGTGACATTTTGGGTAGTGTGATTTGGGGCAAATATGCAATTGAAGCTACTGTACGGGTTAAACGCTGTCAAATAAATGTCAGATGAAGTGAATAGTGAGGCACAAAGACAGTCGTACATGTATATAATTGTAACACACTTTTAATGCATCGCGATTCCTGGTTGCTTATGTCGTTCAAGTTTGCGTCTGGTAAATAACGTATATATAGTCGAAAAAATCGAACGATCAGTAATGATCGCATGTTACACAATTTTGCCTTAGAAAAGGGTTAACTGTTTGAAGGTGGTCAATCACATTTAAGCAACATTTGATGAGAATTTTTACTTTTTGTATATTCTGTCAGAGATTTATTTAAGGAACAAAAAGACCCATTACATAGAGTTAGATCCCTATTAGAAATTTACATTTTATTAACTTTTATAAAATTTTGTTATTACTCCCCTTTAATATGAAAGTATTTAAAAAGTTGAGTATTTCTTTTTTATTTCAATATATTTTCTACTTTTACATTTGTCTTGGATAGATATACAAACATTTTAACATTCTGAACCAAAGGGCAAGTTTTAAAAGTACATGTAGCTTCTGAATTCATTTATTACCATTCTATATTGGTTGCGCAACCAAGATAGGTAAAGGGAGGTAATGATAATTTTTCAAACTTGCATTTATAATGAATTCCACCTAAATATATAATTGTTAATGCAAATATTTTACAAATATATTACAATAGGTCTTATATTTATATCTTTCCTTAGGCAAAGTATGTGTATCAAATTTGTACTTATGATGAATTAACTCTATCTTGGTTAGGCAACCAGGATAGGGAAATCAAATTTTTAAAATACCCCCCAGTGAAAATCTTACTTGAATTAAGCGCTAAGTGAACATAAATGAGTGTAAATGATCAGATGTTAAAGTTTCAAACAAATCTGATATATGGCCAAAATCTGAATATCCACCTTTAATATCGTTTGCGACAGTATATATGGTTTTAAAGTGTATGTTAAAAACGTAACCATTAAAAACCGTATAAACAGTCGAAAATATTGAAATAAGAAAACCATGAACCTATGAAGGCATGTAGCAGGTATGTAAATGCTATTTGTCGATTTTTAGGTATAGAAATTGATAATTATATTATATACAGACAATAAAAATCTAATATGAAAAGCTTGTATAATTAGATTTGATATGTGATTGCGAGTAAACATGTACCTATCGATGAAATCCTAAATATAAAGAGTCTTTAATTTGTTTAATAAAGATAAAGATTATATTTATTAACGAAAATAAAATAAAAAAAGTCACAACTGCAAATTATTGAACTGCCTAAACAATTTCGAATTGTCTAACTAATATTGAATATAGATTAAATGTATACATTAAATAACCACGAGTCTTACGAATACACTTAACGAAACTTCTAACGCCCCCTGGTTCAATATTAAATTTTTTTGTTATATCCCTTGTATATCAACAAACATTTCAACAGATGCATTTGAAGTGATGGCAAATAATGTTATGTAATAATTTCGCCCATTTTTAACTCGGTTCCACGACTTTCCGGACGGGTGAACAATATGTTCTAGGTTGCACGTGCTGCACGTGTTCGACTCAAAATAACATAAAAGTCCGTAATTAGACGATCTCTAATTGAAAAACATAAAATGGCCCGAATGTCAAATAAAAAATCCTCTAATTTTCATTTTTTCAAGTGGATGTTTTAAATTTACTACCCCATGTGATTAGTATCCATCTCATACTTTTAAATTTTAATATGAATTGACAAATCAAATTTATTTTTGGCTCACTGTTCGTTCATCTGTGCGAAAACTTTATTTGTAGCATCAATTAAACTTTCTAAGAATTGTGTCCATAATTTTGTAACAAAGTGTTTTTGTATTCTTTGAATTCTCAAGAGATACTATAGAAAGTGTCATAATATTGTATGGACTCAAAGTTCAATTTCAAATGAGTAGCATGCGTTATTCGACCTTACCTTGTGTCAAAATGCGCAGTATATGTTTAAACAGTATGTGTATCATTACAGAACAGCTTATAGAGGAGCGCTGTTCAGTTTATTTAGCCGGAATACTTCGTGAAAATTATTGTTGAATTTGTAATTTGATTTTTAATACAGTAACTGTGTTATGAACTTGCTATCTTGAAAGTAACATTATGTGATATTATATGGGCGAAAATCGATTATTTTTGTAATATCTTAGTCGATAGATAAATACATTTTTTGTGAATTTCAGTTTGTATGGTCATGTCATAGAATCGATCGTAAAACAAAGAGTTGATGTCGAAATTGTTTAAAAGTTTGCAGTCATTTTGGAGATAATTATAATGTGTTCTAAATGTCATAACGACTTGTTTTCGATTAGTTGACTTATTGCACAATATATACTAAGGGGCGTTAGAAGTTTCGATTAGTGTTCATATGTTACACAGGATATTATGCACAGAATGTCGGAAAAAGTGCAACATAATTCCATCCGTATAGTGTAGCATACCATCACTGTGTAATCTAGCCTGAAGATGTATCACATGTAATCTAGCATTTTTATAAAAATAGTGATAATTCCTTAAAATTAAAAAAATGAAATCTGCGCATGCCCATACGATGTAACAATATTATTTTGCATTTATTTGTGCTAAATATACAGATATTAGTTAGATTTAAATAACTTGTTGTGCATGTAAATGAAGAGGCGAACGGAAGGCAGTTACCAGGTATAATAAATGGGTTGACTTAGTAATGTGACCAGAATGTCCGGATTTCGAGTCTCGTCAGATTCAGTGCAAAGCACAAGGAAGATCCGTCCTCGACGAGACTAGTAGGGCTTGCTGATGTAGGTTCTTACTAAGAACCAAAATAGCTTGAGGTACTTAGGACAGCGCGAAGAAATAAATAAAACAATATGGTACCATATTGTATAAACTCTTTTTAGCGCAACTGGTTTTTACGTTTCATTTGATCATTTTCTTACAATATAACAAGTGACGACTCAGTCAAAACGAGTAGCTTTTGGAAAGGCCATTTATAGTTTTTTTACAGATTTCAACTTTGACCTTTTTGAGCATTGCATTTCAACAATTTGGTTTTTAGATATGAATTGGACTGTCTGCGCAGTTTTGTAAATTTATTTCCGAAATATCTATGACTGAATTGAATAAGAGCTTTTAATCTGCTTTGGTGAAAATGTAGGACTGTTTTTCTGTTGTTTGTCTGACCTTCATTATGATGATCCTTTTCTTTGAAAGCATCTTCTAAAAGCAGTCAAACTTCAAAAAGGGTGTAATAGGGTAGTCTTTTTTCACAAAAACTCTTCTATGTAGAATCAGGTTGCAATACCAACCAACAGGAAATTTATTTAAAATCTTCTTTTTCAAAACACCGATGACTAGAGCAAGAGGGAGATTAACAAAAATGTTATTTCATGGTATTGTACCATGTCAGATTCACAATTCCTCTATGGTCAAGCTGGAAGCCTTTCGGGTGTTAGATAAACTGTAAATTAAAATATGTACATCTTCTGTGCCACTACAGCAAGGTCCGTGGCTAAGTAATTTTCCGGTGAACCGCTAATAATATTGTAGGAATATTGACTTTCGTGTTAAAATTCAACATTCTAGGGTGTCATTATTTGTATATATTAATTCAAAATTAAAAAGTAGAAGAAGTATTAAACTGTTTCTGGATGCTAACGAAAGTTATCAAAAATTAAATTATGAATTACGTTGGGCTAGCTTGAAATACGCACGAGCAACTTGCAATGCAGATGAATCCCGAAAATGCGCCCCTCCCGCTTGCAATAAATCCTCTCGACATGGTAGCGTGCTAATTCTACGGGATGCCGCTTCTAGTTATATGTGGGACGATACATGAAAGATTCACACATTGTCATAGTAACTGAGAATTTGTAGGGAAATTTAAACAAATTAATGTTTTGAAGTCTTTATGTCTTTGTGTAGTTTTATCTATGTTCGTTACTAGTGTATTTTCATTTATTTTGTTTCCCTTAATTGACCTATCTGCAATTTCCTCAAAATATGTCTTATTTTCAGGGTATCACTGTATAGTATATGCGTATCAAATGTTAAAACAACAATTTGTAGCAATGTTTGCATTTTTACATCTGACTATCAAACACCGATCGACCAAATGTGGGCTAATGAACGATTAATTTAATTCAAAACGGGTCCGTACCAAAATATATATGTGACCTAAGGGTTTTTTTTACGATTGATCAATTAATAAATAAATATTAAACTACACTGATGTTTAAAAATAACCAAATTTGCGAATATTTAAATTCGAAAATTGCATTCGAATATCTATCAAAAAACGAATATTCACATGTCTGAATATTCGTTCCAATCCTTACTGTATACCAAAAACTTGCTTTAGCACAATGTGCTCAATGTGGGGTTTTATGAACATTTGTATAAATCATTTAAAAGGGCGATTCGACGACAATTTCTTTCGTTACATTTTTAAACGTTTTTAATATAGTAATAATAATGATATTAATAATAATAATAAACTCTTTATTTGTTACATGTACAGATATGCAAACACAATATTTACAACATCGTAGTTCAAAATGGCCTTCTGTAACATAGAAAAGGAAAATTGTTTTTGTACTCCATTTACACATTGAAATGACAATCACTCAACAACAGAAAAATAAATAATCGCATTTATACCTTACAAACATCTATGGAATATTTGATTACATCTACTTGAAAGATAGTTTTTCAGTGACTGTTTGAATAAGCTCAAATATGTAACCGAGCAAATATATGTAGGAGTATTGTTCCAGTATTGTGCAGACATAAATGAAAATGAGGTTTTCATGTTATAGATAAATATTGAATTATACTGTTATGGTGTTACCAGGTCATTGTAAGTAAGGCAATATACGTTATTACTGGAAAAGGTGAGCAAATCTTTTATATAAACAGGCGCCATGCTATTCTGAGCTTTATATACCAAGACTGCCGTACGACTGTCTGCAAAAGATATCCATTGACGTTCATGTAATGATGACGAATTAGAGTTATTCGAGTCTTTTTTTTCGAATTGATTTCGCCATTCTAATTTGTAGTTTATATATTGAGTTAATGCATTGACTTCCTGCTCCCCACACAGTGCAGCAATGGTCAAGTGTTGATAAGACATATGCATTGTAATACATTATTTTCATATCGTCGTTTAGATAACAACTTTTTTTAATAGCGCTATTTTATTATTAATTTTGGAACAAACTCTCTGTAATTGTAACTTCCATGATAATGCGTTGTCTATATAAACACCAAGAATATTTTGTGAAGTTACATTTTCAATTTCAGAGTCAGCTATATTGAATTTCAGATGCAAACCATTTTTATTTCTTAGTTTGTGCTCGTAGTTATTATCATACATTTAGTTTTTGAAGGATGAAGCGACATATTGTTTACTTTACACCAATCAGTAATTGCGTTCAAGTTTGTTTGCAGTTTATTCTGTAAGACATGTATATCAGAATTAGATTCATGAAGGGTAAAGTCATCTGCGTATAAGTCGATATTACCTGCGTCCATTTCATAGGCGATGTCATAAATGTATCGGATAAAGAGAAGAGGTCCTAGGTTAGAGCCCTGAGGAACCCCAGAAGTTACTTCTAGTTTCTTAGATGTTACATTATTTTCCTTAATGACTTGATTTCTATTGGACAAATACGATTCGAATAGCTTAATTGTGTTTTTAGAAAATGATACAGTTCAAGTTTAAGAAAATCGTATGGTCGACTAAGTCGAAAGCTTTCCTTAAATCAAGGAACACTGTCCCAACGTACTTCCCAGAATCTATATAAGTAGTCTGCCGAATGATTATGGACGTGAACCATGGCAAAAGTTTTCATCGTTGTACCTTCCGTCGATTTATCAATCACTTATCTGGTATTTCGATTTATTTATTGAAACAACTACACAAAATCAGCAGAAACATAACAAAAGTGACTCGCATGCGACATGTATTGTTGCGTTACTAATTGCACTCCGAAAAATATATATAATATATCTATACAATTTTGCGAAAACTTATAACACGATTCATGTCACAAAACAATATACACTGTTTTTATTCACGTGTTAAAGCTGCTCGCTCTCAATTACCGTTGAATTTTATTTTTTTCAATTTACATTCTAATACATAAATATAAAAGGCTATAATCAAAATATTAGCAAAAATCTAGGTAGGTTTTTGCAGAAATTGGTTTAAAATGTTGGTTACACGGCACAGTTACACCATATGTTTATACATGTATTTTAATTTCAAAAGCGTCTGCAACGCTTTATTATTTGGTAGCGTATTACTTGAAATTTAGAGATATAGGTGACAGGAATTTATACTGGAGCCTTTTTATACGACTATATGATATAAAATACGTTATTTTCATACAGTTTTAAGAACTTTTTTTTTTTTACCAAATTCTGAGAGCGAGCAGCTTAAATATACACTGCAATATATACACTTTTTTCTAATCTTTAACATAGATGAATTTGTTCAGTAATTTTATTTTTTTTTGACTGCCATATGAATATAATCATGATAGTCGTTAATTGTATAATAACCCAAAATGTTACACCATTGTTAAACATATATTCAGACAAGTAGCTTTTCTGATCAAATCTACATTTTTGTCATGAAACACCTGTTTTATTGTTAACTAATCATGTAATTTTATATCTTTATTGAGACATCTTGATGGCGTAATTGGTCCAGCTCTATTATCTATATTATTGCCACGAATGGGCATAGCTGGATAGTGACTACTATTGGTCCATACTATACGATGAATAGCCATACCAATGAGTGAGCACTATAGGTCCTATCTAAATGTCTGTTTTTATTTGTTGTTTTTTTATTTTGTGATGATTCGTCACGACGAACATCGAGCGTAAATTTCCATCAGTCGTTGCCAATCTGTGAGCGCTAAAGGTCCGGCTGGAATACTTGTAGTGTTTCGATAGCTAGTTTGTTTTTAACTGGCGTCTTGTTCGTTCAAAGGTATTCTACCGAATGATTTTGGACGCGAACCATGGCAAAATTTTTCATCGTTGTACCCAATGACTTATCTGGTATTTCGATTTATTTATTGAAACAACTACACAAAATCAGCAGAAACATAACAAAAGTGACTCGCATGCGACATGTGTTGTTGCGTTACTAATTGCGCTCCGAAACATATATATAATATATCTATACAATTTTGCGAAAACTTATAACACGATTCATGTCACAAAACAATATACACTGTTTTTATTCATGTGTTAAAGCTGCTCGCTCTCAATTACCGTTGAATTTAATACTGGAGCCTTTTTATATGACTAAATGTTCTAAAATAAGTTATTTTCATACAGTTTAAAGAACTTATTTTTTAAACAAAGTCTGAGAGCGAGCAGCTTTAAAATACACTGCAATAGATACATTTTTGTTTCTAATATCTTAAAGATATATGAATTTGTTCAGAAATTTACTTTTTCATTCTTGACTGCCATATGAATATAAGCATGATAATCGTTAATTGTATAATTACCCAAATTGTTACACCATTGTTAAACATATATTCGGACAAGGAGCTTTTCTGATCAAATCTACATTTTGTATCATGAAACACCTGTTTTATTATTAACTGATCATGCAATTTTATAGCTGTTTTATATCTGGTATTTCGATTTATTTATTGAAACAACTACACAAAATCAGCAGAAACATAACAAAAGTGACTCGCATGCGACATGTATTGTTGCGTTAATAATTGCTCTCTGAAAAATATATATAATATACCATACAATTTTGCGAAAACTTATAATACGATTCATGTCACAAAACAATATACACTGTTTTTATTCATGCGTTAAAGCTGCTCGCTCTCAATTATCGTTGTTTTATTTTTCAATTAACATACCAAAACATAAATATAAAAGAATAGAATCTAAATATAAGTAAAAATCTAGATAGGTATTTGCAGAAATCGATTCAAAATGTAGAATACACGGCACCGCTACACTATATGTTTATATTGGAATTTCAAAAGCCGCTTTATTATTTGGTAGCGTATAAATTGAAATTCAGAGATATACGTGACAGGAATTTATGTTAGAGCCTTTTTATATGGCTATATGTTCTACAATACGTTATTTTCATACAGTTTGAAGAACTTATTTTTTTACCAAAGTCTGAGAGCGAGCAGTTTTAATATACACTTTCATACATACACTTTTGTTTCATTTATCTTAAAGATATATGAATTTGTTCAGAAATTTACTTTTTCATTCTTGACAGCCATATGAATATAATCATGATAGTCGCTAATTGTATTATTATTCAAATTGTTACACCATTGTTAAACATATATTCGGAGAAGGAGTTTTTCTGATCAAATCTTATCATGAACTACTAATGGTCCATGTTTTACGATGAATAGCAACAGCAATGAGTCCTATCTAAATGTCTGTTTTTTATTTTGTGATGATTCGTCACGACAAAAATCCAGCGAAAATGTCCATCAATCGTGGCCAATCTGTGAGCGCTAAAGGTCCGACTGGAATATTTGTAGTCTGCCGACAGCTAGTTCTTTTGTAATCGGCGTCTTGTTCGTTCAAAGGTAAGAGTGACAATACTATTTGGCCTCAAAATAACATTTTCTTCAGGAAGACAACGTCCTCGATAAACAATCTGAAATGGAGAACATAGCATTAGTAACATACGTAAAAGAAAGAGGCCCTTATTGCTACTTCCCTCAAAGGGACACACCCCATTACCTATGTCGGGTTAAATAACCTCTAATACATAAGTAAGAGAATCTTTGGAAGAATTATACCTTAACGTAAAAGTTTCAGTTAAGCATTCCAGTCATTATCGATAAAATAAAAGGTTTAAGATAGGTGCAGCAGTACCGTACACTATTCAATAATCTAAGCAGCGTTGTTGTTATAGAATTAATAGGTGGATGCAATTTATTATAGAAAGCCTTTTTATTGATTGATTGTGGTAAAATGAGACATTTTTCGCCATAGGTTCTTTTTTGAAATTGTATTTATTTATCATGTTACGTTCATTGAACACATAATTTATGTTTCGTTACTATTATCTGGTGGATGTAGGGAGTGCCCCTTTAAAGAGCCGGTGAACATTTTTATCTTTGTTTTAGTGTTCCATACCTTCCTATTTTAGATTTTTAGAAAATTGATATATCGTTTACTTTTCCATTTATCTAACTTTGCAACGAAAATTACTATTTTAATCAGTTGTTTACTATTTCAGACTTTTTCATGATTTCAGTATGGCATTTAAGTTATACTGTGCAAATATTTATTGGCTTTCGAGTTTAAGTTTTTGTATGTGCATTATGTCGAGTTGCTATAGACCTGTCAAAGTACACAAGTAAGGAGAAATTCATGAAAAATTTGTCTGTAGAAGAAACACCTTAGCATGATGTGAACTTATAAACAAAAAAGCTGAGAAGCTTGTTCCAAACATCCTATGAGAGTTCTTTGAATGTATGATACGAGTGTGTGTACATACCTCTTCCGCATAATTTCTCACTGTAAAATACCAAGCATATTTTCGTCTGCTTTCCAATCCAACAGCCTTGCTTGTGACAAAACAGTCCATTTTTTCATTCCATTCAACCCATATATTGAAAGGTATGTTGCGTCTTGAGATGTTGTTGTCCATGTACTGTCTTGTTGCAGATCTAAAGGCGTCCAGAACAGTCATGTCTGGCATCAATGGAACAAATATAACGGCGTTTCTCTCAGGACCCCTCCGTTTGCTTACGACTACTGCAACTTCGAACTGAAAAAAAACAAAGCAGCCCAACGTGTGTCATGTTATATTGAAAAATATATTAATCAAAAACCCGAACTGAATACATTAAGTCCTTAGTAACTTCAAATGTTTTAGCACACTTTTGCAGCGTTTTCTTTACATATGAAAAATGTAAGCAAAATTGTACGTTTTGCGGGGATTTTTTTATTTTGTGAATGTATTAGACCTCAAGTTTTCTTACCTTAGGTTATGAATATAACGTTAACTTCAAAGTGGTATATTTATTCAACATTTTCTTTAAGTTGAACTCTGAATAAATTGTATATGTGTAAATCGACATCTAAATTCCAATAGTTAATTTGGGTTAAGTAGTAATATTTCACAAGCTGTACATTTTAAGAAACGCGAGTGATAAAGATTTGGATAAAAAGTATCACTAACCGGGAATCTTTGTTGTGTTCCAATAGCTCGCCGATTCAAGTTTGTGACATGGCTGCTCAAGTTTGATTTCAAGACAAAAGGCGACTCATTGTACGGTGCTCTGAATGTCGGAGTCTGTAATGTGCTTGTATCCGACCATTCTATTGTATTGTCTTCACCTAGTGTCCCTTCATTAAATTCCGTTGTATTGTCTTCAGCTACTGTCTTTTCATTAAATTCCGTTGTGTGTATTGTTGAAACGTGTGTGTTTATTGTTGTTTTTGGAATGCTTCGCAAATAGATTCGTATATTTAGGACAAGTCCGTCGTAGAGCCCATTTGAACTTTGATATCTGTGTTTACCTTTATTCAATTCAGAGGTAACCTTTCTGTTCCTGTTTTCATCCAGTCCGTTTTCCACAAATTCAGGCAATGGTACTGCGAACTGGTTCTTTTCCGTTTCATCGTGTGATTTTACTAGCACTTCTAACAGTGTCTTTGGTTTCGATAGCGTGATTGCTTTGTTTGTCGCATACACCGGGAGGGACAGCATATAGCCTCCTAGAGGGCCGATGTGTTGCATAGTATCCGGCTTGCTAGTAGTGCTTTCTATCTGCAATAATTACAATTAATATGATAATACGTTCATTCAAGTCAACATATATCTTTATAGGCAGTGAAAGCATCAAAATGTCCAACCGAGTTTGACGTTTAAATGTATACTCCGAATTTTTAACAAAAATGACTTAGAATTTTCGGTTATAAATAAAATAAAACTCATAACTTCGCAAACTTTCTCTTTTTTTGTGTGTGTCTCCAGTTGAGCTTAAATGTAAGTTTTTATTTTATATGTTATACAGTTTATATTTCAAATTGTGTTAAGTAAGACTTTCAATAAGTCAACTGGTATAAACTACACATTGATTATTTGGCCGTCTTTTAATAAATAACTTTTTTGCTCCTTTTGACTGCTCGTACACCTATCAGTTGGCTACTGGCTTTTCACACAATTTGGCAAAATAATCATAATATTTGAACAAAACTGATTGGGTATCGAAGTCAGATAAACCAAAACTACCTAGATTTTCAACCAGTATGCATGGGAGTCAAACAATTTACTTGGGTGTTGGCAAGTTCATAAGGGGAGAAAATCCCACAGTCTGCCTGGACTATAAACAATCAGGAAAAAAGAAAAATCTGAACCGCTACCGGAAAATACGAAACGCTGTTTTATCTGTATGTAATATATTATGCAATATTGTCTAGCAGAGTAATATCTCGATTACAAATAATGTGTTCAATAAAGGTAAAATTATAATTCTAACACTATTGGAAATTTCCCCTATATACACAAAGAAGGATTTGAGCGTGATAAAACTGTTAAGTATATCACGCTAGGCGTCCGGAACTATTTTTGACTGCTGAAATTCCTTCCCGTGTGCTTTTCACACAACATCTACGGATGTGCATGTGCTAATACGCTTGGATTTGGTATTGTTGTGAATGAATTCACGTTATGTAAAACAAATCGTAGTAAAAATTTCTACACTTCCGGTATCGCAAGCAATATCAGAAACAACAATAATAAGACGAACAGCGTTTTATTTGAGGAGTAAAAGAGAACAGCCAAAACTTCACGAATTTATTGTTGAGTGATATACCGGTTTTATATCACTGTGTGTCGTGTAGATGCTTCGTGATTAGATTACTACGCATTTACACTCCCCACAGTGATATACTAACCGGTATATCACTCAAAAGTGAAATATATTTCCTAAATAAATACAATTTGAATGAACAATATATATCGACATTTTAGAATAAAACAGTTAAATACAGGCCTTCAGTCATAAATCGCTATCCACCTATCGATTGTACAACAACAACTTTACAAAGATTATTAAACGTTTTACGGTATTGCAACCTTTTTTAAATACACGAATTTTGCGTCTTGAATATTAAGCTTAAACTTTAGCCTAAGGTTTATTTAGAAGCATTACTTTCAAATATTATAATATCTATGCCTTAGTAGTAATTTAATTGTATAACAGTTTCAGGGGGTGCCTCTTAATGACGTCATATTGTCCTGATTTATTCATGTTACTTTAAGTAAAAAAACTAAAAATTACAAAAACGGAGGATCAATCTTCATGTTAGCACTAAAACTAGTGGTAATATACAGAACGTGATTGCTTGGTGAAGCAAAGGCAGCGCTGGTAGAACATAGAATGTCAATGATATATAACTAACAAGACGGATTTTGATGCAAAGCGTCAAAGACACCGCGCATGTTTTTCAAGCATGACTTAAACCCCAAAGTCAGAAGATAGCGCTAAACATAACAATTTGCCTGCTAGATCAGATTGTCTTCATGTATTTCCCCAATAGTTGAAACTACAGAACTGTAATCACAAAATACAATAATCCTAAAGTATTATAATTTTACTGTATTTTTCAAAAATGGTCGAATTGAGTCTTCACTGCAAACCAAACAGTGATAGATTACTCTTGCATTCATTAATATTAAATTACGCGCACATCATTAATCTACTTATCAAATACTTTTTCGAAATGTCATTTATGTATGTATCATAAAATAAAACAATAAATGAAAAAGGGAATAAGATTATATATACTGTTTTCGGTTCAAAAGTCCATCCCGGTGTCCATCTTCCACCGACTTCAGCAAATAACACAGCAGTATTAAGAAGGCAAAGTAACAAATTGGCCACAGATGGGTTGAAAAACATATCTGCCACCAAAGTATTCCAGAAGTGATATGCCGATTCAAGTCTGCTATGCGATGTATGAACGCTAAGTATGTTCACTGTGATTTATATATCGTACCAGAATCACAGCTGTTGAGATGTTACCAATTGGAGACAGCGATTTCCTCAAGACCAATCAAATCCTATAATGATACACACACCTACTTCGCTTTAGTTAACAACATCCAATATCACATGGACTCCGGTTATTGTGAAACAAGTAATTAGTTTGTAGTCTCTTCTGACTGTATTACACTATAGTAGACGTTCAATTTAACAGTACAAAATATCATGTTTAGCTTAATCATATTTCATTACTTAAGCTATTACATGGCAAGACATATTTTGAAACGCACAAACATGATATTTATAACATACAACTATAATAAGAATAAATGCTTGAAATATGAATGATATAACATCTATAAAAGCAAAGGGGTTGGGCGACATTTGTTTATACAACGTTAAAGAATTAGCCCTTCTCAATTCAAGAGAGCTTGCAGAGATAGAAGAGACACATTGCTGTGCAACACAGACACATACAGAAGAAGACTCAGATAGATGAGAAATGTATGTCATTACTTAATACACAAAAACTCAATAACTTTAATTGTTTCAATAATCCCTTTTGTCATTGAGTGAAAGTTTTACAGTATTACGTGCTCATTTGATTACTTTCTTTATCCTTCTCTAAAACAGTCACAAGTAAAAACATGACCTGTTTTTCTTCGGTTTTTTTTTTCTTATTCTTTTCCAGATTGTTCATTGCCACGCAGACACAACAATGAAAAGAGCAGTTTCATTAAGGTCCTCCTTGTTGTACAACTTCAGTGGTAGTGCCTTGCCACTATTGTTTTCGTGTCTCTTTATACCGGGGACATAACTGATGAAAGTGGTCTGCTGTTTGGTCTGAAAGATGACGGGGAAAGCCTGAAGTATATGAGGACTGAGTCTGTTGCATCCTTGCGAAGCCTAAATAAAATTACTTGGTTTCACCTATCCAGTAGATGGTAGTCGACCTAATAGTAGAGCAGCAAAACACCATATGCAGGATATCACTGGGCCACAAAAATGAACAAAATGAGTCATATATCAAAATGTTTGGGAGACTCTGAAGTTTACCGGACCACCGGCATAAAATGCAAATTTTTGGTGCGGGCCAAGATGGCCGCCGTTTTTCGATTTAGGTTGCTTTTTTAAAGGTCCGACTATAAAATAATTACTTAAAAGGAAGCTGCAAAAGAAGCACACAAATACATTTGCCATATAAATGTGCAAAATAAATATGATATTTGGAGTTTCATACAAGGTCATTATCAAGGTCAAATTCAAGGTCAAAAGGTTAAGTTGACCAAACAATCACCTTATTACCACATAATTTCCTCACATTATCACAATATATAGGGTATAGCAGGTCATATTTTATGCTAACAATGACATATATACGTGTGCTTTTGCGCAACAACCATTTCGTGCAAATAAAATTGGTTGCCATGGAGATATATAATACGGCGTCCAAAATGGCGGACCTTCTCAGCTGTAGCCTGTTCGTTTCATAGTTCATGTATAAAACAATTGTTAAATATGATCTGCAAAAGAAGCACAAAGACCATTTGCAGTATGAATATGCAAAAGAAATATGATATTTTGAGTTAGGCTTAAGGTCATTATATAGGTCATATTAAAGGTCAAAAGGTCAAATTGACAAAAAATCACCATATTACTACATTAGGTTCTCAAATTATCAAAATATATAGGATATAGCAAGTAATTTTTGATACTAATAATGACATATATACATGTGCTTTTACGTACCAACCATTTTGTGCAAATAAAATGGGTTGCCATGGAGATATAATAATATGGCGTCCAAAATGGCCACACTTTTAAGCTATAGTAACTATGTTCTTTTTTCGTAGTTAATATATGAAAACAATTGTCAAGACCTGAGTTACAAAAGAAACACAGAAACCATTTGCATTATGAATAATGCAAAAGAAATAATATAATAAAATCGGTTGCCATGGAGATATATAAGATGGTATCCAAAATGGCCGTCCTTTTAAACTATATATAGCAGGTCCTTTTCATAGTTCATGTATAAAACAATTGTTTAATATTACCTCAAAAAGAAGCATTTGCAGTATGAATATGCGAAAGAAATACTATATTTTGAGTTTCGCTCAAGATCATTATCAATGTAATATTCAAACCCCAAAAGGTCAAATTAACCAACAAACTGCATTTTATTACATTATTTCTTTAAAAAAAAAACATAGGATAAAGAGATTTATGTTTAATACTAGTAATGACATCTATATAAGTGCGCTTTTACCTACCCACGAATAAAACCGGTTGCCCTAGAGACTTGAAAGATGGTATATAAAACAGCCGCCCTATTCAGCTATAGCAGGCTATTTTCCTTGTCCATGTATAAAATATCAATGGAAGCGTAAGGCGCAAAAGAAACACATAAAAGTATATATCAGGCAAAGTGCGGAAATTAAAGTTGTTCAAATTTTGTAGAATGATTCCAATAGGGGCTGGGGGGAGGTACATTTTCTGATGTCTGTTTTCGCCGTATTGGTTACCTTAATGGCGATGCAGGTCTGAAGGAATAGCTCTCAGACTCTAATGTGTTTGAAAGTAACACAGTTAATCAAGTATTGGGTGGAAAGGATTTAGACCAAAGCTTGAGAGCATTTTTCATGATTGATGCAGTATGACATACTGTAGTCGCCTTCTCTCAAACTGCGTCGCGAAAAATTATCCTATGTGCATTGTTACCTGAAAACTTATGTTGTTACATTGCTTACAGAATTCCGAGAGAAAGGTCATTGGGTTTTCCCAACATTCCAATTGTGGAATGATTATCTGAGAGAACATGTCATATATGAGTTTAATGAGTTTGATTCCGACTGATCATCACCTCATTTCATTTGTGGCTGTGATTTAGCACTTTGATCAAAATATATATCAAATTATTGCAGACCGCAGCAGCGCCCCGCTATATTTAATATGTGGTTGGAAAAAGTAACATGTAGGTTAAGTAGTGTATAGTTCTTTGACCAAACTGTTATGAAAATCGCCTAGGAAGTTACGATGAAGAATGGGTAAAACCACTGTTCCTTGTGTAGCTTTAAAATTGTCAAAAAATAGTTCTATCTTTTATCCATGTAAAACGTCAAATTATTTTATAAGCTTATGTAACGACTAATAAGGAGTGAAAAGTTTTTAATGTTCGGCCAGTATAAAAACCGATATCGGTCAAACATGCCGGTATCTTCCGGTATCGGGTAAAGTGGGTTCATTAGTTGACTCGATTTTTATAGTTTAAAATTTACAATCGCACTTCATTCGTTTTTGAATGGTATCATTGTACAGTCACTGACAGTAAAATCAAATCAGACATGTTATGTTAGAGCAATAAAGTGAAAGCTTGCCAAAGTTTACTAACTGGTCGGGATGCACTTTCAATTTTTATCAGACTGGTTTACATTTCGTGTTATTAGACTGGTCTACAGCAATAAACTGACAGGTAGCCAAAGTTAACTAATTGGTCGGTAACAATACTTTTAGTAATCGTAAAAATATGCGTTGTTTTGATTAAAACAATTTGACTGCAAACGATTTTGTGAGCATAGAAGCAGGAATAGTATTGTATATTTTGAGAATCACCTTAATGTAACATAGCGTAGAACATATTATATTATTGCTGCGTTAACTTTGTTTTCATTTACGCTGAATGAAAATAGTGCTCGTATATACAATCCAATGAAAAAAAACCAGAAAGAACATAAAGACTATTTAAAGTATTTTCATGAATATGATTTTGTTTCTTTTTAAATCATAAATGATAGACTGGAGATGAGAAAGAGTTACTAAACTGTAAATGCACAAACCAGGTAGTCAAGTATTTGCTTTACATGAACCTAGAATATAAATTTATTCTGTCTCTGTTATAAAGTCTGTAAAGTTTATTTGCATCTCAAATTTCAAAATATTTACATAAAAGCTTTGTTTCTAGGTCCACTGTGATACATAGTATCACAGTTTTTCTTGTATCCCAATTGAATTGAATAAATGGGGTAGAGATGTATATATTATCTGCTTGCCTATAGAAAAGTTCCCTTTTAGAGATATGGATTATGCCGTAGTACCTCCTAGTCTTATTACAGATAGTGGCAATATGATTTCAATAAAGAAAGCTGACTGTGTAATATATGATGGTGTGGCGATGATACAAATGCTTCAAGTAGTGAACCAGTGTCGTATAGTGTACAAGGACATCGCCAGTTCATTTTGGCAATATGTCTTATTAAAAAGTAAAAGTTCCCTTCAAATACATGTGGTACTTGATATATATTTTGATCAAAGTGCCAAATCACAGATATCAATGGAATAAAGTGAAGATCATTCGGGAAAAAAATTGCCAACAGCAGACTGGAAGCAGGCATCGGTAACACTAACTTTAAGAAAGAACTTGCTAAGTTCTGTACCATTTATCTTGCTCAAAGCTCAGTTGATGTTCTTTCAGATGAACAGATTATTGTTGTAAGTGGTAGTCTGGTTGAGCTGGTTTCATGTTTCAGACCTACAGTCCAACCTCTCCACAACAACACCAAAGGGAATATCATTTTTTGTTTGGTGACTGGAGAGGTTGTGGCTCTGGGGAGGTTAATTTGTTCAGATATACATATAACTGCTTTGCGAAATAACACAGCTGTCTTTGCGGAGAGGTTTTTTTGCTCCTCAGAGGTGTTGTTGAGAGGCTGGACTGTATTTACAAGCTAAAAAGCTGTAATTGTGCTACATACAAAATATGTTGCAGGTGACGTGGTTCAAAAACTGCTGATACGTAGCCCCGAGACAGATGTATTAGTTTTATTGGTACACCACTACTATCTCTCGTTACTGACATGACACCACGCATCTCTGCTCAAGGTGTTGTTCAGATATCATCTCCAGAACAACTCGATTAATTGTGTTACATGTAATTTGAAGAAATAATGTGATAAAATATTGAATATTTGGTCAAATTGACCTTTTAACCTTCGGTATGACATTGATAGTAACCTTGAATGAAACTCAAAATAAAATATGTTCTGCAAAATAAGCATAAAACACTTGCAGCATAATTATGCAAAATATGGCTATCTTTATCCGATGTTTTCATAATGATTTGAAGAAATAATGTAGTAAAATGGTGAATATTCGGTCAATTTGACATTTTGACCTATGATATGACCTCGAATGAAAATCAAAATAAAACATGTGCTGCAAAATAAACATATAACACTTGCACTATAAGGATACAAAATATGGCTTTCTTTATCCTATCTTTTTAATAATTTGAAGAAATAATGTGGTAAAATGGTGAATATTTGGTCAATTTGACCTTGAATATGACCTTGATAGTGACCTTGAATGAAACTGAAAATACAATATGAGCCGAAAAATAAACATAAACACACTTGCAGTTAAGTATGCAAAATATGGCTTTCTTTATCCTATGTTTTTTAATAATTTGAAGAAATAATGTGGTAAAATATTGAATATTTGGTCTATTTGACCTTTCGACCTTTGATATGACCTTAATTGTGACCTTGAATGAAACTCAAAATTAAAATATCAATTTGCATAATTTTACTGCAAGTATTTTTGTGTTTCATTTGCAGCGCATATTTAACATTTTTTTGTTTACATGAACTATGAATAGAACAGGCTACAACTGAAAAGGGCCGCAATTTTGGACGCCGTATAATATATCTCCATGGCAACCGATTTTATTTGCACAAAATGGTTGGTGCGTAAAAGCACAAGTATATATGCCATTGTTAGTATAAAACATGACCTGCTATACCCTATATATTTTGATAATTTGAGGAAATTATGTGGTAATATGGTGATTTTTTGGTCAATTTGACTTTTTGACCTTGAATTTGACCTTGATAATGACCTTGTATGAAACTCCAAATATCATATTTCTTTTACACATTTATATGGCTAATGTATTTGTGTGCTTTCTTTGCAGCTTCCTTTTAAATAATTATTTTATAGTAGGACCTTTAAAAAAGCAACCTTTATCGAAAAACGGCGGCCATCTTGGACGCCATCTTGGATTTCTCGGCCCGCACCAAAAATTTGCAATTTATGCCGGCGGCCCAATAAACTTCAGAGTCCCCGGAACATTTTGATATATGACTCATTTTGTTCATTTTTGTGGCCCAGTTACTTCTTAACGAAGCCACTTTTGGAAGCTTTGCTGCTCTATTATAATGTATCGTGCGCTCTTTCGTGTAATTCCGATGGTTCTTTATGTAAAATAGTATTTCGGTTTGTTAAAATATGAAAATCACATGTTGCCAGATGTTTTGATGAACCAACAAACATGTACATAAGATAGAAAATTGATGTAAAAATAAGGTTGCGCTGTAACTGAAAGTGCACTCAAGGGGTGATTGAGTTCACACATGACTCGCGTAGGGTTACATGTATTTTGCATGGTATTTGAAAATTTATGACCAACTTGTAACAATTTTGAATATAAAAAAAAAACTGATATAAAATAGAAAGTAACAAATTGCTCTATGATCATAATTAGTACATTTTTCATTTAAAACTGGCATTAAGCAGTGGGGGAAATGTCAAAATAACACGCAAGTTACCCCAATGTAAAAACGTCGAAAAAAGGTAACGCTACGATAAACCTTTTTTTTAAACATGCAACTTTTCTCTTTCTGTGCAAATTGCTTTCGTACCAGCATGAATGAAAGTCAAAATTTTATTTTTACTCCGTGTAATTTAATTCAAAATGTTTTACAAACCCCACAAGAGTTTTGTTTTATTCTTTATTTATGGTTAAGAAAAAGGTTTACATATACTGCTCAAGGTTCATCGGAAAATACGTTCAACTTTAATTTGGCACTTCAATGTACTTACAAATCTGATAAATATGAAAATTGTTCTCATGCTGAGAAGTGTAATTAAATCGTTGCGTTGTTTTCACAGTCTTCCAAATATTTATGTGTTATCACCATTGAGTGTGCTAAGTGTTCCGGCATAGTGTGGGCGACATATATTGATACCGACTTTTAAACAAAGTTTAATCGATTGTTACCATTAACAGTGGCGAGCCGACGTAAGAAATAACCTATCTTTATTGTCATATTAAAGTTGATTTTTCTATGGAAAAGTATCTTAACATAATCCAGAGTACAACTTTTAGATATAGCCTGATAAAGTTTCTAATATCAGCGCACAGGCTACGTACTGAGTCTGGAAGGTATGGTAGAAATCGTCTTCAACGACATGAGAGGATCTGTCAATTTTGTGATCTACACGATCTCGAAGACGAGTACCATTTCATTTTAAAGTGCAAAGCATACGAACATTTACGTAGTCAATTTGTTAAACGGTATTTTTATATCCATCCTAGTATGTTTAAATTCACGCATTTGTTACAGTCGAAAAACAAACTGATTTTGATTAATTTATGTAAATCCATTTTAAAAGCTAATAATAGACGAACTGAATTAGCTTCAAATTTGTAAGAATAATATTAATAAAACTAGAATAGTATAATACACTGCTTGCTTTCTATTTCAGCGCATTCTCCAGCTTGCACTATATTTTCAAATTTATTGAAAAACTGCCACCACATCTCATTTTTCAACTTATTACACACCTACTCTTTTGTTTGGCATGGGTCCATATATTTTGGAAAGACCGACAGTAACAAAGAAAAGCTCGTGCGCAGGTCTATCTGTGCACGTGGGCAGGTCTGGTATTTCTCTTGCCAGACTTGTCCACGTGCACAGATAGACCTGCGCACGTGCATAAAATTTCTTCTGAAAGAAATGGGTCATTTTAGAACACAGTCGTAGGTCTCGGAAAAAAAACAGAAAACAGAAACTAAACACAATCGATCCAGTACGTTTTTTTTCTTATATTTTTTATACCACAAATTCTAGTATTCTATTGAAATTATGTGATATATCTATATATATATACATGTAGCAACGTTGCTAAGTAATTTATATTGTATGCTATATTTGCCATGATGATATAGTGAAACTGGTTGGCAAGTACAAATAGAAGAGATGTAGAAACTGTTTGTAACCGGCATGTCAAAACTATTTTAATAGAGAAGACATTTAAATGTTACAATGTAGACATATGAATTTACTGAACTTGTAATCAAGCTTCTAGATTATATTTAAAGGTTGTAGTTAGAATAGAAATTTCCGACACTTTTTTTCTTAGAAAAAACAAAATTGCTCTCCACTCTTTCTACCCCTTTCTGAGTAGCTGAGATACAAACAAAACAGAGCAAACTGTTTAGACACATGCTAAATGTGCGCCATTAAAAAGGCAAAACTCCACGTGCCGAGTGTTTTAGAGTTATAGCTTAACCATTACCCTGCTTGCGACCAGTACATATCATGATCAGATGGCACATCTGTGAAGTCTGATTATGTTCTGCACTGCTCGTTATTCATTTAATTAACTTTCACAAATAATTCTTTTATTGAACTGACCATAGTAAAAAACGATCAAGTCCATTTTAGAAATTTACGGTGTAAAGGTTGAATTTGTTTTCTTAAATCATGCGCACCATAAAATATTTTAGCAGTCACACTGACGAAGATCCCCTTCTTAAATTCAGTAAGCACATTTCGTAAATTGATATCCCCCGGCATGGTTATATGTTCGGCGCCAAATGTCACAGGTTGAGAAAAAAAATATGCAGCTGGTCATGACTGGGACTCGAACCTGGACCTTTCGCTTAATGATCAATGCTATTCCGACTGAACTATCCAGTCGCTTATGCATTTTCTCCCTTTTACACGATTAGTCCTTTACCGTGACACTCACATGCATATTTGAATAAAAGCCGACACAAGTCTCGATGTAAACGATACTGCTAGACGTTTTGAAAATCAAAGGGCCGTAACTTAACTATCTGATCGCAACACGTTGACGATATGCATAAAATGTACCAAACAAACCAGTAAAGTTTCATAGATTTCCGGCAGGTGGTTGCTTAAAATTTGCTATATCCATTACTGAATAAAAATCTGAGCGCATCATGCCGACGATATCCGAAAAATACGCTCAGTACCGATCTCTTCTTTGAAGTAAAATTAACACGGACGGACACACGGACAGACATACGGCGCAACTCAAGGATACTCCCTGTTAAACTTCGTTACGAGGGTATAAAACTGAAATACATATATATATTTTCATGTAAATACCGTACAAAAACCGTCAGAGCTTTTCTCCTCCGGAGCAAAGGTAACTAGTGTAAATTCCGTGTACCGTTCCAGTTCGTACAAGCACGCTTAACGAGAATGACATAGGAAGAAACAATTTCTGCCTTCAGAAGGACACAGTTTTGTTTTGACCAGGTCGTGTGGTACAAGTAAAATTTAAACACTGAAGTAAATACTCTGAAATGTGTCCAAACCCAAATAAAGACTTCAATTCTATTCGGTTCAATTCGCACCGTTTGTAAGAGTTACCCCGCTTGATTTGGTTTTCCTATTTTGTTGTAGTAAGTATAAATTAACTAAACCTATAAAATAACAAAATATTTCCATTTTTATCATTAAAAAATAATAAGGGAACACTGCAAACATACAACAAATTTTCAAAAGAATAATATTTAATAAAAATATGTTACTTTCGCTCCGGAGGAGAAAAGCTCTGACGTCAGCACATGGAGTCGACGTGTTGGAAAATTTCGCGAAAGAGATGCTTTTTCAGTAGTTAAAATAACGATAAATTAAAGATAAGGACAGATTCTATGATAACTTTAAACAATTTAACTGTCCAGACCAGAAAACCCAGTTGTAAGTTTGTTACAAAAATGTTCTTGTATGGGAGAAGTGGGTGGGGTACGGAAGGCATTGCATTCCTTGTGTTTATATATATAGAGGGGTGATTTTTTCGCAAGATACATTGATCATTTTTATTTTTTTGACAAAATATCAACTTCCTGTGATGTATTCAACACGGCACACACACGAATGAAAGATGCTATTTATAACATGACAAATGATTAAAAACATCAGACGAAAACGGCGTTGCCTATTTCGGGGTCGAATGCGGTTTCTGAGTAAACATGAGAAAAGAAGTAGTACCATGATATTTATTTTGATATTCAATTAAAAGTAAATAAGTATGACCTCTTAAAGCTGTTTAAATATTAGGTCCAACACATTTTCACTTAATTTTATTGACAACTTTTACGCTATGAGGATGATGAGTAGCGCAGTAATTACCCGTTCATATCTGTGTCATGACGTCAATATGTATACATGTGTGTGTGTAAATTTAGTAGAGCGCTAAATGCATAGGAATTTTAATTTTACACGACATCACTGTCACTGTCCATGCATTTTAAGCGCTAAGCTGTTTTCGTTTAGGAATCAGCTTGATGAACGTGTACGTGAAACCTTCCGTAATGAATGGGAGCGCTGAAAATACTTTGAAAGCCACCAGATACATGACGAATTGATATGGAATCGTTGCTGGCATTTGGTGTGTAAAATTGTGATGAAATATGACACAGAACAGGATTCTCTTTGGAATTTGAGTGAAGGGTCTCCGATATTTCCATATTTCCGTGCGCTGTTTCTGATTTATGTAACTGTAATTGTTGATGGATGTAATAGTCTTATGCATTATCTGGTTTAGTGGAATATTTGTCAATTTATGGACAAGGTATTACCTGGCCCTGCGATTAGATAGTTAACTGCAGAATCTAATCACAGAGCCAGGAAATCCGCGGAACACAACCTCACTGACGATGACAAGTACATCACCGTCTATTCTGACATAATCGTTGACAGAAATGTTGTTTGACGCAATGTCAGTTTTGGTTTTTGACATCGCGAAGTGATATAAGTGATTTTGGTTTGATTTGAAGCAAATTTTATAAAGGTGCGTCCATAAGAGCAACTATGTTAGCTTGTAATTATGGATGAGACCTCGGCATGTCTCCCACCATGCCTATACCTATCAAAAGTGTTTTTCTGTGTCCAAATATAGGAGAGATTTACCTGACTGCAATTTCAAGCCAGTTTTTGCCAAAGATTTAATTTGATTGGTTGCCATAAAGTAGGTCAATCACGGCGACCAATGAGATTTAGGGTGTGATTAACCTACTAGGTGAAATAAGTGATTCGGTCCATTAGCATATCATTACACTAGTGTACTACTCACGCGTTGAATGCACAAAATAAACAACTGGTTTATTACACTTCTGTGCCAATGGTCATTTTATAATTTAATCTTATACTTGATTTATTCTAATGAGATATATAGACAAGCATGAATCTAACAAATCTGGTAAACAGCTATACTTGACTGATATTCTGAGCTTTGTGTGTAACCGGTACAGGTGAGTTTGCACTAGTATGCAACGAGCAGCGTTTATTTTGCAGGGACAAACAAACGAGAAAAATAAAGAATCACCACGATTGACATAACTTTACAGTTGTTTTTTTTTATTAAACAGGGAGTCTGGTGACTACAGCTGACCAGATCCTGGTCGATATCATTGCAGTAAAATTTCAGTCGAGTTCTAAAAAGTTACAATTTGGCCTCTGACCGACCCAAAAATTGAAGGTATCTTTCAATGCTACATATTCCATGCATCGTGTATGTAAATCAGCTTGACAGGAAACTGTAAGATATTTTTCAAAAGGTAGTTTACATGTGTTTAATGCTGTATTTTGTTTCTTTCAGGTTTGCATTTAATTAAAAGGGTTGCGTGAAGAATTTGTGAAATTGGTCAGCGTAAGCCTGCTTGCCGAGAAACCAGAAAACTTGTGACTGCCTAAAAAACCTTGAGCAAATATAGAAACATTAGACTCACACAGACCAACTACATATCTTTATAACAAAAACTATTTCGACTGTTTGAACAAGCTGACAGAAAAATAGTTCTGCGTCGTGACAACAGAATATTCACTCTGATGGAAATAAATATGATTATAACAATTTTACTGGTAATTATGTTCACACAATTCCCTATCATTATCATATGAAATATCATTTTTTTGTACAATACCTGAATCTAGCTCAATCGTGAGCGCCGCATTCATTTAAGTCATGCTTGGACAATGCGTATAACAGTTTCATTCATTAACGTTGCCACTCAAAGACATGGCGGTTAGCAGGTGACTGACATCATTTCATTAAGTGTAACACTGATGCGTATATAATATTTATGTTATTTATGTTATATTTATGCTAATTAGGCGCAATATAACGTCATGTTTACCATGTCATCTAACTTCTTTCAACAGAATGGCAAGTGTCTGTCATTAAAGAAAAACAGAATAGTGGGGTTTGTAATTCCTAAAAGAGGCCTACAATTTAGAAAACACTAACACATAGTTATTATTTAGACAACTGTTTTCAAAATGTATTATAATAAATTTAAGCTTAGAAATAAACTACAATTCTTGTGCAAAATGTATATACATTTTTTGACAGTATATGTATGATGTTTACTTTTGTCTATGTACATTAATGCTCATGAGCCAAAGGCATTTATATGTCGATATTGCTAATAAATGGTGTTGTTGTTACACTTTTTATCAACGACTTAAGTGGATAATTTTTTATATGCATGATTATATGTACATGAAAACCAGGAAATTCTCCATTAAATCAAACCTCAGCAGGTATGTACTGTGTAAGATACTAGTAAATCTGCAAAAAACAAGCATGTTTATTAGCTTCTTTGTTTGCTTCTTTTTTTAATTTCTGTTTTGTTTTACTTTGATTTGTGGCGGCTGATAATTATTTTCCTGGTAAGTTATATTTTACGTACTAGATACTTGATTAGACATTAATATATACATAAATATACTTTGAATCAAATGACCACATGCAAGATGTGGCCAAGTTATTTACCTATCGTCGTATCATTATTTCAAGCTTTATCTTTATCAACAGAAAAAGTTATTGCGGCCGTTTCATGTCCAGGTGAAGAGCTCGCGAGCAAACTGCTTACAAAATCCAATTTCCACCAGTTCTATCCTGTTTTTCAGCTCATGCCATTCCCTTGTCGTGTAACATATATTCTCTCGAAATAAGGAACTGCATGAACATTAAAGGGCGTTCGATTTGGTGATACTGGACACGGTGGAATGATGCTTAATATTCAGAAGGAAGTAAAAAATAAACTTGATATGTAAGAATAGATTTTATGTTTTTTATTGTTTTTTCTTAATGCTTTGCAGTTAAATGTGACACTACAGTCATCTATTTTACGTTTTATCAGTCTGTGATAACTCTACTTGATTTTCCTTTGTAATGGTAGCACTTGCGCATGCGTGGTTAGCACTAAGTCGTTGTAGAAAGTGATGTGCGTAAAAACCTAATCTGTCAGAGGGGGTCGTCGTTGGAGGTTGGTCGATAGGCTTTGGAACCCGTTCATGTGAATCTGTAAATAAAAAGTGAGCATTGTTTTATTCTTACTGTATCTCGGCGTTCATTTTACAAGGCAGTAAAAAGGGGCAAAACTAAGAACGCACTGATAAACCTTAAACTATGTGCATGCACGCACATCTGAAGTAAGGACTACAAAATGTCAACTGAAGTTCTTTGTTCATTTATCCGTGGTACAAAAACGGAACCAGAAAATAATAACTTTACTTTTAGGCCTACATAATTGTGACCTTACCTGGAAATGACGCCAATGACGTTGAACGCTGTAATAATCTTGGGAACGATGTGAATGGCGAAGGTGTCGCTGACCAAGGAAACGGGACCCTTGGTAACCAAGGATGATACACTGACGGATGAATGCCGGGTAATGATGGGGGTATCAATGTAAGTGATGGAGGAAGTGACGGTATTGAATCATGTCGGTGTCGGAAGACATCAAACATTCGCACTATGTTCTTTTCTTGTTTTCGCCATTTGGCTCTTCTGTTTTGAAACCATACCTGAAAATAGCATATAAGTCTACTACATCATGTGCTTGTATCTGTTATATGTGTACAACAAGTCATGCTTGTATCTGAAGTATGCGTACTACAAGCCAGGCTTGTATCTAAGATATATATACTACAAGCCATGCTTGTATCTGAGATATGTGTTGTACAAGCCATTCTATTACCTTAAGAAAAGGTGTGGCTTCGACACACACGTCCTTCTTTATTCACACGGAATGTCAAGCTACACATTACTATATAATGTTTGATAGATTATTATCTGAAAATTCAATCTTATCTTCATAAATAGTTTTACTTTTAGTATGTTGCCTGGTAAGCAACTAAATTTTTACATTTTTTGTGAAACTCTTTAGAGATTAATGCAGCAGATAGTCAGACCGGATTGAAAAATTAGATAGATAGATATATTTATTTCGGTATCACAGTGCATACAATGGTTACAAACATGTTGTATTCATAAAATATTAGATAATTAAATAAAATACAAGCATGAGTATTAACCATGTCATGCAACGCAGTACCAAGGATAGCACAAAAAAGAGAGTGATCCCTTATTTCCATTGTGGTCCTTGTTACTGGCGGCATGACATAGAGAGACATGAATTATAGAATATCACAGATTTAAGCAAGCAAATACTATAAAATATATTAAATGACTTGGTGGAGAACTAATTATGGAATATCACAGATATTTAAAATGACCTGGCTTAGAACTAATTTTGAATATCACAGATATTAAGCACATATTAATAATTAATAACATGAGGAGATTAAAAAATTTATGCAAGTAAAAATTTATCACAAGTTCATAATAAAAATTTAATGAAAAAGCACTATTTCTGACTAGCGTTTTAGGATGAAAAATGGTCAAGATAAGTGGAATGCAATTTTAAAAAAAAAGTATACACATGATACCGATTACTTAAATAAAAAGATTATAAAACTTGACTTAAAATTTGTTTTTTTTACAGCAACCTTAAACATATGGGGCTGTGAAATACTAGTTATTGAAGATGGTAACCCATTCCATAGTTTACAACTAACATAAGCAAAGGATTTTTTACCGAAACCTTTGACTTTTGGGATTGCGAAAGACCCTTTTTCACGAAACCTAGTATTGTGACTATGGATATCCTTGGCGGGAATGAAATGTTCACCCATATAATCAGGGGCTTTGCCTGCTACAATTTTAAAGACTTGAGTCAAAATAATTTGATCGACTCGTTTGGACAAAGGTAACCAGTTTAAAGATTTAAATTGTTCATGACCAATATGAGATCTTGGGTCCAAATTCAGGACAAATTTGAGTTACCTGTAACTTATTCATCCACATCTTATTTAAACCATAATACCAAAAGGAACAGGCATAGTCAAAATGACACTGAATAAGCGAAAAATTCAAAATGAACTGATGCAATTCAAATACAGATAATTTGATAATTATTTTCGTGCACATATTTCAGTAGTCATTCATTGCATTGATCCGAAACGTCGCGAACATGTTCGAAAATTTCGAACTGAAACAGTGTTTTTTCTTGTTTTCGCATGTCTGTTTCGCCTTCTAATTATTGATATAAAATCCCAGACAATTTTAATACAATTGCTTTAAGATAACATTTGTTAAATCTTCTTAAATATGGTCATGGCTAGCCTTAAATTGTTTAAGATACAATTTAACGATTTTAATCACCATTACACTAAACACTCGTGAATTATATCACACCGGATCATCTGTAATCGGATTTCCTCGTAACTTAAGGTGCTTTGATTCACTCTGAATGAACGCGTAGATATGGATGCGATTACAAAAAAAAATAATGATATTGCAAACCTCAAATTTTGTATGATTTTGTATATACAATTTATAACTGATTGTGGTAGCTTTAATTTCAATTATAAGTCCTTAAAATGTACATTTGCTCAGTTATAGAACAATTTAAAACTGCGCAATTCCTTCTAAAACCGTTCTATAAAAATTTCTTTACCATTATTATATTAAAAATAATAATAATAATAATAATAATAATAATAATAATAATAATAATAATGATGATAATAATAATCATCATAATTATCAGCATCATGATCATAATCATTATCATAATCATTATCACCACCACTATGAAATTATCATTATCATCATTATTATTATCATTATAGATAAAGACAGCGGTTTTCTGAGCTTGAAAGTTGAAAGAAGGGTATTTTGTTAGAAATGGACTATCTAATCACTGACGCAGCTGTGACAGTGCAAACCGTGCTACAGGATAGAAGAAATTCCGCAGAAACGAATTTTGTTGCCCTGTACACTTTTTTAAACAAAATAATGCTGATTAAATCTTCAAAAAAATGAATATTGAGTTGATAAGAAATCAGTAGATATAGATCAATTACTGAAATTTCCGATGATATAGGCGATTATCCGTTAATACGCAATCGGCTTATCTATTAGCTGTCTGGACAAACTTACTTGACTTTTTGTTTGAACCTGCGTAAAAGACCTTGACATTACCTAATTACAAAATGTGATGATGTGAAGGTAAGCGAGTAATGGACATTGGCGCATTAATACGTTTGAATTCATTTTAAGTTCGATCCAGTCCAGTGGAATGTAGTGGTAATGTGCGTATATAAGACATAAAAAATTCCACATTGCCTCTCTCTCTCTCTCTCTCTCTGTCTCTCTCTCTCTCTCTGTCTCTCTGTCTCTGCCCCTCTCTCTCTCTCTCTCTCTGTCTCTGTCTCTCTCTCTCTCTTTCAGCACTTGCTACAAACATTTTGCAACTTATTTTCAGAATACATGTATTTTAGAAATGCAATTGCATAATTGTCTATTACACACCCAATAAATATATAAGGTCCGATTTTATAATAATTTCTAGACTGAAAAATACCGCTTATATCTAAGTGTCACTAAAAATTAGGATAAAGTTTTCCTCACATTTGAAGACGGTCTTAATACAAAAGAACAGCATATTGGAACATGGCCATAGTTTTTTATTAATCTGATTTATTGTAATCAACGACATAATTAATCCCGTTTAAGAAGTGCACCAAAGCTTCGTGATTAGCATTAAAATATATGAAATGTAATTGATTCTTAAAGAGATTAGGAATATTTTATATTTTCAGCTGATCCTTGTATTTGAAATGGGTCACTTTATGTACTGACAATAGCAGTAACGGGACCAGGCAAATCTGAACATGCGAGGAAAATTTGATGAACCCTGTTGTGTTCCTAATTGCATGTGGTTAGGTTCTTGAACGACTCTCCAAATCGAAATCATATTATATACAGGCTTAAAAGTATGAAATTCACGATTGAATATATTATGAATGTTTCTTATTACCATAATTGTGTATGAGCCTCATAGTATTATACTATTGTTAACCTCATTATTTCATTGTAACGAAATGAGTAAATAAAGGTTCTTTGACTCGACTTGACTTTGTTACAACCACATGATGTAGTTTTAAAAAACCTGGGTGTAAAAAAAGAAATGTGCTGCTCTGTTCTCTCGTTCAGAAAAGAGTTGTTTCAGAAACAGAGGTATGTTTGTTTTAATTATACTACAACAATCGTTATTTTTATTAAACATTTTACAAAACTGTTTGTAGCAACAATTGTATGGTGAGTGTACGAATGTTAACCATCAAAATTAAATGAAACGACGTCTAAATTGTAACGTTCTGATATGTGTCTTGTTACAGGTTTTTTATTGTTGTTTAATGTTGTGTATGTGACTCTTGGTATGTGACACTGTTTAGTGGCTCTGGGTATGTAACAATGTATATAGAACAATGTTTGTGTGACTCTGGGCATGTAACAATGTGTTTGGACACTGTGTGTGACTGTATGTGACAATGTGTATGTGACAGTGTTTAGTGGCTCTGGGTATGTAACAATGTATATGGAACAATGTTTGTGTGACTCTGGGCATGTAACAATGTGTTTGGGACACTGTGTATGTGACTACTTGGTATGTGACAATTTTTAGTTTGTGTGGTATGTAACAATTATTGAACAGTTGTGTGACGGGCATGTAACAATGTGTTTGGGACACTGTGTTGACTATTTGTATGTGACAATGTGTATAATGTGAGTGGGGGTGTGGGTTTGTGACAATGTGTATGGGACACTGTGTGTCTGACTCTAGGTATCTGACAATGTGTATGGGACACTGTGTGTGTGACTCTTCAAAATATCACAGGATACACATTTTCCGAACGAATGCACAGGACGGAGATCGTGAAGAGTCCCCTGTGTTCTTTGTTAGGGGTTTTGTGACATTTAATGTTTCTAATGAAATTGCGTCATAAACTTGATATAATGCTTAAGTCGTCAAGACTACATGTAATGACGTCTTGGTATTTAAGTACAAACAGACAAAGTACAAAGGGTCATCAGCAATCACTGATCATTGCAAACTGTTGGCATGACATACATTTAGCTGGTAATTATAATTTACAGAAGTTTACGGAGTGTAAGTTCAACTGGTGAAACTGGTAAAAAACTCGATATATTTAATAGTCATTCACTGTGGTGACATTAGCATTTCTTTGGTTCTGATAATCGAAAACTAGCAGACACTGTTGTATCTTTCTACCTTTCGATAACTGTTATGATCGAAAACAAACTAAACTTCCTTTCTTTGTATCATGCGCTTGTGATTTCATTTTTTTTCTATATTCTCTCTTTTCTTTCGACATATTCTTTATTTTTTTCAGAAAAAATATAAGGTTTCTGTCCTACATAATATGTAAGTAAACAATCTTTCTATTATATATTTCTAACTTACGATGGGTGGGGAGAGGCGTGCCCTAATGTAAAAAAACATGTTGATCAATTCTTGTTTCTTTATGTTCGACATGTACTTATGTTAAGCATATATGTTTAAGATAAAGAAGCAATTATTTATGTTTAATGATGTATGCTACAGCATCCTATACGTATTTAGGGCCAAGATTTCCTTGCCATAGATTTTTTTATCAAACTAGGCATGTTGACTGATAGTCTGGAGTTCCTTTCCCTTATTACTACGTAACTATTATGGGAAGTCGGGAACCAGACTAGTTGACTGATAGTCAAATTTGAAACAGAAGTCTTAGATTCTCAGTCAAAATGCGAAGTTTGAAAAAATTTTATGAACGGGACAATGTTGCCCTATATATACTAATAGAAAACTGTGGCAAACATCCTGAAACTATTTTTAAAAATCCTTATCTTTAAGGTAGCGAAACACGGTACCGATTTCAACGGCATTTTTCCCTCCTAAATATCAAAATAGTTATATTAGCTTTTGTTAAAGCCTGAAAAGACTTTTTGTGCATAACTGGTCTATTTTAAGTGACATTTGTAGTCGAAGGAAAAAAATGTAGTAGTTCCTTACTGTAGTAAAATTCCTTCATTTAGATTGTTTATAGTCCCGACCGACCCTTGGATTTCTCTCCGGGTGAACCCGCCAAGACCCCAGTTTGACTCCCATGATTACCATAGTGGTAGTTTTATTTTACCCGACTGTAATACCAGGTCAGTTTTGTCCAAATATCATATTTTATTTATTTATATTTTTAATCTCTTACAAGCCTTCTTGATCATTCAATGTCTTTCACTTTCATTTGTTTGTATTTTTTGTACATTTTTACCATATATAATATATTATACATATAGTGCTTTTGTTAGTCAATCTTTAAATAGTTTGTCAATAGTTATGTTATATACTTTAGTATAGATAGCCACTGTTATGCAACTGGCTATGTGACTTAGAGTATGGGCAAAGAAACGTGATCAATTTTGGATAGGTATAGGGTTCATTGGCCGATGAAGCAGGTAATCGATTGCTATTAAGATACTTAGGCTAGAATTGGTCATGATCCGATATACAAACTGTCCGAGCCTAAGACACTATCGCTTACCTGAACCCTAGCTTCTGTTAGATCAACTTTCTCTGCTATCTGCTCCCTCAAGGTACAGTCGGGGTAGTGAGTGTGACGAAACACGGTTTCTAATTCCCTTAATTGATCTGAAGTGAAGGTCGTTCGGTTCCGCCGCTGTTTTTTATGATGACAGAATACATCATCATCGTCATCATCATCTTCTTCTTCTTCTTCATGAGCATCGCTTCGAATATTTTCTGTAAATAATTAAATAATATAAGACAATGAAAGATTTCAGAGATCAGTTTTGATGGTACAGTTACTGATACAACTTATACTACCAACACATATCTCTTACAATGTACCAGCGAAACCGACCGTTATATATGCAAATAATATATTCATATAGTCGCATTTTATATCTAAACTACATATGATGAATACAGCGCAGGCATGTTTGGAAAATAATTTGGCAAAAGTAGTAAAAAGTGCTCGTTGACATCACTTTTGTTTTAAAGAGACATCATAAATAGGAAAGATGGGCAAACATCATAAATAGGAAAGATGGGCAAAGTTAACGTCATAAATAGGAAAGATGGGCAAACGTCATAAACAGGAAAGACGGATACACGTCATAAATAGGAAAGATGGACAAACGTCATAAATAGGAAAGATGGACAAATGTCATAAATAGGAAAGATGGGTAGACGTCATAAACAGGAAAGATGGGAAAACGTCATAAACTGGAAAGATGGACAAACGTCATAAATAGGAAAGATGGACAAACGTCATAAATAGGAAAGATGGGAAAACGTCATCATTGTTTCAGGGCAAATGGAACACAGCTCAGTTTTTGTTTATTTCCGAGCTTGTTTAATGCTTCTGTAATTAATAAATGAATTCACTTATTGCATTGTATTAATTGAACGTGTTACTTTTAGGTCTCGTGTGTAGTTACTGCTAATCAGATTAATTTTTTTTGTATAAATTTTTTTAAATATTTTGAAAATGCGCACTGGTGCCTTTTTTTGGGTATAAGAGTCTGATTACTGCATTTAAGGTCACTTCTAGTTTTCGATTAGCAGCAATTACATAGTCTAACTTGTGTACAGACTATATTTTTACAGGATACGTTGTGTATTACATAGTACATAACTCTTGATTAAATGCTTGTGATGTGATATACTGTCTTAAATCATTCTTCATAGAATGATATTATTACATGGTAACCTTTATATATTTATTGTATCAAAAGTATTTTGCTATTATATTATAATATGTATGATGAGACATAATATAATTATGTAATAATAAACAACTGTTGGTCAGTTTTAGAATTTTATGTAAGTTGTGATACTTGTGTACACGCGTAACCAATATGAGTGGCAAGAACTTTTTTATTTTACTGATATTGTATGCATTGTTTTTTGTACTGTGATATAATATATAAATACATATACAAATGTGCACTCTTCCCACGCCTCTGTTCACCTTTTTTAATATCAAATTAGCATACCTTACACCTTTACAAACTGTAATTAAACAGTGACTGCGACTATCCCTTGTCTGTGCCCACATCCTATCAATATTAATATCAAATGTACATACCTTTCACCTTTACAAAGTGTTAATTTGAATTGAAATTGAAGAGAGTAACTGCGACTTAATGATGATTTGACGTATGAAAATATTTTATTTACACCTACCTGTAGAATTGACGTCATTTACGACATCAATGACACTGTCGTTATCGTCTTCCGACAAATGCGATGCCACACTGGAGACGGCGGAGTCGGACATTCTTTTTATATGTTTTTGTATAAGATAAACACTATTTGTACGACGTTGTCAGATATACCACATAGGTAACTTTTAATGTGAAAGTACATCCAAAAACAGGACAAAACAACTGTTACATAATTTAAATAATGTAAATTATTCTGTTACAAATCCCCCTTTCTTTTAAAAAACACTTTTGTTTAATATAATCAACTAATTTCAAAGTTTATAAATTAACAAATGACTCTGTATACGAACTACATATACGAATTACATATAAGCACCGATTGTAAAAACTGAACTCGCGTCATTCAAATGTATCCAACTTTACAAGCAGTAACTATAAATCTTTTTTAGTATGTGAAATGAAAAGTAAGTGAGCATTTCTTGTATTAAATTTGTTTAATTAATTCTAATCGGCTTTGGAAGAAAGATACGTTAATGGTGGGTCAAAAGATCGTCTTAAACTCCAGCGGTTCCTTAAGAGGATTTGTTAAAAGCTGTCTTAATTTTTTGCCAATTAGCAGAGATTTATAACATCTCTGCTGGTAGGTGGTCAAGATTTGGTAAACTTGTACTTAGTCTTAAATTTCTTTTTCTCTCTTTCATAATAAAGCCATTTATTCATTGCAGAGAATCAGTGAACTACAAAAAGAAAATCTGAAATGAACTTATAATTTTTTTTTTAGATGAACGTCTGTATCATTCGCATTTGTTTTATTATGATTTACATGTACATTGTATATGTATGCCTTTTTCTGGTAAACAATTTTTGAATGATATGTCTGCTAAAATGTTGCAAAATCACATTATGAGCTGGAGTAATACCCTTTAGAGTGTATCTGCAGTAAATGGAAAGGGAGGTAACAAACAAAGAACTTATATTATAGGCTCTTCAAGACCACTTATACGGTTGAATCTTATTGTAGAATGTAATTGCCATATTCACATAGGTCCTCACTGGCAAACTTTAGATGTGGTGTTGCTCAACTGAGAATAGAAACAGGCCGATATGAAAACTTGCCTGTAAGTGACAGAAAATGTCCCTTCTGTTGTAATGTGGTAGAAACGGAGATGCATGTCTTGCTAGATTGCCCAGTGTATACAGGTTACAAACATCTCTTTGTGTGATTAATTTCTTACCTAAGCTAATACAGATAAGTTAATTCCTCTGTTCACTCACCCAGGCATGATAAGGATTTTAGCAAAAACATGTTTCAACATTTTATGGGATAGGAATAATAAATTGTATAGTAAAAACATGTAGTCTTTTTTTATTAGTTGTTTTACTCAAACGTGAGTCTTTATGTCATGTTATATACTTTTGCTAATCACACTACAGATGATCTGATCATTTGTACATGTAGGTCTTTATCTTACGCTCATTTCTCATTTCAGAACTCATAGAAACACGTACTTAAAAGACTTTAATTCAACCAGGAACGTAGAATCAACGGGATTGGTCACACCTGAATTTATGGATTATGGGGGGGGCCTCCCGCATCCGCCATTTTGTTTTTTACCGGAGATATCAACATGCAAAATCTGCTCGCATCATTATTAATTTTAACAAATTAGATAGTTCAGTGTTAATTTTATGAAAGGTTAGTGTCATTTCAATTAACTTTTAGTTAAATTGCTCGTAATGACCCATATTTCATGATTTTATCGGATTTGTTTTTCACGCCGATTTGTTCTTTCTTTGTCAAACAGCCGAGGCATGACCCTGGAAAACGCTAAAAATCAACAATATCAGGCAATAGTAAGCTCAATTGAGCCAAGATTCTCGCAAATAATAATTATTTTTTTGGGATGAACACAACGATAGCTCCAATTTCGCTTTCTCGCCAGTTATACTGAGTTCGTAAAATCGCTCATATTTGCAAATGGCGTCCGAATCGTCTCAAGAGCTGAGAATAAATGGTCCTTATATTTTCAAATACTCCTCGAAAAGTAGCTATGCTTTAGCTTTTATGCAGGTTGTATTTAATAGAATGGATATTTTTTTTGATGCTGATAATAAATTTATACAGGTCCATGATAAAAAACATGATTTTTTCATAATATATTTTAAGGCTGTTTAGGCCATTTTTAAGCAGCTACGTACAGAACATGGAATTCAAATGAGTACCTACGATTAAAGATGTGCGAATCAGCCGTGCTAACAGTTCTATTGTTCTTATTCGCCACAAAGTTATTTCTTAATAAGGACCGACAGGTTCAAACGTAAAAATTATAATTCACTTTCACTGTTAGGTTTTAGGGTCTTTGACTCAACCACATAATTGATTGGCTAATTAAAATTTGCGAGTCGGTTTGAAAGAAAATTAACATCATTCTTTTCACGTGCATTTATTTCTATAATAATCAATTTATTTCAATTTAATTTATGATTAATGTTATTACTGTCTATATATTATCATATACTTGATATTACAATGTAATCAGAAATTAAACAAACTGGACCTATAAATATTGTTTTCCGTGCGAAACCGGCACACGAAAAGTTGAAAGGTCGCAAATTTCCAGATAAAAGTCGCGTAATGCTCGAAATTTTAACTTAAAAAAAAATTACAGTAATTTGTTAGAGTGACTACATACTTATAATCATGAAAAATATTGAATGCTTGCTTTATGAATATCTATAGGAGAATGGAAAATAATGACAGTTCATTAAAGAAAATACACGTAATATCATCGCGCAAAACTGGAGCAAGCGCGGGGGGGCGGCCTGCTTTTTGAAATTGCAATATTGCATAATCTATTATTTTTGTACAAATAATTTTTATATCGAGACGTGGGAAAAACATTTCATGATAAATTGCAGTAAATTTCAAGAAAATCGATTCAGAATTGTTTGAGTAACCAGCTTAGATGTTTGACATGAGGTTCATAAAAAAATACCAGCACATATTTTGCAACGCCGAAAATCGTAGAATATCCGTGTTTAACTCAAAATATTTCGTATCTAATGTCAATTTAGTAAATTAATTTTTACATAGCTATAGAGAAAAAACATTTTTTGGTTATGTACTGAAAATTTGAAGAAAATTGAAAAAATAATGTTGACGCTATCGATTAAATAGTACGATAGAGGTACTTCGATATCGGCCAGTTTGCGTTAGGCGTTCGATTAACTTGATAAGGCGCTTCTACAGGTAAGCTGTCGGAAGAAAATCGATAGCACGGCACACATATTGCAATGCTTTATTGATTATCGCTAACCGTTGCGTATCCCTGTATATTCTACGTTCCTGATTCAACTGATAATTATTACATCTTCCAAGACATTTTACAGTCTCGTGATAAAAATAAACTTACTAACATTTGTAAATTTCTACGGACGATCTTTGCAAAATTTTAATTAATATGTTCTATGAATATAATGGTAATCAGCATCCCTAATGTTGTTTTTCGAATACAATGTATCTAATGAGTAACTCACAGCTTCGTTGATCACTATATCATCGGTAATCCTTGTGTTCAATTAAACTATTTTTGTTTTTTTATTGGTATAAAAATATAACTGTACTGAAACAAACAAGAGAATTGCATGCAAGGTCACGTTACTCAGGTATTTCATTCATAAATTACGCTATTCACACACTAATGAAAAGTAATCCGCAGCGAAAATAGTACCATCGGTGCTATTCTTTCTCTCTCTCTCTCTCTCTCTCTCTTATTATTAAAATTTTGGAATAATAGAACTCGTATTTTCTTACTTCTTATCCGTACATTGAAAATAATACGGCTGTAAAAAATAAAAAAAAATGTATGTACATCATCCACTCTGTTATACTAGTATTACGTATGGCACACGGTTTTGCATGTTTGTTTGTTTGTTTTTTGGTCATTTTGTAATCAAACCGTACAAATTGAAATATTCCCCCTGAGAGTATCTATTGCATGATCACTATTGGAAGCACTTGACATGCTTTTGCTTATATATAAGAAAATCCTCATGTTGTATTACATGTACCTTGAGTGAATAAACGATATTATAATGTTATTAATCAAGTGATTTCATATTGGCCTTGTTATTTGTCCGAGGGTGGTCGTATTGGCAGGCCAAGGCCGAGGGCAACCCGGGGGATTCAGACAAGGCCAATGTGAACTCACTTGATTAATGATAATTTTATTATTCAACTTTACAATATTGGCTAAATAAACAAGAATATAAAGAGAATCTAACATGTTCATGAGTTGTGGATACTGTACAACCATGGGATGAGATACGTCACAAAAATGTGGGTCTGCCGAGTTTTTTTGACGTATCTCATGTACTAGTGAGATTCCTTATCCACAAGTCAATGGACATGGTATTCCCGATTTTTTTTCTCACCGTTTGAATCGCATTTTGTACACAAGTAAGAAGAAACTAATACTTACAGGCGGGGGATGAAAAACTGAAAATCAACTTCTCCGGTTTTACTCACAAAACTGTGTAAATTTGGATGGATAGAAAATGATCTAACTAAGAAAATGAATACCCATAAGATTTAAGAATGGCCATTTGCTATTATATTATGATTTACGCATGTGTTTGATTATCATATGTAAAATATGTAAAAAGATGAGACAGAAATAAGTTAATAAACCTAAACATAGATATGTTACCACTGGGATATAAATAGCATCATAAATACATAACTATAGCGATCATCATCGGCGTGGCGGACGCTATGAACGTCTGCAAAATGCTATCTTTTTTTAAAGTTTCCAAGTTTATTTATTTATAATTCTCATGGTTTGAACACTCTATATAAAATATAGAAAGGGCTACATGTAATATATAATTACTACATTATTCAGTCACCATGACAACAACACAGAATACTTCAACCTCAATCTACAGTCTATTCTATCGTATATTGTAGGCACGACCCGATGGTTTCCGTAAAATAACGCCAATGACCATAACGAATGTGGTTTGCTTAGAATGAATTCATTTCGATTAATATGACAGTGATATAATATTTATACAAAAGCTTACACGAATTACACATTTATGCACGCAAAAGATTACATGAATTGCACGTTTGTGTACACAAAAGCTTACACAAATTGCACATTTGTGTACACAAAAGCTTACATGAATTGCACATTTGAGTACACGAAAGCTTGCACGAATTGCTCAGAGAGATACCCATTCAACAAAATGTCAACCTCCGTGTGTGGTTTTAATAAAACTATATAAATGCCATCGTAGGTTAGAAAATTTACAACCATTTACAAAAAAGCGATCGGCACACTGTTTTATCATGCATAGGTTCTCTTTTGGTAATGTAAAGAAACAAAAACTAAAAAGCAGTTACAATTATACTTTGGTGGAGAGGCTGGTTAATACCCACCTAAATTCTTATCTCTGCCGTGTAATCTCTATTGGTAATGTAAAGAAACAAAAACTAAAAAGCAGTTACAATTATACTTTGGTGGAGAGGCTTGTTAATACCCACCAAAATTCTTATCTCTGCCGTGTAATCTCTTTTGGTAATGTAAAGAAACAAAAACTAAAAAGCGGTTACAATTATACTTTGGTGGAGAGACTGCCTTAATTCTTATCTCTGCCGTGTAATCTCTTTTGGTAATGTAAAGAAACAAAAACTAAAAAGCTGTTACAATTATACTTGTCCCTTATGTTTTTTACAAATGATGCAATATTCACGCAAACGATTGTTGAGTTATCAGAAAATTTGCATCGTGTTGAAATTACTTTTTGACAAAGTTTTCCTTGACAAAGTTCTGTGACAAATACATTTGACCGTGTAAAGTGGCCATTACGAGAAGACGGACCCATTTTCTTAAAACTGAACGACGTAGTATTACTGTCTCTACGGACAGATGTTGTCCGTCTGTACTTGAACAACTGTCATCGTGTAAATAACCGCTTATTTCATTGGTTGACAAACAATCGAGTTTAGTCTTGCGTTTGTCTATCTACAAATGGATTATCAAATATAAATCCCGGTTCTTAAGTACATACAAATATTAGACGTAGCAGAAATGACTTATTTTTCTGCGCAGCCGTATTAAGCTCGCTTTTGACCGGAAGTTGGTAACTTTTCAACCGCCAATGAAATGACAAGTAGAATGAATAACATTTTTTTAATTAAGAAATGTACTCTGGAAGGCGCTTTTTTCGGCGCAGCCGTATTAAGCTCGCTTTTGACCGGAAGTTGGTAACCTTTCAACCGCAAATGAAATGACAAGTAGAATGTAAAACTCTTTTTGGATTAAAAATGTACTCTGTAACAAGGCGCTTTTTAATTGGATAATACCGCATGATTAAGGTCAATAAAATACCCTTGCGTTTTCAGTCTTTATGAATGGTTTTATTATTTTAGTACGTAAATAGTTCATATCTATCAACATAATATGGTGTTACCTCCAAACTAATCTTTATTATGAGTGTAGAGTAAAACCTTTGTCACCAGTGAATAACGGTCAATATTTTGACAAGAAAACAAGGATCAAGTTCATTTTCCTGACGCAAATGTCACGGTACGGACAGACTCATAATTGAGGAGAAAATGAGCAAGTGGCCAGTTAGCTCAGTCGGGAGAGCATTCGCCCTGTAACAGGTCACAAGGTGCCAGGGTGAGCTATTAGGACCACTCACCGTCCGGCGTACCACCATTTCCTTCTAACAGCATCTCCTCTGAAACCATTGGGCCAATGATTATGAAACTTATCAGGGATATTCCTTGCATTAAGCTCTATCAAATGTGTTCAAAGAATTTAATTCCATGCAGAACTCTGGTTGCTATGGCAACAAAAAAGGAAAACTTTTTTTTTTAATCTCTAAAACCACAAGGCCTAGAGCTTAGATATTTAGCAAGTACCATTGCCGAAGATTGTTTAAATCATGACCCCGGGTCAAAACCTTCACACTGACTTATTAGAAGATACACTTTATTTTCAAATGACCTTGACTTCAAACTTCAAAATAGACCCTCTTCTGCAAGACGAGTATGTGGGATTTTAAAAATTATTTCAAGAAGACCAAATTATCATTAATTTGGCAGACACTAAAGAAAAATATATCTAATTAGCCTGGTAGACACTTCTAGATAATTCTGAAAGGAGAACGGCTACAGTGATCTTTTAGAACATTACCATAATTGAAATATATGCCTTCTACTGTTAAAAACCATCGTTATTCTGGTCAGTTCCAAACACCATTTTAATGCGCGCTACATGACATAAGATTTCAATCATTCATTCATTTCAAACTTCAGTCCATCAGCTCAGTTGTTATGTTTCACCGTGCAATCTCTTTTGTTGCATTTGCAGCATCTTTTGTTTTGTGAGAAATTTCCGTATGATGTACCTTGGGCGTACATTGCTTACATTTTGGATGATATGTGTTCACATGGTCCTAAAATATTTCAAAATACACAGTGGTAAACCTGTAACACTTTGAGTGGACATTCTTTGAAAGTTTTTGCTATACTGAGGCTATTAGAGTCCGATGATGGTGTTTTCTTAATCAATTAACTATTAGCTAGATAATAGTAAAGTAAGTGGCTACGTATATGTTTATTTCCTTCAGTATGAACAGTTGCAAGCAAAATTGACATCCTTTTATTTCTGTTTCCGTTTGACCAAATTTTGTCTTCATTATTTGTATTTGTATTAGGCATACTATACATCACACCAAAGAAAAGAGAAATAACATTGCATTTACATGAAGTATTTTCTTGTTAGTATTGACCAAAATATCAAAGAATATGTTGTGTAAAATTTAAGCTTAAGTTAAAAAAACGGCTTTGTTGATTGAAACCCTCCTATAGTGAACTGAGGAGCACGTTAGATTCAAAATTTGCGTTTAAAGTGCAACCAACTTCATTCTTATGAGACACCAAAGACAATAAATAAATAAATAAATAAATAAAAATAATAATTTCAGAATCAGATTGAAAATTCATTTACGACCAATTGTTTGAGAAACATTACAGAGACCCCTGCAAAAAATGGGCTCATGATAAAATATTAAAGGGAGTGCCTTCTTGATGCGTTTTTTTAAATAGCCTTGGTAACGTTTTAATTTACAACCGTTGTCATCATAGATATGACAAGAACAAAATGCCGTTTCGGTAGTGAAAAAAATGTAATAATACTTTCGCTACAGGAGTTCCAAACACTGGATATCATGGTTTGACTTTGAAACAAATTTCGTTAACCGGTTATAGCGATGTGAAAAACAAGTCTTCAGAAACAACCTTGTTTATCTGTCTATTGTCAAACTTTTGCGCTTGATATTGTACCTAGTAAAATGACATTTTTGTTTTGAGGAGACGTATCCCCACCATGTATATATATATTTGTTTCTAGTGATTTCCAAAACGTGAATTTATATGAGGTTTAAGTGAAAATTTCAAATAATTTACTATGTAACAGTACTTCGCCTACGTTTATATTCGTTTTTAGTCTTCCATTTTACATCAGTAAGACTCTGACGCAGCATTTAATTTGTAGAATAACTGTTTTAATCTTTAGTGAATGAATAGAAATTATGGTCAAAGATATTCTCATGAATATTCGTGAGTCTTGATCAAGTGGCTTAGGTTCAAACTTCACCAGTAGGTTGTACTGGTCCGTCGGCCGACAGAGCTACGTATGGTGCATCTGAATGGTGTCACATATAATTGATAGGAATCTTGATTAAGTCATGTGTAAACTTAGCATGTATCGATCATGGGCCAGAATTGGCTGCCTATCGCATGAAAATCGTTTTTCGGCCAAAAACGTCGCGATTCGCGATCATTTTTTGAATCGCTATATCCGCTTTGCGTATAATTTGTTTCTATACTGTGAATTAGAAGTATGGACACGATCGATATGCAAACCCAATCATCAAATTCAAACAAAATCGGGACCGCATTGATA
Organism: Saxidomus purpurata; assembly: GCA_022818135.1. Lineage (NCBI taxonomy): Eukaryota > Metazoa > Mollusca > Bivalvia > Venerida > Veneridae > Saxidomus > Saxidomus purpurata. The sequence continues at coordinate 27,053,553 of JAFMSR010000004.1, read as the reverse complement.
TCCTACATACGTATTCTCTGTGGTTGTAGCGCTTTCCTTGGAATTAAGCTGCATTGAATCCTTAAATACTAACTAGTAGCTTCTATGGTTCTCCTTTTCTTTAAACGACCGTTTAAAGCGTATTTCAGTTATGTTTACGGACGGGCAGTTAATCATCTTTACTGGGACGTACCAGTACTATAAACCCCATCCTTCGTTGGAAACTGTCAACTGTCTTCACACAGATATTGCCGGTAGCAGGGCTCGAGCCCATGAGAGGTTATAGTTATTTCAAGTCAACGACTTTAAAGGTTCACTACCAAGCGAAAATGAAGTGACAATTATTTCAATGGCATGTACATTACCTTATGCAAGACAATAAATAATGAAGATTGGCAGGTTAAGATTTATAGAAAGTCTTCGGAACACGAAGAAAAGTATGTGTATTATGTTGAAATCTCAGTGAATCGACAAAATGACCACCCAGGTCTTTTTAACTTTCTTCATAATGCATGGAAAAATAATTGTACATGTACTGTGATTTGTTTAGAATCTCTGCATACCAACTTTCATTTTTTATTAAAAATAACTGATTTCTGTACTTTTTAAAGTATATTTGAATTTTCACTTTCGTCAGTATTGGACCTTTAACATCCCGACCATTTGTAGGCTGTAACATCTATTCGTAATTAGCTCGTAAATAGCCCTGAAGCGAAGAGTTGGAACTTATACAATGTACAATGTACATTTGTACTTATTGGTAAAGCTCGACCTAGAAGGTGCCCGTCAACGCAGGTGTTCCCATATTACGTCCCGTCAACGGATTGAAACATAAACAGGATAAAACACAAACAAACTCAAGTTATATAACGGCTTCAATAAAGAGTTCGTAGAGGACACCAAGTTCTTCCCTAGACATGCATGTGGAAATCTTTTATCAAAACAGGGAGCAACATGATATATACAACCATTTAACATACTATACGCTGCTCATATTGTCTCTAAAAAGTTATCACACCATAATCGAACGTTGGATGACTAGGTGCACTCGTTTGACCATGTCTTCTGTTTGTCCATCAGTAATAAGCTGAAGGAAATAATCCGCATATGGGCACTAGTTAATTCATCTGTTACATTTATAACATGGCTTATAAGTACACTGGATGTATTATATTCGGGTAACTGGGTACCTTATTTGTTTGTGTATTATGTATTGACCATTTTCCTATGTCAAAGTCAAAGGTTACAACAAGATACTCAAATTGCTAAATTCTTGTATATGTAAAATAGCGGTCACGGAAAAGGAGCTGTAAGGTAAAATAAAAGATTATAGAACACTTGATGTTCATGTTAAAGCACTCGTATTTATCAATTGTAATTAAACACAATTGATGTAAATCACAAAATTTTACACAAAAATGTATGATGTTTATGCCCTAAGGAAAATTACCGAGTATTCCGAACCTGAAACTACATGCACGTTGTATGACGTATAATAATGCAGATATATTTGTCATCCAATAAAAACGAAGTATTTGTTTTCTCCTCATATTTAATTTCACAGAACATCTTTAACCCTGTTCTATTTATATTAAATATTTTTAAAATAATTCACTATGCCAGTTAGAACACGTGTGGTAGATAAGATAGTAAAATAAGACATTTTCATTGGATGAAAAATAAAGCTTTGCACTAAGCATGTTACTCTTCATCTATAAAAACAACAGAAAGTCTCATGTCGCTACCCATTGATCTTTTTTTTCAGAGAACAAAAGTAGGGCCTACGGATAAACGCTAACATGTACAAGACAACAGATAACAAATATACAACTAAATTTATGGTACCCGATAATTCTCAGTGCTGAAGTGAGTTTTAGGGCTTTTTATTGCCTCACTTCTTCTGTTTATGAAAGAAAAGTTTTGACGTGGTGTTTGGTAGGGCATAAGACTGTGGTGAAATCCGCTATTGTTATGGTTGGCAATAGTTTAAACCGTGCTGATTTGCTAGGCGATGAACCTGGAGTCACTGGCTTATGCATTATAATAAATTGTTCACTCTTTTCTGGACAATAAGCACTTACTCTAGATTTTAATTGTAGTGGTCCTTCTAAAACGCTACACTTCCCGAAGTTAAAATGTTCTGTGCTGCTTTAAATATAATGGTTTTTCATTAATTTTACAATAACGGTACATGGGTAACAAAAGTTATTTAAGGCATTAGATGTGTCTCTTCAACCTCTGGTCCTTGTAGCTCATCGGTCTCTCTTCAACCTGCAACTTGGTAAGTTAACCCAGAGAGATATCCCAGGGTCGGCCGGGACTATAAACAATCAAAAGAATAAAGGAACAAGTGAGTGAGTATATTTTAATAAGCGAAGGTTGTAGAGACAGATACAAGGAAATCCAGGTACCAGACCCTATCTCTTTACAAAAAAACCCTTGGTCCTTTACATGCCCGAAGTATACCACCGATACATGCGAGACTGACTACCTCAGTGTCTTAAAAATTAAGACATTAAGTTCTTCCCTAGACATGCATGTGGTAATCTTTTATCAAAACAGGGAGCAACATGTGTATATTATTGTTGTTGTATACAACCATTTCATACTATACGCTGCTCATATTGTCTCTAAACAGTTTTCACACCATTATCAAACGCGGGATGACTAGGTGCACTCGTTTGGTCCATTGTTTGTTCATCAGTAAGAAGCTGAAGGAAATAATCCGCATATGGGCACTAGTTAATTCATCTGTTACATTTATAACATGGCTTATAAGTACACTGGATGTATTATATTCGGGTAACTGGGTACCTTATTTGTTTGTGTATTATGTATTTACCATTCTCCTATGTCAAAGTCAAAGGTTACAACAAGATACCTCAAATTGCTAAATTTTTGTATATGTAAAATAGCGGTCACGGAAAAGGAGCTGTAAGATAAATAAAAGATTATAGAATACTTGATGTTCATGTTAAGGCACTCGTATTTATCAATTCTAATCAGACACAATTGATGTACATCACAAAATTTTACAAAAAATGTATGATGTCTATGCCCCAAGGAAAATTACCGAGTATTCCGAACCTGAAACTACAAGCACGTTTTATGACGAAGAATTGTCAACGTATGATGGTGCAGATATATTTGTCATCCAATGAATACGTAGTATTTGTTTTCTCCTCATTTTTAATTTCACAGAACATCTATAACCCTGTTCTATTTATATTAAATCTTTTCAAAATACTTCACTACTGTCATCCCAGGGTCGGCCGGGACTATAAACAATCAAAAGAATAAAGGAATAAGTTAGTGAGTACATTTTAAATAGCGAAGGTTGTAGAGACAGATGCAGATACAGGGAAATCCAGGTACAAGACCCTATCTCTATCGATACATACGAGACTGACTACATCAGTGTCTTAAAAAATGTTCACATCTAGATTGATGAGAAACACTGAGAAACGTTTCTGAAATTCCCCAGTGTCACGGCTTGGATTCCAACCTGGGACTTCCGGATTTGTAGTCTGCTAGTGAAGGCCAATCAACCTGTGCGCCACCCACCGTCATTATTATTGAAGCTTAAGCAACACGCCAGTTGTTACATTTTTTCACTGGGTGTATGAACTATTCATACTACTTTTGAAACTAGTTCTCTGAATTATAATTACATAAATAAGCTATGTTTAATAAAAAAAACAATAACAGTAAACTCCGCATGCAACGACTCTGGATATAAGAAAGATATGAACATAAGGAACAAATTTTCTGGGCCCCCGATTTTATTCCTTCCTATAAAATATGAAAATGCTATATGGATCTAACATACTCCGGATACAAGAAACAAATTTAAATACGGAATTTCCTGTAACTTTTAAATTTATACGTAGTTTTAACCGTGGTCAGTTTCTACACAATCTTACTTTGATATTATGTCACTTACACCACGTTAAATAAGAATGTTTACAAAAACAACTTGAAGACTTCTTTTTTCTGATTTTCAGTTTTGTTTTTGTTTTGTTGTTGCGGGCTGCAGAAAGAGGGCCGCAGAATATTTAATACGTGGTGAGTAAAAGATGCACGGAGACTTAAGCACTAGATCGAACATATGCGTCTCTCTTCGTTGAAAAATTGAGGTACTTCTGAGACGAAAACTCTAGACGCAGTCTATTTTTCTAGAAATGCAAGTGTTGTCGTTCTTTTTATAAATTTACATAAAGATATCTTTCCAGCGTATTAGTCGATCGTAGTTACTGTTATTGGTCAAGGCGTCTGCGCTGTAATTTTACAAGTCGAGTTCAAATCCCATCCGAACCCATTTTTTTAAAACTTTTTTTCATCTATTTTACTTATCATTTTCAGCTTTCAAACCATTTTAAAATGTTTTACGGCAAATAATCATAAAAATCTTCATTCATGCGAAACTAATTAGGATAATGGCTGATTTTAGATCTGGTTATTTAAACGTCTAGACGGTAAAAGTAGAGTGGAATGAATGCCCATTAAAGTGACATTATGCGCATCTTACTGCACGTAGTGTATTTTTGGTGACAGTTTTATAAAAGCAATTTTCGGTTGCTGTGCATTTAAATGTGTTAAACTAATGATAATGCCGCATTAATATTTGAAGTTGGTGCTTTAGAAATAAAAAAAGGACAAATAAAATGATAGTTTCTTTCTTCGCAGTGATCTCCATTGAGTTGTTGGTAGAGATTTCGGCAGTGGAAGGGAAGCAACTACTGCATGCAGTTTTTTTTATTATACTTGATATCATATGTACTCCGGATAGGTATTTGCTTTAGGTATATAATAAGCAGGATTCTTTCGATTACCTGTATATAAGATCCCTGGTATAAATAAGTTTGGTCTCCTTGAATTCTTTAGGGCCATGCCTCAACATCTACCATCACCAATGTCCAAAATAGTTACATGTCAGTTTTGTTTGTGGGCCCGCTGTGATACTTTGTATCACGGTTTTTCATGTTTCTATTTATGTAACAAATAAATATTATTCCGGATGAAAAGTTTTGTTTCTTTACGTATATTTAAATAAAAAAAAAAGATCGTAAAATAACAGCACAAGCGCCCGCATGTCTTATTAGCAGAACGAATATAGTAAATAATAATGGAGTAGTTATATTTTGTATTTACGTGAATACCACTTTAGTTGATGTTTTTGTAAATAAGAGGTGATTCAAAGCACCAAGGTGGTGGCCACACAGAAGTGCGATCAACACGTATAACGTGAGTCATGTCAGAATGCACTCTTGATACAAACAGTCGAATGTACTTTGAACTTCTACTATCAAACTGAGCTTTTTTTCCTTTTTAGCCGATATGTACCACTAAATAAACAGCATTACGCTCTTTCAATTTAAAAACATATTAAAAAAATGGAAAATTAGTCAACCGTATCTTTCAATTTATAACACATAAATATAATTCCGGATGCAAAGTTATATTGGAGTAATTATGTTTTGTATTTACGTGTATACCACTTTAATTTTCTCTCTCTCTCTCTCTCTCTCTCTCTCTCTCTCTCTCTCTCTCTTATTTCACTCCTCTTTTTGTGTTTTTTAAAGCGGTTAAGTTATAGGTTCTGCGACTGCATATATTTATGGTAAAAGCAGAACTGTCTTCTTCGTGTAAGTTTGCCCGAAACAAAACGACAAAATAATAAGGAAGAAGACTGGAAATACCAAACATTTACCACTTTTTTAAGTTCCACACTTTCTATTATAGTTTGTGATTTCCTTTACTCTCTTTTTTTAAAAGTCTAATAAATTTTAGGTCTGAGACACTATGAGTTGAAAATTTTGTATTTTGTATTCCAGATAGTGCCATTTGATTTCAAAAATTTCAGTGTTGATAAACTTCGACAATCTGTGATCGTTAATCCCAATATCATTTAGAGAAGACAAACTGTCATCCATCGTTTGTTTTTTAACAAAAGCAATGTTTGTAAGTAGAGTGTTGCTTTCTTTCCAAAATGTTTTAACATTTTGACATCAAATAAACAGATGAAGTGGCGTTTTCTTATCGTTTTTTACATAAATTACAAATTCCATTTGATACATTCATTAAAACAATTTGTGTTCAGTGAATGGTGTATTGTGTATTAATTTCCATTGAAATTCTTTGGCTTTCAGTGTTGCATGCGCACTATGTACGCTGCCAATCAAAATTATTTAAAAACAGTTTATCATGCCATATTTGCTCTGTTGAAGATTGTGTAACATACTGATTTGACATAAAATGTTATTTATTGCTTTTATTCGAAGGTCGTTCGGGGTAATTTTTCTCCCGCTTGAATCTAACAGAGTATGCAGCGAAATATATATTTTGGAGCTTTCAATTTGATCTTCCTTCAATACATTTATAAAATCATTTGGTATCCTTTGTTTTAAAGTCGACCAGTTTGCGGCCCAGTTTGTTCTGAAATGAAGTTTCGTTAGAAGACATTTATCGCTTATAATAGTTTTCGACTTAACATCCCATATATCTTTTATTTGTGTTATGCCACTTGTGAGAAAGAACGCTTTTTTTTCGATGAAGTATGCGATAAGACTGATGCATAGTATCTCATTTTTTGTAGGTGGACTAAAAGCTTTCATAAATTTGTTCCAACAATTAAGTGCTTTCATGTAAAATGCTGAAACAGTCCTTGTCAAACGAACTGTCTCTAAACTCGAAAAAGTGCATAAAAGGTAACTGCAGATAAAAAGTGAGTCAAAAGTTTTAAGGATGTTTTTACCAATAGCGTTCCATTCTTTGCATTCGCTATGAATAGTTTAACTCTATGAGCAGTAACAATGTCCTTTACAGTTCATAAATTAAAACCTCCATGGTCCTTGTCTTTATCCATTGTATTAAAAGAGACAAGCGGTTTTTTACCATTCCAAATGAAATCTTTTATTAGTTTGTCAATTTCACTACAAAGCCTATCTGGGATCGGTCTAGTTTCTACTTCAAAATTAATTGCAGAATGTACATTGTGTCAAACGTTTTCATAATAAGAACCTTTCCGCTAATAGAGAGATTTCTTGATTTCCTAATTTGAGGGCATGATTTAAGTTTGATAATTTTATTCCTCCACACGTCATCCATGTCTATGTTATAGCCATGACATATACTGAGTGTTTTTACATAATTTTTGGTCCAGCTTATTTCATTAAAAGTTGAATTTGTAGATTTACTTTCTCCTATAAATAGCCCCTTGGTTTTCTCTTTGTTCATTTTTGCACCTGAAGCTTTTTCATAGATGTTAAGATCTTGAAAAATATAAGGAAGCGAATTTTCATCTTTAGCAAATAAACCGTTCGTTGATATAGTTTCTTTTGAGTATTTTGAAAGTATTTCTATCCATCCTATAAATTTCACCCCGAAACCGAATCTTTGCAAGCATAAAGTTATCCATTTCCATTAGCATCGGTCGAAAGCCTTTGTTTGGTCAAGAAGGATTATAAGACCCTTTTTTATTTCAACGTCCGCATAATCAATTATTTCCTGAAGAAAACGATTTGCTTCGTTAATATTGCGGCCCATGACATACCCTTTTTGGTCAGAGTGAATAATGTCCGGAAGTATAGTCTTGAGCCTGTTTGATAAACATTTTGCAATGATTTTATAGTCAACATTTAATAAAAGTGTGAGTAGTCTCCAGTTTTTCAATTTTTCCCTTTCCCCATTTTTGTATAAAAGAGTAATAATGCCTTTATAGAGAATCACATAGGATTTCATCTTCAAGAATTTCTTGTACTACTTCTAGAAAATCATATTTTACTAAAGAGGCACTCCCTACATCTAGAAGATTATATTATCAAAACAAAAATAATGTGTTAAATGAACGTAAAATGATAAATAACTACAATAATTTCAAAGAAGAACCTATGGCGATAAATGCCTCATTTTCTCACAATTAATCAATATAGAAGCTTTCTGAAATAAATCGTATCCACCCATTAATTGTACAACAACAACTCTACATAGATTATTGAACGGTTTACGGTACTGCAGTATATTGTAAACCGCTGATTTTATCAATAATGACTGGGAATACATAGCTGAAACTTTTAGGTTAAGTTATAAAAACAAAAGTATCAAAAGGGAAGCCACGTACCAAAAACGCAGCCTCCCCAAAACGAGCCCCACAGCACCCAGAATAACACTTCCAAATTTTCTGTTATTTATGTTTTGGAGGTACAATGTATTTAGTTTGACATCAGTTATAGGGTATCTTTAAGTATCAGAATGCCTGTTAAAATTCTGCTGAAAGTCCGTCAAAACCTGGCGATTTTGAGCTTTTAAAATCATTTACTGCTTTCTCTAGTTCTACTAATGATATGTTTTTTTTTCTAACTGTAACATCGATTCAGAGTTTATTTTTGCTTCTACTGTTAATAATGTATTCCCTTCTGATTTGAAAAGCCTTTAATAAAATTTGCTTTGTTCACTTGAAATATTGTTTATTCGTGTTTTAAGTTCCCCATTTTTCGTCATTATTTTTTACCATAATTTTTATTTACCATTTCGTTTAATTCGTTTTTTTCAACAAACAATTACTGTACTTTTGCTCTTATTCGCGAAGATTCAGCTTTTTCTTCGTAATATTTCTTTATAGCGTCTTTATACAACCTTGATGTTTTCGTAAATAAGAGGTGACTCAAAGCACCAAGGTGGTGGCCGCACAGAAATGCGATCATCACGTATATATCGTGAGTCATGTCAGAATGCACTCTTGATACAAAGACTTTAATGTTCGATGCGCCATAAAACACAATTCATTCGTTCGGCAGTGTTCAATAATTACGTCGTCAATGAACTTTGAACTTCCACTAACAAACTTTTTTTTCCTTTCTAGCCGATGTGTACCACTAAATAAACAGAATTATGCTCAAGAAGTATTAGTATGGAAAGAAACTATATCAGATGACTGAGATATAACCAAAAGCCATATTGACATGGCCAATCTCGACACGGAGGCACGGTTTTTAGCTCATCTGTCTCAAAGTGCAAGGATGTAGCATTTTCCAGTGCTCTTCAGCCTACGCTCCTGAGGTGAAAATTGGCCTCGCCGTTTTGACCTTCTTTCTTGTTTTTGAAGCTACAGTGGTAAAATTTTGATCACGTGTTAAGTTTTACAAATAGATGTTAACGCTTACTTGGAAAGGCTTTAATATTGGCTTGTTGCCCCGCTTTCTTGCTACAACAACGAAATTAGGACCATGTATATGACCATGTATACAGTTTTTTTCAAACACATAGCAATGTTTAACCTATTTGACCATTACTTTGACCTTTTGACCTACTTTTTGTACAATTTGTTTCTACGTTTATCAAAAGGATAACACCACTGGGGTGAATTAGACGATTTGACTGGTAATAGCACTTGGCTAAGATATCATACCAACACACATTTTGACCAAGTTTGATGAAAATCGGATAAAAACCGTTAGACCTAGAGAGCGAACAAGGCTTTTTTTAATTAATTTTGGATAGTTCAAGGGCCTTTTTTGAGCAGTGATTGAGGACATTTGACTGGTAATCGAACTTGGTCGAGAAATCATACCCATAAACGTATGTCCTAGTTTGGTGCAGATCGGATGAAAACTATTCTACTTAAAGGGCGGACATGGCGGATCTGATTAACTTTAAGGGCGGACATGGCGGATTTTTGAAAAGTCAAGCACCATAATCCGGAACTGTCTGAGGCGATTTGACTGGTAATCGAATTTAGCCGAGACATTATGTCGACAAACATTTTGACCATGTTTGGTAAAAATCGGATAAAACCTAGCTCATAGTTTGTGGATGCTGCCCTCCGGCGAACGCCCGCCACCGCAGGTGTTCCTATTATGATACGTTCCGTCTATGGACGGGCGTATAAAAATTGGAACATGCGGTCTTTCATATAAACAAGATAACACACACATAAAAACCATACAGTTATAACGACTTCAGTTTTACTTGTGATTTAAGACTGAAAATCATTTGAAGTTAATATTCCTAAGGGTTCGTAGAGGTTAGTATGTTGCTCCCCAGGCGCGCTAGTGATAATCTTTTATAAAAACCAATACACTGGCAGCTAATATAGTCTCTAACGAATTATTTCACCATTTTCGAATAATTATGAGGTTACTCAGTACACCGATTTGTTTGCCATGTCATCAGTAATTGCACATGTATTCGGACGACCCGGTAAACATAAAACCCATCAAACTTAGACACTGTAAGTTGCGATATAAGTTTTGTTAAATAACAGAAATGTTTGGGAAAATTTGTATTTCACGAAGTTCTCGGGTCATTTTGAGTACGTCCTTGATAATGTCAAATATTGGGGCCGCCATCTTTGAAATCAGCGTGACGCGCGGCGTACGTCATTTTATTACGTTTTAGATGATATTATATATGGGGAACGTTTGAACGTACCTTTTTTTTCCTTCATTGCGGTTTGTCAAAGATACGAGCGTTATTATCCCTGATAGTTTAAGAGATTTTTTTTTTTATTTCCGTTTTTTTTTGAAACAAACTCAATAAAAATAGAGTTTTAACCATAAAAAAAAGAAAAATTGTTGGTATGGTGTAATTTCACGTTAATTTTTTCGTGAGCACCAAAAGTAGTTTTTTCGGGGCGGGGCCCCTCCTGAAAATATCTGTGGCTGCCCATTTGGTGAAATATAGGATCTACACCGAAACCAACAAATCCTCTAAAAATGAAAAATTAAGAAGATGACGGGAGATATACAAAACCGATATGAAACGCAACAAATGTATTGGCATTAAAAATAGATTTACCAAATTCAGGTGGAACTGAATTGCTTCTTTGACTTTTACCATTAAACTTGTGATTTTATTTAATCATGTCAACTGAGCTGTCATCTGTATATAGGAACTAGTAAATTCATCTGTTATATGGCTTATGAATACACTAAGTGTGCTAAACCCAGGTAGCGGGGTACGTTATTTGTTTGTGTATTATGTGTGGACCACTCTCCTATCTCAATAATAACAAAATGAAACTTCAAAATACTAAATTCTTGTATATGTAAATTAGTGGCCAAGGAAAAGGAGTTGTAAGATAAATAAAAGATTATAGAACACTTGATGCTCATGTAAAAACACACGTGTTTATTAATTTAATCAGACATAATTGATGTAAATCACAAAATTTTACACAAAAAATATATAATGTTTATGTCCCAAGGAAAATACCCGAGTATTCCGAACCTGCCATAACAAGCACGTTATATGACGAAGAATTGTCAACGTATAATGATGCGTACTGTCTCTCCTGAAACACAAAGGGAAACAACTTTAGTGGTCAGTTTTGTCGTCCAATGAATTTGTAGCATTTGGTTTTTTCTTTTCCTCATTTTAAATATCATAGAACATCTATAACCCTGTTACATGCTGAAATCAATTGATAGTACTTCAATGTGTCAATAAGAACTCGCGTGGTGGATACGATAGTAAAGATGAACAGTAAATCATGTAAATTATTATTCTGTTCCTGGACAGGCTCCCGTCGCTACCTTCCATTTTCCAAAGAACAATACGGATCATCAGTAAACATTAACATATGCAAAAAAATACATAGCAATATAGAGACACTTCAAGGCTGAAGTGAATTTTGAGGCCTTTAAATGCACCACTACTTCTGTTTATGATAGGAAAGTTTTGAGTTGGTGTTTAGTAGGGTATGAGACAGTGGTGAAACTGACATCATTCTCTTCTGCTTTTTAAGTTTTAAGGCGTGCTGATTTGCTAGGCGATGACACCGTACGGTAAAGTTTTAAGTCTTTGGTTTATGCATTATAATACGTTTTTTTTTTCATATTAATTTCTTGGCAAAAAAAAAGTGCTCCTTCTAACATACATGTACTTCTCTTCCTGGAGTTAAAATGTTCTGTACTGGTTTTTCATCCATTTTACAATAAGGGTACATGTGAAACAAAAGTTATTTAACTTGTGGGCGTGTGGTGAGTACATATTATATAATAAAAAACATAATATATTCACCTTTAAGTACAAAAATCCAGACACGCTAGCAGTAAAGATCTTGTTTTCAATATTTACACCCGTAATTGTCTCTATGGACCTGAAACAAACAACTCTTTAACGTTAGTGTTTATAAAAGGACTTAAAATAATACAAAAATCGGATTATATGCCATTATATGTCATGACAAAAAAAAATTAATGTATGTTTTTTTTTTCATATCAGTGTGTCTTCTTTCCGGTCCTACTTTATTTCTGAAACTAAAGCAACACGCCGCTGGGTGTTACATTTTTATCTCTGAACGTATGAACTAGTCATGCTACTGTTGAAATTAATTATCTGAATATGATTACACGGTTGAGCTGTGTTCAACAGTAAACTCCGTATAAAACGAATCTGGATAAAGCGAAATACGGATATAAGGAACAAATTTTCAGAGTTTTCCCCGAGTTTATTATTCCTTCTGTATTTAAAGTGATATTACCCACATAAGTGAATGTAACCATCATGATTTTAAATGAAACATTATTCAGTGATTTATACTCTTAGAATAATAAACATTGCCATAGTTATAACCCATAAATTGCAATCTGTATAACAGTTTCATTCACATTGAATATGGAGGAAATCTGTAAAAAAATAATCCTTTTTGACTATCCTAGTCAAAAATAAAAAAGGAACCCTTTCGGTTATGTATATCTTTATTTGTATTTGTCAATAATAGAAATATCTTGGTAAAACCTATTTTTTATATGTTTTCAAAGCATCCACTGTGTTTTAAGAATCATTCTTAACTATCAACCAGTGTGACCATTTTGAAGCGTAATATAACTTTAATATGAAAATGCTACATGAATATAACATACTCCGGACTTATGAAATACCTTAAAATGGACCAAAGGGGTTCGTAATACATGTATACGGAGTTACATGTACATTTTGACTATACACAGTCGTTATTTCAACTTTTAACCTAGATTTAACCCGCCTACACCGCGGTCTATGACATCTCATTTTTTTTGTTTTAGATATTCATTTTCGGTTATTATTTCAAAATTCTGGGAGACTTTTCCCCAAAAGGCAATTTGTCTCTTTACGTATATTTAAATGGGAAAACAACAGGAAGACGTGCTCGCATAGGTTATTAGCCGAACGAATATAGTATGGGATGATGGAGCCAATTATAATTTTTACGTATATTTATCTCTTGTTTGAGAAATAGCTAGGACAATAATGCACAACAGTGCTACATGTATACTAATATACAAACTTAACTTATAATGTAAGGGGCCATAATTCAGTCTTAACAAAAATCATCAAAAACCCGGAATATACTTGCAATATCATCTTGATAAGAAAAAATCCGATAAAGTTTTATTGAAATCAATACGGTGTTAAGTAAGAAATAGCACGGACACAAAGGTATATAAAAAGTATTCAAAGGGCTATAACTCCATGAAAAATCATTGATTCAGAAATGGAACATACTGATAATATGCGCATCTCCTTGTTTATGAAGTTTCATTGCACTCGTGTCAGTGGTCCTATAGAAATGATCAGGACAAGAATGCACAAAAACGACTACAATCATTATACTACATGTACATATAATGCAGGGGCCATAATTCAGTGTAAAAAAATATTTAACTTTAACATTCTAGCAGTATGCGCATATCCGTGTCGGGAAGCTCCAGTAAGATCTTTTAAGCTGAGATACAGCGGATTTCACGAAGGTATATGAAAAAGCAATCAAAGAACAATGACTCCCTGAAGAATCAGTAAACATTACGCGCACCTCTTTTAAGCAATGTATGGTGTTTCAGTGAATCCAATTAAATATGTAACGGACAGAAGTGGTATAAAAGGTGTTTTTTATATTTCTACAAAATACACTCAGTTCCAAAAGAAAGTGTGCACTTTGGTTTTTGTGATTTTTCATCGACTACTTTTATGAAAGCCTATATAGTTGGTACCAAAATTGAGATCTGTTTACGTACAATAGGGCGAATATTTTAGATTTTGCAATCGATCGATGACAAATACACATGAGATATAGTGTGCGAAATTTGAAGCCGATACGTCTGCTAAATATTGAAATATTTAAAATTAAGAAGTGCACACTTTCTTTTGGAACTGAGTGTACATGTATAACAAAACTCATTTCGTCACGCCTTTTTCCTCAAATATCAGAGGGTCAAATGTTATACACGGACCTTGAATATCAGAAACAGCTGATTTTTACCATTCCTGATCTGATCGACCTCGTGATACCGTAAGATTAAAAATATCAGAGCATATTTGCAGTAACCGCGACCTTTGTTTTACACACAATAAAGTTTAAATGTTTTCGTAATTTTTCTAAGCCATTGCCGAACTTCTTTGCTGGAAATCCTCTGGCTGTTCAAACTTTTATGAAGTGTTTTCAGAATTCGCATTACAAAAGTAAATGGCTCTGACAATCTACTTCATAAAAAATTAGAGTCTACATATTTAGAAATAAACTTACGTATTTGTTTGACATAGCGAATCAAGGCATATCACAACTTTGAGATGTTCGTCCGGTTTAGGTCGACCTTTTAATGTCCTTTTGTTTCGTATTCGTAAGTGTAAATTTGCTGTGAACTGGTAAACGCCATCTCTTGGTGCGAAAAATCTCCCTTCTCTTGCATTGAATGTTTCGCCTCTTTGAAAGGCCCCTTCACCAAATGGCTACAAATAAAGAACAGATAATTAGGGCCTATGCTGCGACCCTCACTTATTTCAAAACTAAATTATAATATTAGACTTCCTTTGTCTAATACTCAAGTTTCTTATTCTTTTCATCGTCCTCAATTTTCATTTTCTAATGCTTACTTTTTTATTAATCTAAAACTCAACGAAACGTGTTGGCTTTAAAGGGGCACTCCCAACTTCTAGCCGATTATATTCTCGAAACATAGATTATGTGTGCAATGAACGTAACATGATAAATAATACAATTTCAAAGAAGACTCTATAGCAAAAAACGCCTCATTTTTTTCACAAATAATCAATATAGAAGCTTTCTGTAATAAATCGCATCCACCCAATTATTGTACAACAACAACTATACATAGATTATTGAATGGTGTACGGTACTGCAGTATATTTTAAACCGCTGATTTTATCAATAATTATTGTGAATGCATAGATTAAACTGTTAGGTTGAGTTATAATACTTTCAAAGATTCTATTATTCATGTTTTGGGGGTTATTCAGTTTGACATCAGTGATAGGGTATGTCCCTTTAAAGAATGTCTTGTTTCCATCTGTTTGCAATTGTACCATAACTTGCCATTCAGTGAACAGAATAATGATAAGCCTGTTTGAACTGAAAGCCTTTTACCGGTTAGTATATCATTGTGTGGAGTTTAAATGCGTAGTAATTTAATGACGAAGGCCGAAGGCCTGAGTGATTAATAACGAAGCATCTCAACGACAAACAGTGATATACTAGCCGGTAAAAAGCTTCCCTTCACGAATTAAAGAATTCGCGAATAAGTCTGTCTGCTCACTAATCGCTAAATTTTCGTCTCGTCACGCGAAAGTTACCCAATTTACATTATTTACATAAATATCTTACAACTTCTCCGATAATAAGAAAAATTTCTGTTTTAGCTCTGGTGATCGCCCTTTGTCCGTCTATCGTCTGTCTGTCCACACTTACACTGTGAACGTTATAAAAACCCCAGTTTAAGTCGTATCATCATGAAAATTGGTGAGAATGTGTGTCTTGATGATCTCTCTAGGCAAATTTTAAAATTAGGTCATGTTTGGTAAAATTTAGGTCACAAGCTCAAATGATAAAAATTAACCTTGTGGAAACGCTAAAAACCACATTTTATATCCAGTTGTAAAGAAAATTAGTAGATGGTACGTTTTGATTAACTCTTATACAAGTTCGTAACTTGGCCATGTTGGGCCAAAAACTAGTTCAACAGGTCAAATCATAGGAAAAGCATCTACACAAAAATTTGTCTGAAAATTTTATAAATGGTTTTCAGTGTTTCCAACCCATCTAGAAATGAATTGGTTAGAAACTATGAAGAAGTCTCCGGCGTGTAACAGTGCTACACACCGGGCACGTTAAAAGAACCAAGGGGTCTATTCGTAAACAGCTTGGGTCTGGTACCCGGATTCCTTGTATCTGCATCTGTATCTTCAACCACAGGTGAGTGTAGCGTACCAGGGACCCAAACAGTGAATGTTAGATAAAAATAGCCTCAATAAGATGGTAAACAACACAGTTCGCACATAGACCCAGTTTCAGCTTCAATTACTTCATACAGAATAATGCATATTTATCAAAACCTATTGCATATATAGCCTAAGTAATTATATTTTCCGTAAACGTTTACTTCAAGCTCCAAATGCAAACCGTTTTGTAACAGCGACTGATAGTTTCCGAAATTTTTACCATTTTTCGCCAACTCGAATAAATCTCATACATTTCGGGTACGTCTATTTTCCAATGCGTAACGATCACTGTGGACATACACAAGAACGGCACAACACTGCTACTTGAGCTCAGTATTCCATAGACATGTATTAGTGATGTGTAACCTAGACTTGGTAAGACCTGGCCGATCGATACGGTTTGGAAACTAGTTTTTCCCATTATCAGTATGGTTGCATGTATATGTTTACAAAATATATCAACGAAATAAAATGAATACTGTATTAACGGATCGTATTAAATCTGGAAAGCTTGTGGAGATATTTATTAAATCAACTTCTACGAGCGTCGGTTGTGTAATATTTGGATGACACAAGGCAAAATTGTTTAAAAGCTTGTTAAAAGGGAAGAATTCAGTGTTAGAAATGTGTGAGATTTATTCGGGTTGACGAAAAATGCAAAAAAAAAATCGGAAATTATCAGTCGCTATTTCAAAATGGTTTGCTTTTGGGCCTTGAGGTAAACTTTTACAGAAATGATAAACACTTATGCTATATATGCAATAGGTTTTAACAAATATGCTTTATTCTAGATGAAGTAATTAAGGCTGAAAGTGGGTCGATGTGTAAACGATGTTGTTTACCTTCTTATTGATATATAGTAACTAGGCTATTTTGAACTAAAAATCACTGTATGGGTCCCTGGTACGCTACACACACCTGTGTCTTCAACTTGTCTGCGCTTGAGTCTTAACAATTTCACCTGAAGAGAAATCGTACTGTCGCCGGGACTATAAGCACTCTTAATCATCATTGATTAATGGTCATGGGTTCGAGCCCTGCAACCAACCGTGCCTCTTCATGCAAGAGGATAGGGATCTAGTATTATAATGGTCCGTGAAAAAAGGTCTGATATACGATTGAAACGCGCATTAAACAAATTACTATTATCATGGTGCAAACATTGGAATTTTTTTAATAATTGAATTTCTTCTACAATTAAGCATGCTCTACCTTTTCATAATCTGGGTGTTAACTTTGTGTACGCATTTATCTAACTTTAATGGAAGTATAACCAAAATATCTTATGACATTCATAAAGTTGTGGGAGATCAAATTTGTTCTATCCTTTTACCGTAATTGGTTCATTCAAAACCGCCTCAGACACATAATAGAATTATGATTGCTTTCTATTCTTGTTCCGAAATTTGTTGTTAGGGTCACTAAGACGGTCTTTGAAATAGAATACCATTATCTAGAGAAAAAATCTCGTACACTTTTTTATGTTTACTAATTAACGAACCTTGCCAAGAAATCAATTATTATTTCTATTTCATATTCATATGTGGCGTTGACGTTTGGGAATAGAATAGAACCGATTCACCTGAGCTTATTAATTTATTATCTTGGGATCAGACTGGGTTGCTGTGAAAATTATGTATCGAACATGGGAAGCATGAAGATATTATTTGATTATTTATTACATTTTGTTTTACATCATGTTAAAGAAGAGACTTTGTGGACTGTGCTCACATGAGTAAAAAGTGTGTGGCTTCAATAACAAAAACGCAATTCAAATCTAAAAACGCTTTTACTTTATATTTCTATAGTAACGAAATCAGCCAGACTGAGAAATCGATAACGCTGTTCGCGTATTTTTAAGGGCGACAATTTCGTCAATAAGCCAACGATTTGCTTGGTATTTCTGGCAATGCACAGCACCGCATCATGCTGCAGTAAATCTCAAAATCTCTCAAGATATCGTTATAGATAAAGTTATTCTACCATGTTCATGAGCTGTGGATAAGGAAATTGAAATAACAAGGTCCTGTCGGGGGCTGAGTGAGAAACATGTCTCACATTTTAAAACCAAGGGGGGGGGGGCATTAATATTCAATAAAATCCTTCCTTACAGAATTGATGCCTAATAAGAAAATATTAATGGAGCTATGATGTGTAGAATCTATTTCTAAATTTAGTTGTGTATGTTAAAGTGACATTATGCGCATCTTACTGCACATAGTGTATTTTTGGTGACAGTTTTATAATAGCAATTTTCGATTGCTGTTCATTTAAATGTGTTAAACTAATGATAATGCTGCATCAGTATTTCAAGTTGGTGCTTTAGAAATAAAAAAATTGGACAAATAAAATAATAGTTCCTGTCCTTGCAGTGATATGTCCTGTGTTGTTGTTGTTGTTGTTGTTGGTAGAGATTTTGGCAGTGGAAGGGAAGCAACTCCAGCATGCACTCGTTTTTTCTTAATTGACTCTCCCAGTTATTATTTCGTACTGGTAGCAGGAAGTGTTTAGTGTGTTGGGTTAAAAGCTATTATTTCCTCTACCCTTTTTACACACACCTGTCTCAGCTGGATTTTTACTTGAAAGAAATGTGCATAATTCCACTTTAAAGGGGCACTCCTTACATCTAGCAGACGATAGTCTCCATGTGAACATAAATAATGTGTTCAATGAGCATAAAATGATAAATAAATACAATTTTAAACAACAACATACATAAAAAATGCCTAATTTTAGCACATAATCAACAAATAGACCTGGTATAATAAATCGCTATCCACCAATTAATTGTGTACCACACAGCTTTATATAGATGACTGAACATTTTACGGTACTGCAATTTTTAACTTGCTTTGTAAAATGTTCGTCAAACAAAACTGACATGTATAAATGCTTTCTACAAAATTTAAAGTTTACCTGTTGAAATGATTTTATCTCCATGAATGTTTTCCTCAGAACTCTCGTTTTCGAGCCAAGTCTTAATGAAAACCCAGCATAAATTCTTGGAACTTCCAAAATTGCTGATGTCATATCCGGTTGTGAAATGAAAGTCGAGTTTCCTTTTAGTGGAATCTGAAAAACGTAAGTTGCCACTTCAGTCTTAAGCCATATTTTTGGTTCTGTGCACATGGGTTCGGCGTGAACCTTGGACCCCCAACCCCATACACACCTGAAACGACTCCACCCCTGTAGAAATCAAGCTTCAGCGTATCCGACATGTCGAGCATATATAACCGGGTACGCTGAAGTTCTTTGGTTAGAACTAGATCAATCGCACTCACAGATCTCATTGGTCACCGCGATTGTCCTACTTTCTGGCAACCAATCAAATTCATTTTTTGGCTGATACTGACTGGAAATTGCAGTCAGGTAAATCTCTCCTTTTTTGGACCCAGAAAAAACACATTTTGTTAAGTATAGGCATGATAGGAGACATGCCGAGGTCTCATCTAAGAAAACAAGCTCTCATGGACGGACCTTTATAAAATTTGCTTTAAATCAATATAAGAAAATCAATGAAAAGGGTCTTTGTCAATGAGAGGCCGAACATCAGTAAGAAAACATATTTAACAGGAAAAAAAAACATGCTCTGCAGTTTCACAATAAATAACAATCAAATAGGGGCAGCTTATGTTGAGGTTTAGGCTTGGATTCTTGCATGGCCATGAGTTTTACCCCCGTTCAATCCGTGTTTTAGGTCATTTTGACAGGCGGGCAGTTAACCTGACAATCGTTCCTGGGAAGAACCAGGATTTATTATATTAACGGATTGTGAAACGGTGCGAAAAAGGTCGAATTCTCTGCCGTAACGAGATTTTCCGAGATTTCATCATCACAACGACGCCATTTTAAGTAAGCGAATACAGAAAATCATCGATAATATCTTCTTCAATCTCTAAAATATTATCAATCTATCAACGTTGAATTTCTACATAACAAATTGGTAAGTTATGATTAATCCACTGACAAGTTATTTGTGAGAAGTCATATCGATTTTTTTGCAATATATACCCTTTCAAGTGCAGATCATCTGTAAGAATGTTTGACGAGAAAGATGAGAAAATGGCGGAGCTGCGGCTAACATAGCCCAACTTTGTAGCGACTTTCTGTCGTTCTTTTGTGTTTGCGTGAATAATATGGATTTGGTTGCATTGAGAAAGGGTTTGTTAAGTGTTCGCAGTAATTTCTTTTGTTAAAAAGCGGGTAAGTGATGAAGGAGAAGTTCGTAAATTTGGGCCAATTTTAACTTTTGCGCTGAAAAATGGCGGCAAAAATGGCGAAATTTGCAAAACCAGGTTCTACATAGTAACGAATTTTCGCACCAATGTGGTTATTGAGTCCCAATGTTGAATTATAATATATTCATGAATCATTGATACACATATTAAACTATTTGCAAACCCGTTACAATGGCTAAAAAATTGTTTAAAGCACATTTGAAAACGAGCGTCATTCGGCTGTAAATAAGATTGGTAGCCATACTTGTTATGCTGTGCGTTACTTATAGCCCTAAGAAAATAATATATCTTTTTACATGAAAATGATCATTTTAAGCATGTTAAATGACTGATCTCGATAAAAAAAATCAGTTTCATAAGTATTCACTTGATATCACGGTTAAAAATGTGTGTAGATGTGCAGGAATACTGTTATATACGGTTCCTGAGATGTGTAAAATTAGATTCCATGTTGTGTTGAGCAATTGCGATTTGTTGCAATTATTTCGTTTTTTTCTGCAAACATACCAATTAATTTGTTTCCGATCAAAAGACAATACAACTATTAGTAAACGATGTCGATAATTATTTTGATGACTTTTTACAAAAATTAATATCAAAATAAAATGACACAAACATGTCGTGAAGAACTTTCGCACCTTTCACGTTGTTTTTTTTTTTTTTTTTGTTGATTGCCTTTTTGCCAATAAAAGGAAAATTAAAATGATTTATAACAAAAGTGATTTCGGTTTTGTAAAAACATAATTTGTTGATAAGTTAATTTGATCTGATCTTTTACTAGAAAGTATAATACGACAGTAATACCATCGCGCCTTTTACACTCTTCTTTTGTTATTTGTTTTTGCTTATTCGCATTTTGTTTTTACACATTTGCAAGATCAATACATAATCTTCCATACTTTTAAATTTTCACTTTTTTCCTCTTTATCACGGACCCAAATACAAAGATAGGTCCGTGCCTCTTTATTTTTAATACCAGTTACCAATTAATTAGAGAAAAGCGACCGTCGATAATCAAAGACAAGTAGTTTTATCTACGCTAACGGATCGAAAATTATCGGACAGCGCCGTCTTACCTACGGCGCAGAAAAATCAATAAATTCGTCTGCTCTATAGCGCGTTTCATATCCCTGTATATACGATCCCTGGAAGAACCAATACGAGACTTCTATCCGCCGTTACTGTAGCAGTGATTTCAAGTCAGCGACTTTAACCACCCGACTACGGAGGCGGACAATGTGTTCCCTGTATTTAATTCAACCCCTGTATCTTATCGTTAAATAAAATACAGTTAGGAGTACGGATGCGCAGTAATTAAATACTGCCGTTGTATAAATTTACTTAGGAAAAATAACCACCCGAGATTGTCTATCAGGGGAACAAACTCTTACATCAGAGCGTGTATGCACAAATTGATTACGGTTCTTGTAATAATATACATACCATATCGGCTAACATTTGTCGAGCCCTCCTTTCGGCTTCTTCTGAAAGATAAAAGATACATGTACATTGGCTGAAAAATGTTTTCAACTTCAATTGCATAAAACGTATCTGAAACTTGTAGATACAGAGCCAGTTGAAAATAGAGTGCAGCAAAATATTTGACATGTATCATATTACAAAACTTCTGGTACACAAACTGAAAGCTAATAAGAACAGGGACGGTACTAGTTAAGACGAAAATATTCACAAAAATAGAGTGTCACACAACTTCAATACCTACAACTTCTTTTAAAAAATGCAGTCGTCAATCAGCAGAGTGTACACAGACTTTATGTCGCAGACAACGCGTGTGCTAATGTGACATTTTATTGTATGACGATCGTGGATTCCGGAATGTGCTAATGTGACATTTTATTGTATGACGATCGTGGATTCCGGAATGTGCTAATGTGACATTTTATTGTATGACGATCGTGGATTCCGGAATGTGCTAATGTGACATTTTGTTGTATGACGATCATGGATTCCGGAATGTGCTAATGTAACATTTTATTGTATGACGATCGTGGATTCCGGAATGTGCAAATGTGACATTTTATTGTATGACGATCGTGGATTCCGGAATGTGCTTATGTGACATTTTGTTGTATGACGATCGTAGATTCTGGCGTGTGCTAATGTGACATTTTATTGTATGATGATCGTGGATTCCGGCATGTCGTACTTACTGATACGCATTTTTGAAAAAAAGTTGGCAGTTTCTGTCCACCAGGGACAGCGCGAAACTTCAAAACTTTTCGTTGGGGCCATATAGCTACTGTTTTCTGTTTTCTTTTCGACAAATCAAAACAAATATATGCATGTATGTCATAATTTATTTTTTCTGTTTGTCAATCATCAAATATTAAGTGTTTTGCAGAGAGTACTGAACACATATACGAATTTACGGTTGTGGTGCCTGCGACTCTGTGTCTACTTTATCAATTCGAACTATTTCCGAAACATGTCAAGATTATTTAGTTGAAGAAGGTGCCGCCACTATTTTCAATAATCATTTGGTTATTCGTCCGATAGGATATATCTAAGAAACATATCGCAGTTTTAAGATGCTCAATAGTGATTTTAACGGAGAAGCCATTCTTATGGAAACACAATTGTTTCCTAGCAACCATTTTAGTCAGTAAGTTATGTCGCTCCAACTGACACATTTTTCATCCAGTATAAGGTGTTTATCTAACTGCTAAAAAGGGTTAGTGGGGAAATGTTATATGAACTTCTGAATTCATTAAATCGTCTTCCAGTTGACGCACCTTTTAAAGTTTTTTTTAATATCATGTTCCAATATAAGCGCCCTACTTGTTAATATTGTTGAAGGATTTAGTATTTCATAAGTTCTTATAAGTACAAATGTTAGCTATATAAGTTTCGAGCTAGATAACCGACCGTTGCTGTATTTACCATCAATGTTAGACTTCAGTTCAAGGCCCCCTATATTTAATAAAAATGATAATAATGATAACAATAATAATAATAATAATAATAATAATAATAATAATAATAATAATATCTTTATTTATTTTGTGACAGTAACGCATAAGCCATACAAAGTATTACGAAGCAAATCAGATATGTACATATCTTTTTTTCATATGGCCTTCAAAAAGAATTTACAAGAACTACCTTTAAAAAAGATAGTCAGCGCAATTTTTAGTATATGAAAGTCATTTTGCCATGATTCACTTGAAAAAGTAACAATCTCATACATTCCTATGCATGGTTTTCTATAGCTGTTACATGTGTGTACTTACATCAGTCATAAAGTGTTAAGAATTTTTAAATCATTAAATATCTCTTTAATTTATCTAAAATAGTTTTACATACCACAATTTTACATACTCGTTTTTGCAGCACATATACTTTGTTTATGTATAATTTATTGTTTTACCCTCAAGAGTGCACTTGTATTATATACGAATTATAAAAACATATTTTTCATTTCATCTGACAGATAGTTTGATATTTCTTCAGCAGTGAATTATTTGAGTTCATTTTTCTGCATACATAATCAATTAATTCTTTCAAGCTTACAGTGTTATCTACATACACTCAGTTCCAAAAGAAAGTGTGCACGTCTTAATTTTAAATATTTCAATACTTAGCAGACGTATCGGCTTCAATTTTCGCACACTATATCTCATGTGTATTTGTCATCGATCGATTGCAAAATCTAAAATGTTCGCCATATTGTACGTAAGCATATCTCAATTTTGGTACCAAATATATAGGCTTTCAGAAAAGTAGTCGATGAAAAATCACAGAAAACAAAGTGCACACTTTTTTTTTGGAACTGAGTGTATATACCTTGTAGCGTTTTCAATAACAGTGTTTTAGACAGTCGTGCTTTTATTTTTTTTACTATTACTGTATATTTATATCGTTTTTGTTCTGAAGTATGTTATGTTTCTTTTTCTGTGCAGTGTGATATGGTCATTATATGCTATCCAGTATGTTTTGATTGCCGGGCTGTATCCCTACACTAATCAATTGAGTTTTAACGAAATGGAACTACTTTTAATGGGCGGTAGTTCAAAAAAGTGTAATGTTGTTGCAGTCTGTAATCAAAAGGTAATATTTTATGCTTTCATGTCGATTGTTTCAGCGTGGTATGCTGGAACTCATCTTGCATTTCTAAAACTGTTAATCGGTACAAGTGTTTTCCAGAGACGTTTACAGCAGTGGCAGCTAATTAGTACCATGTTATATAACGTTTTATAACAAATTTATCGTTCTGCTATAACGAACCATTTACATAGCAATTACAAAGTGATAAACCCTCGAGGAAAAATGAACATAAACTAATCAGTTTTGTTTATGTTTATAATAAATATTAACGCAATTATCTCCTTTACATGCTTGACTTCTTTTTCTAGCTTTGTAGAACACTGGAGCTAAGACTAATTAAAAGACGAACAAAACAGCAAATCGCCCCCGTACCTCAGTACACTCACATCTAATCTTAATCTGAAAAAAATTCTTAAAGGGAACGACCTTTATTTATTTTGACTGACTCAAACTATATACACGTAACATACTCTCATGAATAAAACGAGACTGCATCTTTAGATACCTGTTGGTCGAATTTAAGAAATGCATACTCAAATGCACAATACGAAATACTGTCTCAAAGATATAGTATGCGGTGACTTTTCAAGGACAGAAAACGCAGTGTTGTCTCAAGGACAGAAAAGTATAGCCCCAAGGACAAAGTAAGGAATGTTACCTCAACGACGGAACAATATTTTCTCAAATGTTGTCTCAATGAGACAATACGAAATGTTGTTTCAAGGACAAAGTAAAAACAAGTGTTATCAATATGACAAAGTACGAGTGTACTTGTCACGGTATTGTGTCTCAAGAACGGAGTTAAACCCTTCCGTCTTCAAAATGACCATTTCAAATTATGGTCATGAATGAAGCTTTTAACACAACAGATGGTTCGAAAACATGTAAGAGATGAGTAGTATTGATTTTGTTGTCCTATTCTCAGGCAAAATAAGAATATACCTAACAGAAAGGGTGAATTAGGATAGTCAAAACACATTCTTACATATTTCCTCTATATTCAACGGGAATGAAAGTGTTACACAGATTCCGTGATAACTTAGGCAATGTTCTTTATTTAAGGAGTATAAATAATTGATTAATGTATTTCTTAAATTTATGACGGACACTATGAAAAGAAATACTGGCCCCTTTAAGATGAGTGTATTGTTTAAAATCTGCTTCTGCGTACGTTAGAACAGTTATGTAAATTATGCTGCTTTTTGTGAACAGTGATTAGTCTGCAAAGGAAGGTAGAAAAAAAATCAAATACACATGTTACAGATAGCTTTACTAGCATTCTGATTGTTTTATTACCTTTGCTCAGTAACACGTAACAATTAATCAGTATTACTGTTGTAATCGGCCCGCAGAATGCTTCAAGTTTCCTTCAACTTAACATGATCTTCACTCTCCTACGCTTCTTTTCTACAAATGGGGATACCATTCTAGTCGTGCGTCATTGGCAGAAAAAAAACACCAAAAAAACTCACGAACTGACAATTAACCTCTTAGCATTTATGTTACCTAAGAAGGCTAATGAATACGATGCCATTCAATATCTGATATTTACAACAACTTCAAGATATGCGCTTGTATGGATTACGTGACACTAATGATATAATATTACAATGACAAAAATACTGTGTTAAAACACGTGCAATTAAATACTTTTCAGTGATCATTATCTCAGATTTCTTTAATAATAAGCCCGAGGACGCTCCCTTAACACGATTGTACATACATAAACTGTCCATTTGTAAACAAACTGTTCAAGAAACAGTCTTTTCTAAAAAATACAGAATACAGAAATACAGCTAGGATTCACTTTAGAAAAATGTGATACTTTGTTTGTAAAGAAACGTTATTAATTTTAAGAAATTGATATAACCAGGTTGGAATTACTGATCAAAAAATCACAGAATACAGAAAAAATATACAATATGGAGTCATCTAAAAATATAAAAGTCCATACGGCAACATATTACTATTGTTTGGTTCATCGATCCGTTTTTAATTTTAAGAAATTGATTAGTTACCACGGTTTCTTAAAGTGTTCAGCACAACCTGAAGGTGGATATGATTGAGATTGTAGTTTTAGAATACTTTGATGTTGCCATATGATAAGCTACATTTAATATTTACAGCTAAGCGGTTTTCATCATTTTCTTACATTTTCATAGATTTAATTTTGTTTAGAGATTATTTCGATCATGTGATTCCCCACCGTGATTAACTGGACAGGCTGGTGATATACACTTGAAATGTTTTTTCCTTGTACCCCGTGTCAGATACATGTATGCCATATGTGCGTGCAGTTCTTCAGTGCACAAATCATGGACCGACGGATATGCACTTCTTGTACAGGTCATATCAATAACTGCCAGCAGGGTAAGTGTTCAATCATGCGTACATTTCAATCAATTAGCCACAATAATATGCCTCTACTCACTACCACGGTGAGTGGAATTAAAACAATCTTAATAAAGTTAGGTTATACGGTTTTGTAAGTTCGATTACGAAGAAAGCCCCGCAGGTTATAGGTCTCGAACACACATTCTCGATGTCATCACACACGATGCTATCCTTTTACAGCTGGGTGCAATGAGACACAATACTAAATCGTCCCTTCAGTGCAACACGGTCATATCTCCTTCTTATTTTAATAGGAGTTACAACCTTGTTGCACTGAAGGGACATCAATGTGGCATCAGTGTCTTTGTCCAGAGACACACCTTGTGCTGAGGCTGAGGTTCGAACCCCGAAGCTCCCGTTCCGGAGGCGAACAGCCTTACCACTGAGCTATCAAATAAAGTTATCTGCCGTACGTCATTACAAAGTACTATTACGATGCATGTACTACTGAAACAACGATGTCTAGAGCTGTGGGTAACCAGAGCAAGGAAAGAAAAACAAACCTTTTATGAGATCTTCGAGTTCTTTGATTATTTCCTCTTTCGAAATACTTGTTCCCGGTGGCCCAGGAGGCCCAGGCGGACCTGCAGGGCCAGGGGGCCCTAACTGAAATAAAAACAACAAGTGGATGGAGTATTGCTATGCGATACAAAGTCAGTATAGGCATGACTTTGTAGATGTTACAAATCCGGACGTGGGGTACTGTTATTTAACCCTATTTTACAGGTTTTAGGTCTAAGTGTGACTTTGACCTTCAAAGTAATTGCCTGGATGTGGCGATGACACAGTCTTGTGTAATGAGAAAGAGATGTTTGAAGTTATTTTAATTGAAAATCGGTTCATGCAGAAAGAAATTTCAACCCGGACACGAACTGCAGACGGACGAACTGACGGACAAACAGACTGACGGAAGGGCAGAACTGAGCAAACTATGATCGGTTGGTGACTAATAATTGTATAAATCAGTTGTATTTAGAGGTGTTTGTTTTTGCTTTGGTTGCTGTTGATGTTGGTGGTGACAACGGCTGTGTTCAACAGTTCATCACTGACTTTTTTGTCCATGTGTAGCCTAACCAGAAGGTGACGTCATCGTTCATTTTGTACCCGTTGAAGTTGGATCAGTGGAGATTTTAGACAGGTTTTAACTTATCTGTACATGTGTACAACTGCAATGGTGCCATTCAACCTCCCACAGTATCTGGATCCGCGCAAGACTGCACAGATGTGTAAACTGTCAGATCACGTTCGCCTATACAGACCGGTTAAATTGGGAACAATCTCTAATCGCCCTAATCAAATAAGGAAATCCCCACCAAGACATTCCACAGTTGATTTTCATGTTATGCTTTTGTCGTGGTTAGTTACCGTATTTCAGATAGTTTTACAGGCTAGCAGTTTACCTAGCCATCGCTGCTGGGGAGAACCAGTGACCCACTTTATGTATGATTTCTATGAACACTTTTATACAAAAGACTTACAAGTATGTTACTATTACTCTTTCTATTTCTTTTTCTCTTCTTTTTTCTTCTTTCTGGTTTTGTGTCTCCCATTCTATTTACAAAGGTCAGCCAGCTGCCCTTCGGGTCGATACGCTTCCGTCGAATTTTTTCAACTTCCTGTAAAATAACACATATTATTGCAAACCAGATCCACTGAATTTGGGTTGACAGTATAAATTGTATGCTATAAACAATTTTTTGCAAAAATATATAACAAACAAAAGTGAGACTATGTATTTTTGTCACAAAGGGAGACTACTTTTTCTATTATACTTACCCAGTTATAAGAAAGTCACATGTTTATTGAAAACTACAACAACGTGTTTATTGAAAATTACAGACAAGGTCAAAAATAATTAAACTCATGCTCTACAACACCATGTACGATATTGCAGGATAGTGTTGAAGGGTATTTGGTTTCTGTTGTAACATTTCCAGGCGGATCATAGTAACTGTTATTGTCATCTTATCATGACAGTAACATGTGACAATATTTGGCAAAATATTATGAAGTATTGTATCGTTTTACAGAATTTAATCGCCGATACCGGATATTCCATCGCCTTGGTACTTGCAAATAATTTAATTAACTTTTAAGCCGTAAGCTTACTTTATTTTTAAACTGGAAACCTGTGTCACATTATGTGAGAAACACAACAACAGACAGAAGTTGTCTTGAATGACATGATTCGTAGGCTGTCCGCGCAGGATGGATGTCCATTAATAGAACAGCGACACCAAACACAAGGGAAGGTAATCGAAGCGCACCCAAAATGAATGTTCATAATTTTGAAAATATCGCACAATCTAACACGCCACAAGCTTCAATGAGCCGTGAATTTACAGTAGACAGTTGGAATTTCCCGTTTCCCTCCGGCTCTTTGTAAAGAAATCAGTCTCAAAACAATTGGAACCTACATACACCAAAAATACATCAGTTATCTCAAGGTGATCCTAGTTTCTTACCAACCGTTACTTATTCTATGATACAATATCGATGCATATCTCGTTTAACACCACATTAGAGTATTCCTTTTCAGTGTATCACGTTGGTTTCCGAGATAACATGAAATCTCTTCGGACAAAAAGGAATTTCCAATCAGTTTTGAAAGAGATAAACTTCCCCTTGAAGGATTTTGCAGTATCGTGTAAATAACTTGCACTTTATGAAAACATTTTCTGTATATTCTTAAGTTCGAATCTAAATACGTCCCCAAGATTGCTGCAAGTACAGATTTTTTCTGCACTGGATTCTATATCAATAAATTATGAATGCTGAACTGATGATAAGTCGATAAACGGATCCGCTATGATATTGGCTTTAGTTTTAAAATATTATATGTGAGTATGTGTTGGGTGGGTAATGTGAGGACAGAGTTAACAGTCCGTGTATGAAGCCTGGAAGCGGCAACATTCCATTTACATTAATGTGCCTACAGGACGAACAACGGAGTCATGTCCCTGCATATCCACTACGCAAAACATGAATAGATTGATTTTCTTAATACAAAATATATATGTACACTGTAAAAAATTACCGTTACTTTTACTTTACGGTCCCTGACGGTACCTGTCCCGTACGACGTTTTAAAGTCCTAATTATAGATTACGGAGAATCCCGTAAAAACACAAATGTTCTTGTGTACATGGGTGTTAGTCTACCAAATGGACAGTGCATGTTCTATAAGGACTGGGCCAAGCTGCATGATTTTGTACTGTAATAATATACGGTAGAGTACGGTAAATGTTACGGGCTCTTGACGTTACGACTATTAACGGTTGACCGTAAAAAAACGGTGTAATAACTTGAAACCAGCTGCCAGGTCTTTTACCGTAAGATCAACGGCGATTTTTTACAGTGTACGGTAAAATCTGCCTTAAGTAAACAATCAGTCAAGGGGTGGATCAAAAGTTGCTAAACAGAGACGAATGATGAAAAAAACTGTCCACTACGATGCGTTAGGTCCGGTTGCTTTTGCAGGTGATTGTTTAGCTAAGATTACCACGAGCACATGTAGGTTCCAACTGTAAATTGACAATCCGTTTCAGAAACCAACTATTTATTTTGTTGAACTACAAGGCACAAAATAACGCACAGGTGTGCACCTTTAGATTAGTGGAACTATAACATTCCGTGACAGAGTACCAACTACCGTTGTAATATTTTAGTCCAATTAACTGATGAACTATTGACCTGAGCAATGAATTTTAGAATAATAAATCAAGATCTGAATTAAAATCAAGATACAATTTGTTTAAATAACAACTATTTAACTGATATAATCTCATAATAATTAGCCCAAAGACACGCCCATGGTACTGCAGACAAGTCGGATATCCTGTTAAGCAAAAAAATAAAATAGAATCAAATAAACAAAAATGACTCAGCCTAAATTCTGAGACGGCATATAAATGTTTGTTTTTCCATCTGATTGAAGCCAAGCCAGTCCGTTTTTTTTTTGGGGGCGGGGCGGGCAAAGGGGGGAGGAAGAAGTAAGTGAGCTAATAATAACAAAATAGAAGCATGATAAAAAAATAGATTAAAGCAAGGACTGAATGCCAGTCTATTGTCCGTAAGATGTGCGATTTTCTTCGAGGATTTACATTTTATAACAGTTTCTGTTCTAAGTTTAGACTGAAAAAAGAACGTTATAGCTGTCAACGTCAACCGCCGGGCTCACTAAAATTGGCCAATATTTGTAAATAATATGATATTTAAAAGGTTAGCGGTGCAATACTTTATCAGGGGATATAGTACATACTTCGAGTTCAAGGTAAAGATAGAGCCATCGTTAGTTACAGTACTTTGTCACAGAACTTTTTACAGTTTTCATTTCAAGTTCTTTTCAAAACTGAACAGGGTATGGCTGATTTTCTGTTATCAGTAATTTGTTGTCGAATTTGTACCAACTTTAAATGTATCAATATTTTGAATGAGACAAAAGCCACTTTGTTACAATTTATATATTCAATTTGCGTAAACAGACAAACGGCGCTTTCCTTAAAAAGTACATGACCCTTCACTAACTTATATGCTATGCTTAATTAGGCAATAATAGTTTACTGAACTGACGGTATTCGATACATAGGGCGGGTCGGTTATGAAAATTTGATAAAAGCAAAAGATTTTTTTTTTTGCATTAAGTGCAGTTGAGAATTGAATAATGTTAAACTCGGTTAACGGTCGAGGTCAATTAAAGGTACAAATTAAACACAAGTTTGTTAACTACTATACCACTTTACGAACTAAATGGAGAATTCATGTACATTTGATTGCCGAAAAGGCAATTTTAGCCGTTTTAATCTTGCAGTTGTTTTATACTTTTATTCTCTATTTTTTACAAAAGTTGTATCTTGGTACATAGCAACAAAAGCCGGGCAGCGGTGATTGCAGATATTAAGGTGTATGCCGTTCATCTCAGAGGTTGCGGGTTCGAGCCCCACTCGGGTCACGACCGTACCTCCTCATATGACAACAGTACTGGTTTTTCCAGGAAGCAGATCCGAGAGTGACTCGATAAGCTTCAAGCTTTCTTCACAATCGAGCTTAAATAAATTATTATTAACTAAAAGCAGGATTTAGCTAGTAGATTGTGCATTCTGTAATTCGCCAAGTTTGAAAACAACGACATCTCAACTACATACCCTTATCTGCTAAATAGAGCATGGATATGGGCCGCCCTGTGTTCGCCCCAGGCGCCTCAGATTCCATCTCGATTAACTCGCGATTAATAAAAGTTGTAAGAACTTGTTTCGCAATCGACTGTAAATCAATTCATAGTATATATAAACATGAGTTTAATGGCAGTTCCTTTTTCTATTTTCGGCTAAGGGATACTAGGCAAGCGTTCCGTTATTCCATATTCAAACTCGCATGAGAAGCTGAGGGTTTGCATACATTTTGACGAAAAATCACATAAAACGATTAAGGAGTAGATAATCGGTTCCTTGTTCTTTATTTAAACTCAAATAGGGAACCGATGAAATGATAGATTTTGTTTGCTAGGCCCTAATATTGCTAAATTTGTATTGCCAAAAAAAATCATGAGGTGTTCGGAACTGTATGTACATGTATGTACATGTATATTAGGGCTTTATCGTTGATACTGGTTTCCCATATGACCAACGCCCCCAGAAGAGATTAGTTATTTTAGGTTTCGGAGGATAGTGCAAGATACTGAAAGCGTCCCAATTACACAGACACCCCTGGTTCTTATACATGCCAGGTGTATAGCACCCATACATGGGACCTCGGTTTTAGTCTCATCCGAAAGACTGTTAGTAATTTTAGTTGGTCAACCCCGGGAACTGTGACCCGTGTCATTTCTTTTATTCCTTAATGACCTATTTCTTAAAGACGTTTTGGTCAGTTCAAAATTACCACGTGGTCAATGCGTTAAAGGAGTAGCAACAAAAATTGCTACTCATTTTAAGTCTCCCGGTCATGATACTTAGAAAGTATATTTTACTTCTGAGTGATATACCGGTTAATATATCACTTTGTGGAGTTTAGATGCGTAGTAATCTTATCACGAAGGCAATCATTTAAACGACAAACAGTGATATACTAACTGGTATATCACTCAAAAGTAAAATATCTTTCCATTCTAACAAGTTAATTTAAACCAAAAAAAAAATGTTCGAAAGGGTACTATTTACTACACTACCATGAACTCGGTTGCGGTGACGTCATCGTATAAAAATGTAGTAACGAGACGTCATGTATGTTTGAATCCTCTATGGATTAACTGGATATACTTTAACAAATATTGGTACTTGGCGGATTGCACCTACATACAATACGGATTATTTTTCTGTTGTTGATTTTCTATTTCCGTATTATATTGATAACTTTGTTCAAAATGTCCTCTCTTTTTTGCGTTGACGTCAACTGAAATCCGAACTGAGTCATTCCTTTATAACAAAGTATAAAATGATATAAGTTTTATACATAATTTTTAGAAAAAACATACATATTTAACTTTATCATTTATTTATGAAATATTATAACATGCAAAGTGAGACGTAAATTATAGAGGGATCTGTTCTGTAGTTTTGATATTTGCGACTGTAAATACGGTTTTTAACGTTCGCAAATAATTTTAACGGCTACGGTGCGACCATTTAAACCCGTATAATTGTCAAAAATGTAACAATGATGTTGTAAAAATTTAACATGTATACGGTTTTTAACATCGCAACGGCAACGGTGTAAGCCAGATCCGTTAAAACTGTTTTCGAACATTAAAAAACCGTACATATTGTTGCAAAGGACAAAATCATTAAATGGTTAACCCTATTCTAACGCACAATGCGATCATATCATTCCTGCTTTTTTGATAGTTGCGACTTTTTATACGTTGCAAATTCAAATGACGTTACCAATCAGAAACGAGATTACGACAGCAGTGCGTTAGAATGCGGAATATAAACCCCAACGTCCGCCGGTGCCCGACAAGATACACCCCTACCATGATATCCATGTAGATGCTAGTTGATGACTTGACTTCATTTTGAAGTAGATTCCTATCACCATATTTCAACACATTCATGCTGTGAAAAATCCGTTTGTTTTAAGTTTCGTGTCATTATTAATATGTTTAATGAGATATCTACGTTATCATTGCATTGATAGATGGTTCGTTACACCTAAACAACGGGATTAACAGACTGTGCACGAGGCGCCAAAAATAGCAAAAACTATCCATACTTTGGACCGCTATGAAAATAGAAATAAAAAAGCCCAAATTAAGTGAAATAGCGAAATTTGTCTTGCAAAGAAATTTTGGAGTTTTCTTTTAAATAAGTCAGTCTATAAACCCTTAATACAGACATAGCCACTCCAAAATACCACCGTGAAATAATGCTGATTATTTATCATGCGTTTAATCAAACTGTAATCTCACATTTGAAATATAAGAGACATTTCTAGTTGCCTCTTTGGTGTGTTGTCTCTTTATGTTTCGTCCTATCTATGCTTTGCATCTGTAGAAAAGCTCGCACATGCGCATTACTTGACTAGGGATGCTGATACGAACAAAATTCTTTTATTCTTGAATGCAAATACCAGTGCAATGTGCCTTTGGGCGCAAAAATCAATTGAAATCCGTCGTAAGTATAGAAAATATATCTTTTTACCAAACCCAACATTGAACAAAGAGTGATTAAAATGTACTGACCGAATAACAAAGACAGAGGATCATGTCCAGACTTTTTCAAGCAGTGATACAAATAACACTAAGTGCGTACAACAAAATATAACTTTAATTCATAAAGATATCTGTATAACTTCGAAAGGGAGCGTTTTTACTAAAAAAGATATCTTCACTTTAGATTGACGAGATATTTTAACACCAAATAGGGCTAGATCAGTCTAAGCCTGACTGACATATTTATGTCGTGTACTGCATCCCTATTGCAAAGAAATATATCTGTACCGAAAAAGAGCTATATAAGGCAAGTGCATTTTACCCCTTTTTTAAAAAATATTTTTTTTCTATAAAAAAAAAAAAAAAAAGGGGTGTTTTTTTTTTTTATAATATTTTTTTTTTAAAAAAAAAAAAATTTTTTTTTTTTTTTTGAAATTTTTTTCAAAAAAGAAGATATATCTTATAAGATGTTAAACAGAGATCTCTGTAAGTAGAAGTGATTTCTCTTAAAGTTCAGGAGATATCTTTCTGTGATACGAAAATATCTCTAGGTGTGAAAGAGATATCTCTATTAAACGAAATGTATCTCTTTGAAATAAGAGAAATATTTTTTTGAAATAAATAGTAAAATAGCTTGCGATAGTTTTCCATTACAGCACAAAGTTGAGATAGAGTAAGTCACGTAGCTAATAATGCTTGTATTAATTAACGTTATAATTATCACCACCTCGTTTACTATTGACGCAGTGTATGTCTTATTTGTATGCCAGTTTTCATTGGTTTTACTTTTGGTTTGCTGTGAAGTTCAAAGGAATTGGGGCTGAGTGACTGGCTTATGTAAATGGCAATCATTAATGCTTGCTCTCACATCGTACATACCTGTGCATGCTAATAATTCTTGTATTAACACAGCGATATCTCTGTTATAATTAATCTTTACCTCGTTTATTACTGACGCAGTGGTTTTCATTGTGTGTGTGTGTGGTTTTTTTTTTGGTTTGCTGTAAATTTTAAGTGAATGGGGGCTAAGTGACAGGCTTATGTAAATGACAATCACTAATGCTTGCTCTCACATCGTACACATCTGTACATGCTAATAATGCTTGTATTAACACAGCGATATCTCTGTTATAATTAATCTTCACCTTGCTTTAAAAAAAATATTGCTGACGCTTGTACACCTTTTATTGATTTTTTTTTCTAAATAAGGGTTGAGGTCGCTTGGTAAATTGTAAATGATAAGCAATATGAAAATATCCTAATTCACACATATCTGGAAATTTACTATATATATACATTCTAGCTCATAAGAAAACTAGAGCTATATATGTAACGCCGCATATAGCCGAAATTAGTGCGTTGTGCTAAACACTTCTGTTATTATACTGTTAGCAATACTGCTGATGTTGCTGATGTTGCTATTGCTGTTGCTGCTGCAGAAACAACAACAGCAGTCAATAGTTACAAAAATTTCTCCAATATCCAACCATTTTATTTATTTTAGTCATATATCCTGTTTCGGACTTTCAGACATCGGTTTGCTTTCTTTCATTCTATTCTTTTCCAGTGCTTCATTCAATTCAATATAAATTTACATTCTTCGAGTTCGAGCACAAAATGACTTTTCGTCTAGCATCGTCACCAAGAGCAAAATATTTGGCGGGGCCTTCTTTAATTCTCAGATTTTACTTGGGGATTATAGTCGCTCAAGTCTAACTGTAAATACTGACATACTGCACACTTCTTTGTCTCAGACCTGTTCTCCAAATGTAGGTCGCTCTATGTCTTTAATTACAGAGAAAAGGCAAAATGTTAGGGGCGTACAATATGTAAAATTGCTCCCTCTATCTTAAAACAGTTTTCTTTTCAAACAGCTAATATGAACCGAACGACACATACCTTCTAGTATACTATTATACCCATAAGTTCAAACAGACATAATAAAAAGGAAATTTATGATTTGATTAAGTAATGAGTTTCGAGTTAGACTACCACACATGAAATAAACTTTGATGATGGTCTGCGAACTTTGTTTAAACAAGCTGATAAAACTCTCAAATTGGCAGCCGGCTAAACAAATTAAAAATAATGTAACCGCCAATTTGCGGATAAATTTTATTGACTTTGGCAAGCAAGTTGTTGAACGGTTTTTCTTCTTTCTACTTTCTGACAACGACTGTCAAAACAGACAAGCTTCTCTGTGATAAAAATAAGTACAAATATATCTTCATCACATCCGCATTAAATCTTTACCACTGTAAGAAAATATCATATCAGATAAAGAAACGTTTTATCGTCGGTACAATACAAAGAACAAAGTCCTTAATAAGTGACGACGGTTACAGTCGATAAGTACGAAAATAACTATTTTCCTGGTTCTATCTTTTAACACTGAGACGTGGCTAAGTAAAGTGGTATTCCGGCGGAACCCTTTGACGGCTTACAGGGATTTGGACTCATCACTACTACCCATGGAGCAGGCCGCAATACAGTATAAGCAACTGATCTCCTTTGGTCAAAACTGTCAAGCAGATTTAAGTGATATGATATCAAGGCAAAACTGATTTGATGACGTCACAAGAATAAAGACACCCGACGTAGTACTACTTATGTAAAAAATACTTTTGAATTTTATTATCTTGTTTTAGTTTATCGTATAAATCATATATTTTACATAGTTGTACAGTGTATTTGGGACCAGGGTAATAGAGGAGCCTATGGGGTTGGGGCCGGATGCCCCATGACGGGTGCCTTAGTTGAAGGTCACACCGATAGTCCAATGAATTTGGTGTTAGTCCCCGGATTTCATCGGATGAATTTGGTGTCAAGCAAGGGCGTGATAATGTCATTTTATGAAGTGATAAAAGATTAATTTACTGGTGTGTTGACACAACATTATCAATGTAAGAGCACTTAGAATAGAAGCAAATTTTTGTGAAAACATCGACTAATATTTAAGCTTGTTTTATTCGTAAGCAAACACTATTTGTATCCATTTGAATCCGAATTTGAATATTTTCAAATATTTGACGCACACTTTTCTTCCAATATTCTTAATTTCAAAGCCGTATTAAACTTACAGCAAATAAAATCAAACGATGTCCGACTATTTGGCGCCAAAGAATGTACGGTGGGGTATAAAATGATATTGTTGTACAACTTAAAATCGTTACCGTCTTTAACAACACAACCCTATGTCAAGTATTTGCACAGAAGCGTTAAGTGCCTAACCAGTTCTTCATTTTCACAACGGGTATGAACTTTTGACGTATGCTTGTTTCATGTTCAAGGATCAAACGTTGCCAGTCAGTTATTTACTTCAACTTTCTGCCTTAAACCTCACCCCATCTCAGAGCCACGTAAATTTCAATACATATTGTTAAATGTTGGAGATAAAAATCTTCAGGTATTGCTCTTAAGGATTTCTTTTTTTGTAAAGATGAATAAGATAAGCAAAGAGGTTGTCGGATCACAACTTTTCAGCACTAGAGTTGAGCCTCAGAAATAAGTGAAATATTCAAACTTTTGTTAGAAGGAAAAAACGGTGCATAGATATATTTATATTTGTTCCTTAAATACAAATCTGAAAAGAGTTAGGTGAAATAAACCGAAAAGAGTAAAGAGTTAGATGAGATAAACCGAAAGGGGTCTCACAATTTTATGTATGTTATTTCTACCTATTGAAGTAAACGTATTCCGTACAGTTAGTTTATACTAATTTATTTTAGCTCGATTGTGAAGAAAGCTTTCAGCTTATCGAGTCACTCTCGAGTCCGCTTCCTGGAAAAACCAGTACTGGTGTCATATGAGGAGGTACGGTCGTGACCTTGGTGGAGCTCGAACCCGCAACCTCCGGGATGAGCGGCAGACACCTAAACCTCTACAGTTCGGCTTAGATCTAGTCACAAAGTGTTTGTCTGTTTCTTTTTGAAGCATCTGGTGCGTTCACCGGTTTCAATAATTGTCGAAAGCAAACAGATCTTAAAGCTGTTGTTTCCTCTCATAGTTGTGAGTGTACATTCAAAAACCTTGGTGTTCAGGTTAGGATGTGAACAAAGTCATTTCGCCTTCTTCCGGGGCACTGAAAACAATAATCTTTTCGTCTTACTTGGAGTTTTATTTCGAGCTACCTTTCATCCGTGTTAAAGGCTTTCATCTACAGGATTTATATGTATTTTGTTTCTTTTCTTGTTTTCGCTTTTGGCTGGTTTAATCATCGCTATATTTAAGAAAATAACGATTGACTCTCGCAATCTCGAACTCTGTTAAGTCGAAGTTCTGTTTATCTCAAAGTAATTTGCTAGTCCTGCTGTGCTGGTCCCGCCAATTTATTTTCAGATAGATTAACACTATTTCCTTACAAATTAGACTTCAGACTTACTTTGTTTATTGATTCTTCCACTGAAAAAAATACCAACTTTTTTGTATAGATCTACTTCAGTACATAATGCAAATAATTTAATTTTCCTTGCAATACATAAGTATGACTTTTTGATATTTAAAAGATGCAACATGATTTATGCGCGTTATAAATTGCAGTCGACTGATACATAATGGCGAAAAAAACAAACCTTTTCTAATCCTTCCTAATTAAAGTTACTCATGCACGTCTTTGACTCGCGCTCATTTCAGTGCAAAATATTTTTACGGTACACGTCTCATTACTATTCAATATCATAAACTTATGTGTTTTTGGATTCTTAAATGCCTAAAGATTCAATGGGAAAGTGTACATAGAATGTGGGGTACAAAATAAAGGAATTCTTAATTGCACGGACAATTAATCAAGGCATATCAGTGTTACTCTACCGGTACATTGTAAAATTTATGTTCTACTGTCGGTGCGGTAGGTTAATAAATACAGATAATAAATAGATAATTGCTGTCACTATGAATGTTGTTGCTGTTGCTGCTGCTGGATTAGGTTTTCATGTTATTCTTGTTTCTGAAAAGCTTGCTGTTGTTGGTGCTGCAACTGTTATTGTTTTTTCTACTGTTGTTGCTGCCTCTATAAATGTTGTTGTTTCTAATGCTACTGTTGCAGTTGTTGTCTAGGCTATTAGAGTTGTTGTTGATGTTGTTGCTTCTGCTACAGCTCTTAATGTTTTTGATGTTATTGTCGCTGCTACTACTGGTGTTTATGTTGTTGTTTTTGGTGGTGGTGCTGCTACTGTTGCTTCTTCCGCTGCTGTTGCTGCTACCTAGATGTTCATGTTGTTGGTGCCACTGTTGCTGATGCAGCTGATGTTGTTATGGTTTTAACTGCTACTAATTACAGGGGAAACAAAACTATGGCCATTTTGCAGATTCTTTCCGCATGTACATGGTGACTTTAATTATTTTAAGTTAAATTATCTTAGGGTAAACAATACGTTTTGAAAACCATGTTTTTTTGTTGTTGTTTTTTATTAATATGGACGTCTAGAGGTGTACCAATATTACCTACTGATAACAAAGAATCCAGGTGATCATTAACACAGGTACATTGTAGCAGTTGGTATCATCATCAACCTAAATGAACACGACCGCTGCGCCTCCGTGGTCGAGTGGGTAAAGTCGCTGACTTGAAATCACTCTAAACTCTCACAGACTGAGGGCCATGGGCTCGATCCCTGCTGCCGACCAAGTCTCTTTATGTCAGGATATGAGTCTTGTACTGGTTAGACCCAGGAAGGATGGTTAGAACACGGTATTATTTAAACTCATAACTGCTCTTCAATTATATAACCGACTTGCCCAGATAACAAAAAACATTTTGAAACATAGTTCACTGCGCATGCGTCACTTTCCTGAAACCTTCTATATCCAGTGGTTCAATATTGATATTATATTACATATAGCCAACTATGTTCATGCACCGCATCAACATAGTAACTATGTTCATGCATCTGCATGAACATAGTTTGCTTACTATACATTAGCTGTATAGGCAACTATGTTGATGCGGTGCATCAACATAGTACTTTTAATGATATTGCTTTATTCCAGCATTTTCTCTAGGTTAACAGAATGTCACTCAACTTTATCAAGGCTCTTATTGGACACCCATTTTATAGAGCATTTTTATTTACCTGGGTGTCGATGAATTCGGAAGTGCGAATGTCTGACAGACTGACGACCCGCAGCGCACCCAAGGCACTGTGTCACGAATATAATGCAACGGGCACTTGGGATTGCGGAGCCTTGCCTGGCAAGCACTCACATTCTCAAATTGTCTTCGCCTGAATAGACGAGGCGTTTCCCTTCATGCTATCATTCAGGCACTTCTAGCATGGAGAGTCGGACTAGCGTCTACCTACATACCTCGCCCGCTCGACACCAGGGATCTACCAAAAAGTGTTTTGAAACTGTTATTGAAATAGATTCGATCTTTTATTGGTAATACGTGTTTAACGTACGTGGGCAGGGGGTGTGGAAAACATGTCAGTCTTTGTAAAAAAACAACATAAACACATTCTGATATAGATCATTCTGTTTGTATTTCGGGTACATGTAACTTAATGTTGTTTATATGCATAGAACATATACATGTATTACTGCATTACAAAGTAGTTATCAGTCAACACTACAACCATTTAACAAAACCAATAATTTTGCAGAAATAAAATGTTAAAGTCAATAATGAGTAACAAGCAAATTCGTTTAACTGATAATCGAAAATCACCTTATCTATGGCCCATTGATTGAAATGAGGGTAGAGGTCATTTTATGCCAATCAAGTTTGAGGACCCCATGGCAAACGATTTTACAATGCTTGCATAGCTGATGTTTGACCTTGATCTTTACAAAATGACCTAAATATCAGTAGTAGTAACCTTCAGTACTATGATGGTTGAGGATCATAGACTCAGTACTCAACTTTGTAACCTCAAGGGCGTGATACAATTTGAATTATTTGAACAACTGATACAAAATGTTATACGCAAAATATCTAAGCTATAGACCTCAGTCTTTTAAACTCAAGAGCCTCGTTTTTGGTATATATCTAATTCCTTGTCTGAAATTTTCTTATCAACTACTTATTAACGTTTTTTTCTCTAAAAATTTGACCTAGATTACCCAGTTTCAAAATTGAGAAACAGTTAGTAAGGAGTGTTAAAAACTTTAACTGATGCTACAAGTGACAACTGAGATATGTCCATGACAGTACCTTGCAAACAGGACTATAAATAGGAATTTCTAAGTAAAACTACAATGGTTTTCAAAATCCTTTTCGATTTTGCAGACAGATTGGTGTAGGCTTACTATATATATTTGCAACAATCTACATTGAAGTTATCCACTGCGCTGGAAACCTTTATCTATTCTTACTGACAATGACCTTGACCCGAATTACACCAAACTATATTCCGATGTGAAAGTGTTGCGATGATAGGTCAATCAGAACTAAAGATATTAGAACATTATGTTTCTTCTATTTTTAACAACAATGAGGATGACATTGGAACGACTGAACAAAAAATAATGCAAAAAGGTACCTACATATCGAGTTTTCCCTATTCTCATTCC
This sequence comes from Saxidomus purpurata, assembly GCA_022818135.1. Taxonomy (NCBI): domain Eukaryota; kingdom Metazoa; phylum Mollusca; class Bivalvia; order Venerida; family Veneridae; genus Saxidomus; species Saxidomus purpurata. Next base: position 27,011,508 of record JAFMSR010000004.1, on the reverse strand, counting down.
TAACAAAAGTTATTACTTATATTTTATGCAGCAGTATACATAAATACAAAATTACAACAAACAAAGCAATTACTTCGCATATTTAGCTCGAACACAGCCATTGCTTGAAACATATTATGATCAATACTTATCCATGCACCAGATATTGAGAAGAAAAGATTTCCAAGTTTTGATCACTTAGACCTTGACCTTTGACCCACTAACCTCAAAACGATAGGGATCATCTACAGGTTCCATGTTACAGGGAACCTTCTGAGCAAGTTTCATGAAAGTTGTATGAAAACTGTGACCCAAAGAGCGTTATCAAGGAAGATCTAACAAAAGTCACTGTGACCTTGACCTTTGACCCCAAAAACAATTGGGATCACATACATGTTGCAGTGAATCTTCTGAGCACTTTTGAAGAATTTGATGAAAGTTGATTGAAAACCTGTAGAGCTTTATCCAGGAAAATCTAACAGAGGTAACTGTGACCTTGACCTTTGACCTCTGACTACAAAAAGAATAGAGATCATTCACATGTTTCAGGAAACCTTCTGAGCAAGTTTGATGAAAGTTGAAAGAAAACTGTGACCAGTAGATACATTATCAAGGAAACGCTATCAGAAGTAGCTGTGACTTTGGCCTTTGACCCATTGACCACAAAAAGAATCATCTGAGCAAGTTTGATGAAAGTTGAAAGAAAACTTTGACTAAAAGATTGTTAACAAGGAAACCCAATGACCTTACAACAATAGGCGTCATCTAAAAGTTGCTGGGATTTAAGTTTTATCAAATTCAAATGAAAATTGCGACTTGTAGAGTGTTATCAAGGAAAAGTTTACCTACAGGCAGACAAACCACCATCGTATAAGCTCTGCTGGACTTCGTCCAGTAGAGCTAAAGATCAAGATCTTTGAAATCACTATTTCAGCAATTTTCAATATCCTAGGTGGAATACTTTTCAGTCTCACAGGAGATTTTGCGAACAGACTGTTTCAGACTAAATATTTATATTTACAGCAATCTACACTAAAGTTATCCACTGGAAAAGCTTTTATATTTTTTAACAATGACCTTTATATTGACCTGATTGACTCTAAACTATTTTCCAATGCGCTACCAATCCCTCAAGTTTTGTGATGATAGTTATTAACTCAAGATATAAACAGTGAATTGTTTTTTCATTTTTTGCAACTGTGTACATGACCTTTGGGTGACTGACCCAAAAAATAATCCTAAACTAGATGGTTGTTTTTGTCACAAAAACATATGTCTCCCCATGTCAGTTTGTCAATGGTTGTAATACTTAAACACAATATTAAAATAAAACAAAAATCTATCTTAAGTATCAGTGACCATCCTTTATCTTTTTGCTTAAAACAATTTCAAAACTTGTTTAAAAATCTATTTATATTAACAGTGACCTTGACTTCTTAAATATTTTTTTTGCTGAAAACAATTTAAAAACTAAACAAACATGAAATTTTAAATATATTATTAGTAACAGTGACCCTAGTGACCCACAATGAAATCCCTAGCTTTCTCTGTATGCAAGCTACCTACACACCATGTTTCTTTGCAATTGGTCCTCCTAACTCGAGTTATTGAGCGGAAACCATTTTCTAGTTACAGTAACAGTGACCCTGACCTTTACCCTAGGTGGTTGTAACATATGCTCTGCACATCATCTCAATATGGTGAATATTTGTGGTGAGTTGTTCTAAAATCCTTAAAGACGATCACTACAGTTTAATTCTTGGCTATATATCAAATACTTTCATATTTTAATGTTGTTTAATTTAATTACTTTTTAAATAAACAAGAGGGCCAAGATGGCCCTATATCGCTCACCTTGGTACAAGTCCACTTGCCTGGTGGAAGATCACTAGACAATGTCATACATGTATACTAAATAGGTTTTCCTATAAACATCTTTGTAAAACAAATGATTCCCCCCCCACCCCGGGAAAGGCCAATTTTGACCCCAGGGGCATAATTTGAACAAACTTTGAGTAGGTCTACTAGGCAATGCTATATGCCAAATATCTAAGCTCTAGGCCTTGTGGTTTCAGAGAAGAAGATTTTTAAAGTTTTCCCTATATTAGCCTGTGTAAAACTAAATGACAACCCATAATTTGAACAATCTTGGTAGAGGTCCACGAGACAATGCTACATGCCAAATATCTAAGCTCTAGGCCTTGTGGTTTCAGAGAAGATTTTTAAAGTTTTCCTATATATGAGCCTATGCAAAACTAAGTGACAACCCATGCGGGGTCAATTTTGACCTGGGGGTCATAATTTGAACAATCTTGGTAGAGGTCCACTAGCCAATGCTACTTGCCATATCTAAGCTCTGGGCATTGTGGTTTCAGAGAAGATTTTTAAGTTTTTCTTATTTATAAGCCTATGCAAAATTAGGTGACAACCCATGCGGGGTCAATTTTGACCTGGGGATCAACCCATGAACAATCTTGGTAGAAGTCCACAAAACAATGCTACATGCCAAATAACAATGCTACATGCCAAATATCTAAGCTCTAGGCCTTGTGGTTTCAGAGATTTTTAAAGTTTTCCTGTATAAGCCTATGCAAAACGAAGTGACCACCTGCGCAGGGTCAATTTTGACCCGGGGGTCATAATTTGAACTATCTTGGTAGAGGTCCACAAGACAATGCTACATGCCAAATATCTAAGCTCTATGCCTTGTGGTTACAGAGAAGAAGATTTTTAAGTTTTGCCTATTTGTTACCATAGCAACCAGTTCTGCATGGAATGGAAATCTTTGAACAATTTTGGTAGAGCTTCAGGCAAGTTTCATCAACATTGGCCAAGTGGTTTCAGAGGAGATGTCATTAGAATCAAAATGTTGACGGACGACGGACAATCATCCATTAAAAACATACATAAGGATTATTTTGAGCAATTATATCACTATAACATATTTAATGCATATAACTATAGCAAAAAAATCAGTATCTCAAGAAAATTTACCTGCATTTAAAGTGTACATGTGTATAGAATTTATCTAACATTTGATGCTTTAATTATTGGACCTGCACAACTTAAGACCTTGCACTTATCAGTTCCGTAAAGTTACTAAGTATAATTAAATTCTGACCAGGGGTTTGGAGATTAAGACTGCACACGATTTTATTATGTCAGACCCCTGGGACCTTGACCTGACGACCCGAAACATCAACCATGCACAACTAGGCATGGTACTTATCACTTCTGTCAAATATCATTTAATTGGGACCAGATGTTTAGGAGATAAAGAGCGCACATGAATTCATTATCTAGTGCCCCTGTGATCTTGACCTTTGACCTAGTGACCTAAAACATGGAACATGAACTAGGCATTGTACTTATCACTCCTGTAAAGTATCATTAAATTCTGATCAGGGTTTTGGAGATTAAGAGCTAACAAGATATTACTATTTCGAGCCCATATGACCTTGACCTTTGACCTGGTGACCCAAAACATGGACCTTAAGTGAGATTGTAAGAGTTCTATTAACTTGTGACTTTTACAACTAAAAGCAATTAAATGTTTATTGGTCAGGATTAACATCATAAAAAAACAGTGTTAAAATAAAAAGATAAATTTTGCATGCTTATTGTTACGTATTTTTACATTTAGTTGATTGAATCCACTAGTGACAAAAGGTGACAGTTAACTTCTTTGTCTATCATTAACGTTTGAGTGGCAATATCAGGAACTCTTTTAAAGTTGTAAACACGGCAATCATTTTTGTGATGACAGCAGCTTGTACTGGAGAGGACTTTCATTGATGTGGTCAAAGTATTGACCATCTACAACTGTTGCCTGCAAAAAACGTATTGTCCCAGTCATGTTTTGTTTCTTTCCTCAGCATTCTGGTTGATTTGGTCACCTATAGATAAATGGATAAAAACAAAATTTTAGAAGTGGGGAAAAGGAACATAAGGTTAATTATAGCCCTATAAACCTCTTACAAAAACCAAATACTCTCAGAATTTTACATTACAATTAATTTAAAAGTAAGATACCTTCTATTGCGGGGTACAAACCAGGTGAAAAAAAATCATCTGTGACCAGTCAACAATCCTAAATGTCAGACACCCCTGATGACTTTAATGAAGTTTCAAATCAATCTCACAAGTAATTACTGAAATATGTGTATTATAAAAATTTATAATACCTTGCATGCAAACTTTAACCAAAATTTCTAAGTGATCAAATGCCACAACCTTACTGTCTGACACACACTTTAATGTCAAAAAGTTTCAAATCTATCCCATAAGTTGTTAGGCCTAAAATAGAATTTTGTCTGTTTCCTTTAACATGCTGACAAAAGATGTTTCAGTAGGTAGGGAATGTTTTTATTTTAATGTGAACTTGTAATTTCATGAATATCTATAACAGTATTCAGCCATTACTAGGTCTGTGATGTTATAGTTATGGAAGAAATCAATAAAAAATGTCTTTTGACCACAGACAGCACCAAATTCCATGAACATAGAAATTTTCTTTTTGCTATTTTTTTCAGGATTATAAAAAAATGGGTCATGGGTAAAGAAAGAGGGTCGGTAGGGTAACAGGAAACAGACTATTTTTTAGGCCTTATTGAGATATGTCCATGATAGTACCTTGCATGCAAAACTTTAACCAAAGCTTCAATGCCAATGCAAAAGTTACTGCAATAGCACTCCTTATTCTTCAAAGAATTGAGCTAAAATAACAGAAGCATTATGGCATGAGAAACAAATGCATTTGGTAGCTAATTTATTTTCTGTTTTTTCCTCACCAATTGAACAGCATTAAAGGTCAATTGAAAAAAATGTGTTTTACCTTCATCGAGTAGAAATCATAATTTCTATCATCTGTGAACACTGTTACCACATTGCCTGACAATACCCTGAAAACGACAAATGTTGTATTAGATAAAAGTTGCACATGAAGTTTAAAATTATTTTTGGCCTTCAGTTAAAACCAATTTTAACACAATGGGTGTGGTCAATTTTAGTGATGTACTGATGATTGATTATAATACTAGTAGAATAATTGATCGAAAAGCTTCTGAAATCGAATAAATCGATTTTAGTTTGAATAATCGATGATTGTTTCTTCTTTTTTGCTTTAAATAAATTATAATTACAGGCAATTTCGCTTAAATTTGTTTACAATGTGTTTGGTGAATTGTCCACATTAATGATAAAATGAATTAGGGCAACACAAGAAATGAAGTACACTTACTAAAATTTGAATGGTTTTAGAAGTATAAGTACTGCAATTTAATGCTTTCAATGCACTTTGCAATGCTTTTGGAGCTTAAAATATATACACCACATGCTTTCTTGATTTGAATACTTCAAAGTAGCACACCTGGTTAATTGTCAGGATTCCAACCTGGGTCTTTCTCTGTGACATTCTTTTAAACTATAGACTCCAGCTAACTGGTCAAATCTACCAAAATGGGGCCTAAGGTCTCAAATGAGAATTTCTTGTAAAACCAGCAATTACGTACATCAAGAGTTCATCTTCCCTTCAGGTTTTACAAGGACCTTTGGACCTCCTACCTTTGATCAAAGATTAATTTAACTAAAGTCAAATAAATTATTTAAAAATTTGGTAGCTTTGAAAGAAGCGCATGGTTTTGTAATATATAGTCCAATATGTTAATTTCACCACAGTTGCATATGAAAGACTGTGACAGTATAAATCAATTTGTTGTCTGATTAAAATCACTACATAGTACATCTGACAAATGACTGATACCGGTGTTAGTGTATAACTGTATGTGATTAGGTAAAGGAATATCCCTTCTTTTATTATCCGATTGTGAATCAAAATACCCTGTTCAATTCAATTTGATTATGTTTGGAGTCTGATTTTACAACACTTACAATTTAGACCCCAGAGGCATTATTTGAACGAACTTGGTAGAAGTCTACAAGACAATGCCACACACCAAATATCAAAGCTCTAAGCATTGCAGTTTCAGATAAGATTTTTAATGTGTTCCCCATATAAGTCTATCTAGAAGCTAGTGACCCCAAGGAAGGGCATAATTTGAACACACTTAATAGTGTTCACAAGACAATGCTACACATCACATATCTTAGTTCTAAACCTTCCACTTTCAAACAAAGATTTTTAAAATTTTCAGTATAAAAGCCACGCGCTACAGTATCTGAAACATTAATGAATAAAAGTTACACTTGAGCACAATATTCTTAACTGTAAAATACATATGCGTCCTGTTTTTGATGTACAAAGCCGTAATGTGATTTTTTAATTTTTTTACTGTAGGTGTTATCATTTTTGGGTATAACATATTTTAAGCCAAAGAAAGGAATATCACTGTGTTGTTACTTGTAGTTTCCTTGCCAAAAGAAATGTAAAAACTAGCGTCCGTCAACATTTTCATTTTTATGTTCTATTTAATTTCATTTCTTTTTTGCTCTAAAACAACTAGAAACCTTCCTGAAAAGTGCCCGTTAGGCAGAAGTTTAGCCGGTCAAGTAAATTTTTGCTGCTGTTTAATCAAATGTCATGCACTTTATGACCTTGTTGTTCAAATCTAGGTAAAAATTTCATTGGTCAGGCAAAGTTTTATGATGGTATGACCAAATGTCAGGCACTGTTTAGAAAATTTTCGAGAAGACTGAGAAATTGGTCTTTTTAATCATGAAAACATTGACCTTAGAGGTCAGGAGGTAGTTGGCCCCAAATCTATAGGTGGACTCCTTTTATTTGTTGTCAGTTATATGTGCACTTTCAGGTCATAAAAAGTTAACAACATGTGAGGTTCCTTAAAAGACTCACCAATTTATATGGGGAGTTGGAAATTTACTGCAATTAGAATCCCTCCTTGTCTGCTACATTCATTTTTCAAACAATTCACTTGTAATTCACTGAAATAAAAAAGTAAAATAGTACATCAAATAATAGAACATTTTTAATAATTGTAACATGCACAAAAATGACATTACAGACATCACTTTTACTAGAATTTAAGTTTACATAGTCATGATAGTTATCACAAACAAGAAACATCAGTTGTTTGGATGCGTGAAATTAAATCACCTGTGCTTTTAGCCTTGTGGTGATAATTACCAGTGATTACTATGCATCTGAACTCTTGTCTGTAATTTAATCAACAATAAAATACAGTCAGAGACATATTTATCATTTCTTGAATATGATTAACTTTAAAACCACATGAAATAAACAATTAAAACACAGGTACTTTCTGACATTTCAAGAAACTAAAGTTACACATGAAGACATCTGTTATATTCAATCAGACAACTGAGGTTGGTTATGATACTATATTTAGTAACATGAGGCCTAAATAAATTGTTCGTTTAGGGTAATATCCCCAAACTTACTAGGTAGGGTAGATAGGGATTATTGATGTCAAAAACATTTTCTTGCAAATAGTATTATTTCTTAAAAATGTCATAGCTTATTATCATTTTTGTTTTTAAAGGGGCTTTCCTCCGTCAAATATTAATAGTTTAAGGTTAGGGTTACCTTTTCTTTCTACCCAATTTTTCTAAAATGTGTACTGCAGCACAGGTGCCAGACACACTATCTTTTTTTTGTGGGGGGGGGGGGGCATATATATATATAGAGAGAGAGAGAGTGGGGGAACCTATGCTGGAGGTATTTTGAATGTATATCAGCTGTTCGGAAATCCTAGCCATTTTGATTTGCCTCAGCGAAAACATAATGCTATCCCTGCTAAATCGTAACAAGATGTTGATGTGCTTCATCACGTGACTATGTCCTTCTGTAAGCTATTGACACGACACATGTCAAAACTTGAAATTTCACCACGAAGGGAACCAATGCTGGTGGTATGTGATATTTGACAATCAACAGGTTGGAAATAGTTTTAAGAGCCTAAATATTAACAAACAAGATATAACAGTTTGAACTGTTTCCATAGAATATATATTTTTATGTCATAGAGGTATAATACGGCACTTGTACTTCCTTGCCATTGAGCTAGCTTTTAAGGCGACGTGGTAGAATGTCCGCTTAGGATACTGGAGGACCCGAGTTCGAATCCAGCTCGGGGCGATGTACTTTTCATGGTTACATTTGGCGCCCAACATAAATAACCCACGTGTTTAGAAATGATATCACCCTTAGAACGTTCCACAGACATTCATACTCCAAGAATTCGAGGACGGATTCTGGTAAGGAGGGGGTGTATGTAATAGAGGTATAATACGGCACTTGTACTTCCTTGCCATTGACATGATTGAGCTAGCTTTTATGGCAACGTGGTAGAGTGTCCGCTTAGGATACTGGAGGACCCGAGTTCGAATCCAGCTCGGGGTGATGTACTTTTCATGGTTACATTTATACAAAAGAAATAAGTTTTATCAAAAATGCTAACTTTAACTGGGTGATTTTGATGTCTATATTTAAGAATTTTTCTAGCGAAATGGATCGAGTACAATTGTATCAGCTCCTTTGATGTCACAGAGATGCACGTGCGGCTATCAATACGTTTGCTGTTAAAGCATTCCATCGATTGTCAATGCTGAATATACCATAAAAAATATTTCTTCATCTGCTTTTCTGTAAATAGCTGTTTTTCGGAGATACCACCAGCATAGGGATACCGCCAGCATAGGTTCCACCACTCTATATATATGGGAAAAAAATAAAGATAGTGCGTCTTGCACCTGTGTACTGCAGTAGAAAGTTTTGAAATTTTATGTTTTAATAGATCTATATTTTGAGGTTGTGGAATCACTTTTGACTCCATACTGTTTATACTGTATTGTCCATGCTAAATGTGAAAACCGATCCAATCTGTTCTAGATAGGCTTTAACATGATGAGTGATCTTCTCAACTTGCATATATTTTGCCTCTTATATCACCTAATAGACGTTTACAAATGGCGCAAGAAATTTCAAAGGGAGATAACTAATCTATTACCAGAATAGTAAAGCCTTCGTACATTAGACAGTTCGTGCTCCCACTAACATAACTTTCGGATGAGACCCAAAACCGAGGACTCAGGTCCGATGTACAGTATCGGTGCTGTACACTGGACATGTTTAAGAACTAACGTGACAGTGTCTCTTGAACAGGACGCGTTCTGTATCTTGCACTATGCCCAGAATGCCAGAAACCTAAAATAACTAAACTCTTATATATGTCGTTGGTCATATGGATTATCCGGTACCACCGATAAAACTCTAAAATACATACATACGCGTCATTAATCACATAAAGGGGATGACAGACACCTAGGGCTGGATACTGAAATCATACCGGTATATTGCAATATATTGCCCAACACTAGTCAGTCGTCATGCACAAAATTAGATCTACTGAAGATGTAGACTAGATCTATAATGCCGCTATTTTTCACTTTCTTTGCTTACGCGGAAAATGTTGATGATAGGGACAGTGGCCGACCAGTCAATAGATCTAACATGATTGTAAACTAACCTAAAGCACTAACGAGAAACATTTTGATCTCTTCAAAACAGTAGAGATCTACTGCTCTACAGGCTACAGTACTGACGATATAGTGTAGACTGAGACGCTGCCAAATTGCACCATCGGCCAAGCATAAAAATGTGCCTCACCTTTTATCATGTTTATCTTGTCCAAAATGTCCAAGGACAAAACAGTTTACACGGTACCGCTTGAAGTCTTCTTTGTCGTTTTCTTTTTCCGTTGAAAAGATGTCCATTGATATTTACCTATCTAGAATCTACCAAGCCAAAATTATGTGCTTACAGCAAGTGCAGCTGACAATGACGTCATAGTGCCCTGACGTCATAAAATAGAACGTGCAGCCTTTCCTTTGAAATCATTCAATATGATAGGCACTTGGTTTCAAATCAATCGATTGTTTAATTCTTTCTAGTCTATTCCCGCACATTCTCGCGTAGATATACATACTAAATATCACGGACATATATCTACACGTAGATCTATATAGGTCCGTGTAAAAATGTTGATGGTGTTTAAGTACAAAGTCGCAATGTAGATCTGTCTAACTATGTCCATGCGGTGCATGAACATAGTTAGCTATGTTGATGCAAGTGCATGAACATAGTGACGCATGCGCAGTGGACTATGTTCCAAAATGTTTTTTGTTATCTGGACAAGTCGGTAATATAATTGAATAGCAGTTATGAGTTTAAATAATACCGTGTTTTAGGTAAACTGTATGTCTGTTAAAATGACCAAATTTTGGAACGGTTTGAACGGGCACTAAATTCCTACAACATTACCGATTTGCCGCATACAAAAAGTATTTAAATTAATATTGTACGGCTATACTTTGCTAAATTTACTAGGGAAAGCGTGGATTTTGTTTTCTTTTTTACACAGCTAAATTAAAATAGAGACCTGATGTAGCATTTGGTAGATGAATTAAACGATATAATGCAATTGCACTGTAATACAAGATTCCATGGGGCTTAAGTCGATATCATTTCAATAAAGTTTGCCTAACATAAAATCCCTTGGATCGAAATAAATTGTTTCATTGAATTTTATAAACGTGCCGTGTTGCATTTAAGAAAAGTAACAGGTTTATTGCATGTCTCTGAAAGTTTAGTAAAGAATTTGAGTTATTTCATTATGTCCAAATAGAAATGTTTAAAATGTATTTGGAATGGCTGAATTGATACTCGTGCGAAAACCTATACCTATATAAACTAGACAGGGTTAGTTAAATAAGTTTTCTTCTGGTACATTAAGGCAAAGTTACTGGTTCAGTTCTGTCTTTTTTTCTCATAAAATAGCGGTTTTTTCCACTTACAACAACAACAGCATCATCGAATTGTTTTAAACAGATTTGGGTTAAAAAAAACAAATTATGCGGACATTTTGTTTTTGTGTGTCGATGGGGCCAGGGGGGGGGGTGAGGGGGGGGGGGTGGCAGAACGAGTTCCGGGTCTTAAGTCCAGAAACTGGTACATTTTGTGAAATAAAAAGAAACAATCCCGATTAAAATATAGAAAAAGAGATTTACATCACATCCCATGCCCTCCATTCCCTTAGAAAATAAAGAATAGTATAAGAATTTACAAAATTTAGATGATGTTGTTTATTATCATTCGGCAATGGCTGCCTGGTGTGAACTACCCTGTCTTCTGTACAAAGTATACATCTCAACCCATCACACAACGTTAAGAGAACATTAAGGTGTGAAGTATGAAAGTAAATTGAGCGATTTATGGCTATTTCACTTTGAAATCAGAGAGTAAGCTTAGATGCTGTATCACAATAAAAACGTTACCCCTCTTTTCTTTTCTTTCTTTATCTAACTCTAATATATTTTCATTTATAATTTTATAGCTTCTTTTGATGAAAAATTCATTGTGTTTATTAACGTAGTAAAGCTGTCAGTTTCTTTGTATTGTCGACATTATTACATCATTTGCGGTAATATAATTGAATGGGTATAAAATTTATACTTCATTCAATAACCTTTCATATTGTGTGATAAAAGTTTCCACAAAAACATATATTAGTAGGCTCGATCAATGTTTCTGCTCACACACCACTGCCTATCAATCATTAAAGGGGGAAAATGTGGTGTAAGGGTAGAGGAGGTTGAGTGTGCGACTCCGGAGCCTCGAGGTCGCGAGTTCGAGTCCCATCAGATGACTTTTGACAGAGACATCTCGGTGTGAATACTGCTCGAACTTATGGAAGCAGTCATCGAGAGTAGTTTAAATAAATTGTAAGCGTTTGAATCCACGTTAAATATTAAAGGAATTTTAAATTAAAACTAAATTGATTATTTTAGTCGACGTTTTTCTGTTTCTCTATTTTGTTCGCCTTCTTTCTTTGAAATATATAAACTATCTTAGTTTTATGTTACACGTGAACTTTCTGACAAAGGCTCGTTTACTTTTTTAACAGAAGAAAACAAATGTGGGTTTTTAATTCAGATATATATTAACATTGAAATGAATGCATTTCTTAAAGAAAAGAAACAGAAAATACGATATATAGAATCTAAACATCACATTACATTCGTTAATACTGTAATTCTATAATTGTTTTAACCAATTCTATAAAAAAAATATCATTACTTGCTAAAGATTTTTTTTGGTTAAAAAATCGTATCTATAAAATTTTACACAGATGAAACACGCACTCAAATCAGAACAAATGATAGTAAAAAGAAGTGTTTTTAACTTACAAAATTGAACGGAAGCTGCTGCAAACAACCAAGAGAACTTGAAACATGTGTTTCATGCATATTGACGCCATTTGTCGGATTCAGACCTACCTTGAACCTATAGCACAACAAATGCTCGTGTTACGTGTGTGGCGCTGCATTTACGGAAATAATAAGTGGTTGTTTTGTGTGTTTTTGCTTTAAAACGACAAACTAAACTCATCCGTAAAACACAGACACGCATATGGTTTGAATACGTGTGAATTGAAATGAACAAAATTGTCTGTATTTCAACCTTTGTTAAATGTAACAGTTACTGTCGGCGTATAGAACCGTGCAGTTCTTCCTGTTCAGTGCGCTCTGGACAGCGAACATTAGTCGAACGCATCTTCCCGTTTCCGGGGCATATTTTTTACTGTATTCGTCCACAATTTATGTATTAAAAACTTCATAGACTGTTGGAAAGAATGTTCGAAACGATGGTCGCATCGTAGTATAAAGTTCACAGGTCAATATGACCGAACTTGTAAAAAAAATCACTTTTCTTTTGACAGTCGTAAAAAAATCACTTTTCTTTTGACAGTCGTAAAAAATCACTTTTCTTTTGACAGTCGTAAAGAATCACTTTTCTTTTGACGGTCTTTAAAACATTGAAGTTGTAAACTAAAGAAAAACAAATATTCTTACCTTTTCATTTGTGCTTAAATTACTGAATTCGTTCGGACCATAATTATCATCATCATCGTCGTCGTCGTCGTCGGCAAAATGATTTGAATGGTAATGTCTCGTTTGACTGTCATCTAAAATACTATTATCACTTCCAACGGAATTTGTCTTTCTGTGAGTCCGCACTCTCCGACGGCTAGCTAACGCCGACGGCAAATCGGTTAAAATATGAATCACCACAAACACTTTGATAAATAGTGTTACCGTTAACATTCTCATTGTGTATTTTGATAGATAACATGAATTGATATTCACTTAATATCTTTCTTCAAAGCACTGAACATTTATTGCACATCTTTGTTTGATAATTTTCACATAGATTTTATTTGATCTTTATCCGAGAGAAGATTTTTCATCTTTTTAATTCGCAGAATAGCTGGTATCATAGCGACAGATTTACATCTTTTACATCTAAAGAAATCAGCTTCTGATAAAATATAGATACTATACCCTCAAATTAATCTTTTCAAAAACTTAAATCCTTGCGAAAGTTATGCTATATCATTCCATGATTTAACTATTCCATGATTTATTCTTTCCTCGATCTACTATTAATCATATTCAAATAACTGCCTATACACCACTGAAACATTTAAACTTTAAACTATATATTAAACAAACATTTTCACTTGATATATTTCCACTTTTTTTTACACAGTAGTTATCAAAATATCGCTTTTTCTGTAAAAATAAGCCTTCGTTATTCAAACATCGTAAATTAAGGTTAAAAACTGACTTTTTGTCGCAAAACAAGCACTAGAAAATAATCTCCCCACTTCAAACTGTAGAAAGAGTTACAAGTGTTTGACACGGTGCTTAGTTTGAGCGTTCTTATTGTGGTTAAATGAAGAAGTTATTTATTTTGTGGATTCGCATGTTTAACACTAGTAATTCGGACTAAAAAGATACTTTTGTTAGATCGCTTCGCGTGCTACTGTTAACGAAATGTGTTTCTTAAACACTATTTGCCGATTTTCTTAATCGGGAAAATCACACCATCAAATAATTAAATCTTTGTATTTGGTCAAACACCGTTATAGATCTCGGGACCAAAATAGATGGTCCAATTTATGTGAATACCTCTTTCGTTACTATTAATGAATTATAATTTATATCCTTTCTGATTGAAAAAAAAATACGTAAATGTAAAAGATATAAACTACCGACAGCTCAGAACAGAACAGAACAGAACATATAAAGGCGATTTTAATCGTTGGAAGCAAACATGGATGTGGCACAGGTGGAAGGAACATACCTTTGATTTTCTTTCTTAAGCTAATGTCTTTTTCTATGCATTTTAAAATTGATATCAGATTGAATAAAAAAACAATGAAATGATTTTTTATGTTCTTCATACCTCTTTACTATAGACAAGGTTAGACTCAGCATTAAAAGGGAACTCTGGCTTCTCTTCTCTCCTACCCTCACGGCGATGTATACCATCAGGAAAGAGGTGTCGAGAGTGATTAATATAAGTTGTATAACTTGTTTCACACTCGACCTTGAATAAATTAGTATAACTAAAGACAATGTTCCAATCACAAGCTATATTGGATTTTTAAACCTGGGACAATACAGGCTACTTTTGATCACTTGGAACACAAATGCAATTAAACAGCCTCCACCCCCACTTCCTCATAAAAAAGGCAAGCATAAAAAGAACACAGAACGCGAAGAGACACGACGCTAGATAACGTGTGACAGGACCGTGAACAGAGAACAAATCTCTTTTAGCTCACCTGAGGAAAACATACTCAATGTGAGCTTGTCACATCATCTGTCGTTTAAAACAGTGTAAGTGTTTTAGATTGTTGATAGTCCCGAGCGGCCCTAGGATTTCTCCTCAGGTGAAACTGCCAAGACCCCCGACAGGCGCAAGTTTTGTAGAGACAGATGCATGTACAAGGGAATCCGGGTACTAGACCATAGCTCTTGACGAATAGAAACATTGGTTCTTTAACGTATCCGTTGTATAGCACCGATACACGTTAGACTACCTCTGGGTTTCTAACCAGTTTATCTGCATATGGGTGGGAAACACTGTAGTGTTTCTGAAATTTCCGGTGTCCCGCCGGAATTCGAACCACAGACCACCGGATTTGTTGTCCAGAGTGTTAACCGCTCGACCGCTGCATCACCGTTTACAACAGCCCTGGTAAACCAGTTCGCCTAGTCCAATTAACTCGGGATTGTTGGGTGGTTAACTTTAAACTTTTTAAGTAGTTTAAGTAACTTCTTTAAACAAGACTAAACAGTCTACAAATTCTCTGAAACTACTGGTGCGATTTCAAATTTTCTTGAACGTTTCCATTGTGATTCTTCTACAAGATTGTTTGAGCTGTCATTGTCGTTGAAAGGGCAATAATTCAAGTCCAGGTGACCTACAATGTTAACACAGCCCTGTGCGGCCGGGTGGTTCTGATATACTGTCATTGCATGGTTCGAGGTTCGAATTCCGACGACACAACTCTGTTTATTGGCTGTTACTGAGTGCTGGTAGACGGTTTAGTGCGAGATATGCTTGTTTTTAAATATGGTTTTAAATTTGAGGTTGTCGTACAAAAGCTCTACAGAGCTTAATGTGCCGATTGTTAGGAAATGAGACGTTAAAGCTTACCTTTTCAAAAACTGTCTCTGTTAAACCGGGATGTACGAGTGTTGGGTATTTTGTAGATAATTCTTGATTCCGTTCATAAAAATACTGCGCATAGCAATGTTTCATTTGTTCCACCATCACATAGCATAGGAGACATGTACATGTATTAAATATTTTCAATGCGGATTCCTGTAGAGATGAAAATGCTATTTTCTGTGAAACACACACCATTTGTATCTAGCTGAAATGTCACACGTACGAATAAACGTTTATTCACCGACGGGACTGTGTTGGAAAAATTACAGCGAATACTAACTGGAGCAATTATTCATTAAACACATTATCAGAAAGTACAAACAAATTGTTTTCTGATGAATATAGATACATCCCTTTCAGTTTGACGGACGAAAACTAATGGAAAAGTGCTACTGCTATGTCTAGTGGAAATGTCACACCTATGTGACGTCAAAGTGACCCAATGTTTTAATATTAAACAAGTGTCACAAGATCTTGAAATAGATCTATTAACCACTAAACTGTTAAAGCTGCATGCTCTCAGATTTCGATGAAAAAATAAGTTCTTCAAACTCTCTGAAAATAACATCTTTTAGAATGAATAGTCAAATAAAAATGTTCCAATATACATTTATGTATAGCATACCTGTATTATATGAAATTATACGCTACCAAATTATAAAGGTTACAAATGCTTTTGAAATTCCAAATACAACCATATAGTGTAGCAGTGCCGTTTAACCAAACGTACCAAAATTTTCAATGGATTTTTTTGCAAATTCCTACCTAGAGTTTTACTTATGTTGTTGATTCTAGCCATTAATTTTACATTTTATGAAAAGTACATCAGATTTGAAAAAAAAATCCAACAGAAACTGAGGGTGAGCAGCTTTAAAATCATGCCTAACGCGAATATTCGTAAGATTGGCTCTTGGATGGTGTTAGGCATACAAATCTCAGCAGGTTTCAATATTTTGTACTTTTATATATTGTGTGTACATATATATGGAGGATTATGTTCTTCGAAATAGTAAAATTAATAGAGGCATGTTTTCTATGATTTGACATATTAACCTACATTTTGACCCCTTTTCAATTTGACCTAGACTTTACCAGGGTCTGTTTGTTACGCGCAATTATTGTAAAATACAGACTTTTATTTTATAGAGACAAGCATTGTTATAAGTTTCATTTCGATCAGGTAGGCCATATAGCATCTTGAATGCTTATAAGGGTAATCTATGACCTATATTTGTGACCTACTTTGTGACCCAAGAAGACCCATTTTCATTCTTGACCTAGAAAGATGAAAATTGTAATCATGTTTCTTAAAATAGTTTCTATGAGAGCATACAGCCTCTTCAGTGCTCTAAAGGAATTTCTTTGCTTCAAGTGATATTACTGTTGAAAGTGACTGCCTATGGTGACTGATGCTGCTAGATCAATGAACATTGCCATAATTATAATCTGTGTACATGTAAGTTCATTTCCCTTGAAAATATCTGTAAAAATCGTTTTTGACTATTCTAGTCAAAAATTGAAAATTCAACCTTTCCGGCATGTATATTTTATTGTGTACCCGTCAGTTAGAGAAATGTTTTCAAAACATCTACCATGTTTTAACACTCATTTTTTAAAATCAAAGTTCGATACAGGCATTTTGACAGGGCAACATAACTTTAAACGTAGTGACTTAGTTTTTTTTGGCTCTAAATGATCCAGTTTCAAACATAAATTCAATTCGCCATTGCCTTTAGATTATACACGACCATTCAAATTTGCATATACCACTTCAACTATCAAACTTATATAAGGATTTATTTTGTATCATACACAATGGCTTTGCAACATTATTTCTCACTTGCTGCACCTTTTTATTTGCAGCTTGTACTAGCTGTGGAGATCTATTAGTACATGCATCAATTATCGCATTTTAGCACAGACTATATGAAGATAAGATAAACCATTTCATGACTGATATTTGCACGATTTATATGGTTTTTGTAGCATCCAAAATTTCTTAAAGCATTGGCTGTACAGCTAAAGAATGATGACAATTCAGAACCATACATACCATCGCAAATTCATTGTATCCAAGATACAGAACAGTAAACCCTATAATAATCCAACAATTGTATCCAGAGTTGATCAAATACACACCTACTAACATCTGAATGATTTTCAATCATATTTTAGGAGTAGAAGCAATTCAGAATTTAATACTGTTGCCCCAAATAATTCAGACTAACAGAAAGGCCACCAGATGGATGGAAAGAAATTCAAAGAAGATAGGCATCTCCAAATGCAAAACAAATTAAAACAAATTTGGCAACTGGTTTTCTGTTTTCGCGACAACAAGTATTTTAAATAATCCTCATTGGCATAAGTTATGAACAACCCAGGGGAAATACCCTGTTGAACAGTGGGAACTGGGGTAGGATTGCAGTAACGCAGAAAATGACAAACTAAGTAAAATTCTAGATGGTTTAATGTCTGATTAACTTATAAATTAATGAAGATCAGTGAGATAAGATCTAAGCTAACAACATAGATAATATTGAAAACAAGAGGGCCAACTTGGCCACAAGTCGTTAATCTGAGCAAGCAGGATTTAGTTTAGTTTATGCTAATTCATTTTAGCTCGATTGTGAAAAAAGCTTTAAGCTAACTGAGTCACTCTAGAGTCCGCTTCCTGAAAAAAACAGTAATGGTGTCACATGAGGAGGTACAGTTGTGACCCTAGTGAGGCTTAAACCTGCAACCTCCGGGGTGAGGGACAGACACCTTAACCTCTACACCAATGCAGGATTTCAAGTTGCTAACCAGGTGCTCTACAGTACTGTAGTAGTTAGCGGACCCTGTGTGTAGTGGTTCCAAACCATCTCTTATTTTCAAGAAGGGAACAATGTAAGGATGCTACAAAACAAGTTTTGTTAAAAGCTGACATGCAGTTTCAGAGAAAAGATCTCAAAGTGAAATGCTGACAATGGACCAGGGAAGAAATGTTCTGGACAACTCACCCATACTAATAGCTCATTCAGAGCCTTCGGCTCAGATGAGCTTAAAATTTAACTCAACGTTTTATATATCATAAATAATTATAGTAAAGCACTTCTCTACCTGTGAACATGATACATATATGTAGATATAATTATGTTAAATCATTATGAATATATAATTTCATGTAAATTATTTTTCGGGATATTTCATATCTGATCATAAAAACACGTCAATTGCTTTAGATAAGGCCAAATAAAAAAAGAAATATGTGTGGTTAAAGAACCATAGTCAGGTCAGACAATTTTTTATCTTCGATAATTTCTATTGTATGTGATGAGATTTGCAGGGGTTTTGTATGATTAATTTAGATGGTTCTACAAACAATTAAGTTCCTTCTTCAAAGTGAATATTACTTGTTTTGCAAATGCTTTGTTGTAGTGATAGTTCTTGTTATTCAGTATTCATGAAAAAATTCAGGTCAGCAAAGAGAAAATAGGCTTGGTCAGGTTACCTAAACCACACATATTTTATTTGACCTTATAATAGTAAACTTATATACATGTTAGAAATAAATAGATCATTTAGCCATAACACATGATATAACAACTTCCATTCTGCAGAATGAAAATCAAGACTTCTTCTGAACTTGTTACCATTTAAATTAATACCCATGAAAAACTTATGAAACTGATGAACCTAGCAGGCTTTACCATTGCACTTTGATATTTTGCAAAGACTTTTTTTTCATGAATAGCCAAAATGTTTAAAGGGAAATAAGGCATTCAACTGACATAAAAATACTGTCAGAATTGTCTCCCTTGTATCGATAAATGATGTAATAACAACCAGGAAACAAAATGAATGTATGATCACCACAAACAGTGACTGTGGTAAGCACATGTGACATATAAAACTTGTACCTGTTTGCATCTGAAACTTTAGTTTAAACTTTTGGGTCATAATATTATCATGACCCAAAACGCATCGAAAGAAAAAATAAGCAAGATGTTGAAGCAAATCAAGCTAAATAAGCTTTCATGGATTGTTGAAAGCATTCATGTATATGCAACAAAATTCTTCAAAACAAAGCTAAAGGTTAACAATAACTTTCTCAAAAATCCAGAGACACCTTTACTCATAAAGCCATTCCTCCCAGAAACAATAAAAACATTACTGAAATTTTTTTTTGCTGCATGTAAATTATGTATGACTTGAATGAATCATTTACAAAACCAATTAGAGCTGCCATAACAACTAAAGACTCTAAAACTTCCGAATTTTATGTTTCTAAATGGCTAAGTTATCTGAGTAACAAGTTCAAAATGTCATGGCCTGCCTGACATGCTTGAAATCTTGGCTTCAATTACACTGGCTGATGGCCGAGTCTTAAAATAGAACCGGGTCTGAAACATCAGTGACGCTGGATCGAACAGCACTTCTTAACTTTCTAAAATGGAATTGTACATTTTTCAATAGCAGTGCAGCCCATTAGTTACTGATATGGGTGCTCTATGAAAGTTTACCGACTGAATTACGATCTCTGCAGATCATGGTCAGAATGCACAGATGCACAGGCAGAATCTGTAGGACCACTGGCTTCCGGCAGGGTAAGAGTCGAACTTTATACTCAAATATGCGGATATTTTCCTGTATATCGCTAACTTCCGGCATCAATCGGATTACTAACAGATAACAGTTAATTAATTAAATGGACAAGTAGTACTGTGAAACTTTGTATACATTTTCCAGCTTTTCAGCAAATTTAAATACCACTGCCTTTAAATAATTGCAATTTAAAGGCTAGATAAAATCGAACTTAATATTTAGATCACTTTACCACAGCATACAGTAACTTTCACTACCTGTTTCTGACACAAAAAATTATACGCATTTATGCTGCTATATGATTCAGTGGTCAGATTTAGTGTCTGCAATCATACGATAAAACCTAAAAACATGTGTATGCTAACGGCTTATGTAAAAAAAAAGAGAACAGATTTTATTGCTTTTTATCAATTTTTTCATGATTAGAACTCCATTAAAATGAAAACAATTGAAATGGAAGTTCACACATACAGAAGTTCAAGTACCTATTAAAACATTTCACATACACGCTCTGTGACACTCATTTAAATTGTTTTTGAACACTAGTTCATCACAAGATAATTGCTAGGTCTAGTTTATGGAATATTCAACAACTTTTGATCAATATGTGTATCTTTTAAAAAAAATATCACAATTCTTGCAGTAAGATCTGTGTTTTGACTATGCAGAATATGTCGTCGACGATACAGTGCCACCGTGTCCAGTCCAGTTGGTGTGTATGAACGTTCCAGGTTTATCCAGTAGCTCATATGTATGGGCTCCAAAGTAGTCTCTCTGTGCCTAGAAAAAAAATCAAGATAGTAACCAAAATTATCTCTTCTGTCATGATTCAGGAGTTCTGCTAGAAAGTCAAGACTCAGGAGAAATGCAACTGGCTCAATTCTAACCTTGAAAACTTCAAATTTAAACAAAACAAGAGCTGTCACTCGTAAGTGATGAATGCCCCCGAAGTGTTATCTCACATTTGTTCAACTACACAAAGTCATGGGTCTCACTAGAAACTCTGTTTAAAGATTGCATAATATGCATTTTTTTCCCCATCAGACTTCTTCAAAAACTGAAGAAACTACGGTAAAATTCAAAACCCAAATATTCGCTACATAAACAACTCATAAATATAAAGACATGTACAGTATTTAAGATGAGCCAGTTTCAAGACTAAAATCCATCACTGAAGTGATAATGAAGGACTGGATTGTTAATGATGATTGGGGAAAAACTGTGTACACTAACTGAATCAATGATCTGTACATACTATTAGGTACATGCCTGTGTTAATGAAAACACAGACAATTACTCCCAAGATGACTTTCCCTATTACTGGAGTTCACAAACTGAAGTCCAGAGATACAGGGGTCACTTTAGATATCAATTCACAACAGCACTGCTTATGTAGTGTAGTGGCCACACAAAGTCTCCCTGTGCTTGAGGTACATGTAAAATACTTGGATGCACTATACATAGCCCCCTGTCCGAGTGTGGTGTGATGGTTTCACTAAGATATTTGGTGATTTGCGGCCCAAGTGGTCCAAGTTGTTCTAATACTGCATCGCCATGCCACAACACAGTACAGTTTCTAACCCTGGTGTATGTCTTAAAACTGTTACATTACCTGAAGTAAGTTTGCAGGCAGTCTAGCAGATCTGTATCCATCAAAGAAAGCAAGCGCTGTGCTGAATGCTGGGGTTGGTATGCCGTGTAAAACAGCTGTTGATACTACATTCCTCCAGGCGGCCTGCAAGAACATGTCACAGAATTATTATCGAGACATTATTTCTATTGGAATCATAAATTTCACTGAACTGTAATGTTTTGATTTTTCTGGTACAATATGATCTACTGTTACACTAGTCCAGCCTCAGGGAAAGACAAACCTGCATATACAAACAAGAGCTGTTTGTAAGACAGCATGCTTGACTATTCTCAGTGCTTGCCAGTAAAAAAAAACATTATATCACCAAATAGCAAAATCAAATTCTGTTGACACTTTACCGGTAAGTATAAACTAGAAAACTCTTGTCATCAAACAAAAAACAACAAAAGTCAACTATGGTAACTTAATTGTTGGAGAGCCCTAAACACTATAGCCAAGTTTCAAAAAACTCCAGCAAGTGGTAACTGATGTATGATAATACCTTGTATGCAAAATTTTTAACAAAAGATTTTAAGTTCGACAAGGGCCATAATTTGTAGTAAATTTAGTCAAGAGTTACCTAACCTGATTTTTTGATACCCCAGAGAACTGTATTCAAGTCTCGTATGAATCTCATAAGTGGTTTTAATGATATGTGTGCATGATAATACATTAGCTACAAGAAATCTTATTTTACGTAAGATACAATAGAACAATACTGCAGTAGCTCAAAGCTATTTTGACAAACAAATTTAAAAGATATAACATGGGTTAAAAATCTGTAGGACATACAAGTCATAATTAAATATTCAATATAAAAATTATGTTAAACATAGTAATTCAGTGGAGTAATATTATTTATAGAAACACCATGAACAGATCACGTTGACCAAGGGAAACAAGCCAAATACTAGAAAAATTAGATAAAAATTTGGTTGTCTCCCTCTAAAGTAATACAAACATTATTCATATGAAAATTGTGGGGAAGTTGCTGATAGATCTAAAAAAAAATGCCATAAAAATGAGAACAAGACCTGTCCCTCATAAGTGACAAATGTCCCCGAAAGAGGTGTCTCACAGTCTGTGTCCTCTCCATGTGCTCAATAATTGTGCCATGTACTTCTATGTCGTATGACCTTGACTTTTGAGGTAGGGAACGTATGCATATATACAGGATTTTCTTACTTTCAAACTCTAAATGTGACCTTGACCTTTGAGGTATGGAGATTGGTATTGCATGTCATCTTGATGTGCTGAACATTTGTGCCAAATTATTTAAAAATCTTTCAATGCATGACAAAATTACACCCAAGAAATAGAACAAGAGGGCCATGATGGCCCTATATCATTCACCTGACTACCATTGGCAATAATACAAGGGCTCATGTCCAAATCAATTCACCTCCCTCTCCCCCCCCCCCCACCCCCTCCCGGGAAGGGTAAATTTTGACCTGGGGGTCATGATTTGAACAATCTTGGTAGAAGTCCAATAGGCATTTTTACATGCCAAATATCTAATCTCTAGGCCTTGTGGCTTCAGAGAAGATTTTTTAAGTTTTTCCTATATAAGCCTATGTAAAACTAAGTGACCCCCCGGGCTGGGTCAATTTGGCCCGAGGGTCATGATTTGAACAATCTTGCTACAGGTCCACTAGCAAATGCTACATGCCAAATATCTAAGCTCTAGGCCTTGTGGTTTCAGAGAAGAAGATTTCTTTAAGTTTTCCCTATATAAGTCTATGTAAAACTAAGTGACCCCCCGGGCAGGGTCAATTTTGACCCAGGGGTCATAGTTTGAACAATCTTGCTAGAGGTCCACTAGCCAATGCTACGTGCCAAATATCTAAGCTCTAGGCCTAGTGGTTTCAGAGAAGAAGATTTTTAAAGTTTTTCCTATATAAGCCTATGTAAAACTAAGTGACTCCCCTCCCCGGGTCCAATTTTTACCGGGGTCTTAATTTGAACAATCTTGGTAGAGGTCCACTAGACAATGCTACATGCAAAATATCTAAGCTCAAGGCCTTGTGGTTTCAGAGAAGAAGATTTTTAAAGTTTTTCCTATATAAAGCCTATGCAAAACTAAGTGACCACCCGCGCGGGGTCAATTTTGACCCGGGGGTCATAATTTGAACAATCTTGGTAGAGGTCCACTAGACAATGCTACATGCCAAATATCTAAGCTCTAGGCCTTGTGGTTTCAGACAAGAAGATTTTTTAAGTTTTTCCTATTTGTTGCCATAGCAACCAGAGTTCTGCATGGAATGGAATTCTTGAACAACTTTGATAGAGCTTCATGCAAGGAACATCCCTGCAAAGTCTCATCAACATTGGCCCAGTGGTTTCAGAGGAGATGTCGTTTGAAGGAAATGGTGGACGGACGGACGGACGTACGACGTACGCCAGATGGAATGCGATCCTAATAGCTCACTCTGGCACTTTGTGCCAGGTGAGCTAAAAATGTAAGATGGGCGCACAGACAGACAGATGCTGTGATTTTAATATTTGCCCACCTTCTTGAGCATAATAAAACTCTGAATTGCAAAAGAAGCACAAAAGTGCAACCAATAAAGAAGACTTGAGGACCTTCCATACAAAACCTTCACCAGATTTCCGAAGTCAAACATGGGCCATAATTTGAACTAAAATCATTACAAGAGTTATCTTACTTGAATGTAGGACATCCCTGATTACATTAATAAAGTTTCAAATAAATCCCGTAAGTGATAAGTGGTAACTGAAATATGTGTTATTATGCATAAAAACTTAAACCAAATTCGATGCATACGCAAATATGACTGTAATAGCCTTTGAGTTAAAAATGCTCTCTCAGTGGTTAGTGCACTAGATGCAAGAGCAGAAGGTTGTGGGTTTAAACCCCAATGGAAGCTGGACTCTCTACTTCATTTCATTTCTCATCATCTTTTGCCAAAAACTGCCTTGTCAAATTATAAAGTTTCTCCATTAGTACCGAGTACATCTCTGTTAACTTATGACAAAGTCCGAAAGTAGGAACGCCAGTAAACAGAAATTCTAAGGGCATAAACTGGCGTGTCCGAAGTATACAGTGACATAGTGGCTAATTGTACAGTAATGATATCTACAGAATACTGCATGGACAGACGGCTTGCTTGGATAACTAACAACAATCCAAGCCCTTTGCTAGATTCCACCTGTTAAAATGACCAAAATGGGGTTGGAGTGGGTGTTACACTCCTACAAGAACCACAATCAACTCTTAAAACAATCTTTGTCTTCAGATATACTTAGAGCCTTATCACTGTATGGTGTTGGGCCCAATATTCGTGGTAGGTCCAGAATTCGTGGTATTTAGACAGTTTTTTCTGTCCCCATTGCTCTCATTAAATAAAACAACTGAAGTTAACCAAACTGTAAATATGTTCCAGTTGATGTTTTCCGTTGATATCCGTTACGAAAATTTGGTGTTCTTATACCTAAAATGTTGCTTCAGGTACTCCCAACGTGAGTCTGAACATTTTTTTATTGTTGAAATGATTGCTTTTTTTAAAACTGTTACTGGAAGAATAGTTGACTGTTTGTTTATATGTAATCAACTGATATTGATTCACAAGACATAAAAATATAATTTTAAACGAGATTCTGAAATATCATATTGGACACTTCTGTTGCGATGTAACTTTTTGGTCGTCCCACGAATTCTGGTGCACATGTTCCTGTGACGTCATAGGTCAACACACTTTATTTTTTGGAAGCTGTATAAACAATGTGACAACCAGCATAAATAAATTAAGTCGTATGTTAAATGTTAGATGTTCTTGGTTATATTTTGACCTTGGTTGTTTCTTTGTTTAATTTTTTGTACCCGGTAGTGTTATAAAGGGTTCTAATTACCACGAAAACTGGGCCAACCAGCATACAACAAAATCAACTAAGAGAGACGTTTTTCTTTTTACAAACCTGACATTTCTGTATCTCTGCCTTGAAAAAGTTGTCCAGTAAGAGGTTAGTAAGCTCAGGGTTCTTGTCAAATGCCTCCTTGATCTTGCCCAAGAATCGACTGAAATGTATTACCAGTAAGAGTATGTAAGCCTACTACATTTCCAACAAATTTCAATAGACACAACTTCTAGAATATCTTTGAAGCTGCAGATAAGAAACAGGTATGACCCCTTTTTGATGCAGTAAGTACAGGTGTGTTGGCATTTTACAAATTTTGTCATATACTAAATGTAACTTGTAATACACCACCTGCCTTTTTCCTTCTTTATTTAATTATCAATCCTTCCAATATCTGTCAGCTTATATTTAGCTCTCGATGCACGACAGCTATCATGTTTTGCATTTATGAAGACACTTGGTAGATACTTTCGGTATATCAAAATGATCCAGTGGTACAAATCATATGGCAGAAAATTTTAATTTAACATTTAAACCTTCGTAGATTTAACATAGGTTATTGCCTTGATGCCCTTCCTTAGGAAACCTACTCTTCAAATTCTCTTCCACATGAAATTTGTATCACTCGATTATTTTTAAATTCATGTAACAGGAGTACATGTATCCAAGTGTGTTCATAAATGCAAGATAGCTAAAAAATAAGCTGGCAGATATTTGAAAGGTTGATAATTAAAGGCAGGTAATATGTTAGAAGTTCCATACAGTATATATTCAGCTTTCAGCAGTATTTAGTCTGAACTTTTTGTACTTTGTACCAAACAGAACAGTAACAATTTCATTAAAATCCTGATTTTACCGATTGCAGAATTTATTTTACGGCCTACGGTGATGACCTACCTCCTGATTATACAGCCTCCTCTCCACATCAGCGCTATTCCACCAAAGTTAAGCTTCCAGCCTAGTTCTTTAGCAGTTTCTCTCATTAACATAAATCCCTGAGCGTATGACACTATCTTAGATGCGTACAAAGCAAATTTGATATTGTCTATAAATGTTTTCTTGTCCCCTTGAAATGGTTTTGTATCTGGTCCTTTCAGTTGTGAACTTGCATGGACCCTTTCTGCTTGAAGTGCCGATAGGCAACGGGAAAACACGGCTTCACCTGTATAAACAGTGATGGAACATTTTCTGCATTGTATACCGGGATTAACAAAGATTCTGAGAACATGAACATGTGATCACCTCTAGGCAGATAATGTCATTAAATAAGAATTTTGATGTCTTTTGGTTGTTTGCATTTAATTTTCCATTAATGAGAATACTGACTTTGTCTTATGAAAAAATATGAATTAATTTTTTATAAATATGCAAAGTATAACTGTTTATAAATTACATTGTAACCGACTGGCATCATTTCAAACTTCACATTCAAATTTACTGATACTTCTGTTCAGTGGTTCTCATGTAAAATCAGTACACAATGAATCTGTAGAACTTAATACATTCTACTGGTAGAAGCAATATCATACCAAAACAATCTGGTTCATAAATGTAAACTGTGAATGATCTGCATTTCCCTAAATTCCAGGCACTTGTGAAAGTTCAACTTCTAGAAAAAGGTCTTAAAATGTATCAGTGAACAAAAAACTAAAATGATATATAGGTGCTTTTACGAACTAAAGGACTAACTTTCTGTCTCGAAACTTTCCATTGTTAGTGAACAATGGGCAATATTAATTTTCTATCAGGGGGGGGGGGGGAATTTCGTTACAGAGGTCTGGGGGGGAGGGGACGTTTTGGTGGGAACGAGGCTCTGCTGCGTCCGTAAAACAGAACCGCGGCGGATATTTCCATCTGAGCCAAGTGTCTCATGATGGAAACTTTTTCTTGCATACCATCTTGCACTTTAAAGTAGATTTCTATATGCAAAGTTATCAAAATGATGAATTATCATGAAAAACAAACAATTTTCCGACGTTGTGTTTGGGAAAGTGACGTCACAATGTTTATAAAGTTACGTCATAAGTAATTCACGAGAGTCCTCTGGCATAGGAGGGGTGCCAGACCGGTTTTTTCCGGCATGGGCAAAATCACCGGAAAATTGCAAATCCGATATGCAAGAAACAAAAGAACTGGATGGAGAGGAAAAGAGGTCTTAGCTGATACACACCTAGTCTCAATAATTCGACTCCAAATAGATATCAGCGCTATTTATCTGGATAGCGCCTAGCAAAAAAATATAACGATATTCATCCGTTGAGTACAATTATTTTGACTAATACACACCTATCAATGTTACAGGTACACCATATTCTAGAGAAGATATAGCTGTCCATTTCCCTGTGCCTTTCTGACCCGCAGTGTCACGGATCTTCTCCAACAAGTATTTGCCATCCTTGTCTTTGTACCTCATAATGTCTCGTGTGATTTCAATGAGAAATGAGTCTAAATCTCCTTTATTCCACTCCTCAAATACCTAGAAAAATTGAAGAGGAACATATGAATACACACAAATAACATACACAACAATAAAATAAGTAAAATATACTCTTTCCTTCCATAAATAAAACTATTTTGTACTTCTCACACTTAACTAAAACCTATGGCAAAAAATTGTTAAATTTACTGATGGAATGCCTCCATTAGCTACCTTCTTACTACAGTCAAATCTCTTTTACTCGGAATGCACTTACTTAACATTACTGGTTGACTACAAATAAAAAACTAAGTTCCGTTACTTGTATATATACCTCTATTTTCAATAGAAATAAAATGCAATATCTCGACATACAATGACTCAAAAAGTTTTAATTCAACAAAAGTTTTACTCCAATTAGTCCCAAAACTATTAATTGATGTGTCAATCACTTGAAATGGTCGGCCGAGTTGTTCACACTGAATATCAAAAAATTGTGCCCACTGGTCTCAGCTTGTGTTTGCTCTTATCATTGTATCAGTTAAGGAATCTTACGATAGCTGTTGATAATTTTAAATATGTCTGACATTTTCAGGGCAAGGGTGACACACATTAAGTTGAGTGTTCAAAATATTATTACCCTTGACACTTTGAGTGTCACAAATTAACTGTATTTCTTTCTCTGCAGTATCCTCTGTTAAAGAGCACTTTATACAAATGATTTTTTTCTCAAACAAAAAGTCAGAAATAAATATGATCGCTTATTTTATGTTTAGTGTATTATAGAGTTTTCTCAGTGAAATAAAAGTGATAATCCACAGTTTTGAAACAGTGGATTACCATTTTTATTTTTCACTGTTTTTGCAATCTTTAACCCGGATCAAGTAAAAAAGTATGCCGAGCGTAATTAATGCTGGAAACCATGTGACGATAACGTGGTTTAATGACATCATTTGTGCTATGTTTCTGATGACGTTTCCCACTATTTTCGATATTTTATTGAAACAAACTCAATAAAAGTAGAGTTTAAACCATAAAATAAACAAAAAAATTGTTGGTATCTATATCACTCGAGAACACCATGTTATTTTCACTCGTGAAAATATCACTTTTGGTGCCCATTCGGTGAAATCATAGCGTGACCTTGCACCGTAACCAAAAATTATCCTCTATATTTTACACAGCATCTAACACCAACCTCAGCCATTTCATCCTGAGACAGACCTAGAACATCTTTCATCAGGTGGTACGACTCACAAATCAGCTGCATATCACCATACTCTATCCCATTATGAACCATCTTCACAAAATGTCCAGCCCCTTCTGGTCCTACCTTTAGTAATAAGACACAGCATTAGTAAATTACTGTTGATGTGTATCTCCAAATACAGGAATAAGAGCAATTGGTGCAAGAAAATATGTCTACAGGAGCCCGACACCATCCCCTTTTCTTCTCCCTCTCCCCTACACTAACCCTCTTCCAAAATGATCTAATGTCATATTCAAGGTCATATCAGTATGTAATAGATACAGCACCATTTGTCACAATTCTTACGTTATTTAGAGGTGGTGTGACCTCCTTGAAATGACATAATGATTAGAGTCAACAGTACTCTTATTTTGTATTAAGCTCTGTTGCGCTATTGTAACTGCTCCCTATTTTATCTAATGCAGATCAGTCACGGTTAAGCTCCGCCCCTATACACAGTGCAAATTATCAAAAATACAGTACATTGTTTTCTTATAGATATAAACATAGTCATGATAGTACAATTTTTAAATGAAACATTATATACTCTTAATGATATTTGTTTGAAACTGTATCTTAC
Source organism: Saxidomus purpurata (assembly GCA_022818135.1). Classification (NCBI taxonomy): domain Eukaryota; kingdom Metazoa; phylum Mollusca; class Bivalvia; order Venerida; family Veneridae; genus Saxidomus; species Saxidomus purpurata. The sequence goes on along the minus strand of JAFMSR010000004.1, from coordinate 26,981,671 downwards.
CCCTAAAATACAATCATATATTATGAAGGATGTAAGATTTACTAATCATACCTTTCAATACAATAAATATGATATTGTACATACTTACCCAATCACAGCAGGGTTCCCCATCCGATTTAGCCGATATAGACTGGAATATATTCTTGATATGTTTCCTGAAATCAGAAAATACAAATCACTGTAATTAAATTACGTGATTTTCGTGTAATAAAATGTTGGCGATTTGCGAGGAGAATTCTCTCGTAGTAAGTCGTTGAAGTGCCTTTAAAATCTTGGTCAATGAAATATTTTGTGTTTGTTTGAAACTAAAATTTGATCATGATCAGTTGTGAAGCTTATTGTGACTTCGAATAAAATTTAACTCATGTGACATCTATAGTAAATTCAGCAAGTCCATTAGTACTTACCAGGCAGCATCAGCCCCTCCTGGCATCAGTGAGGGGCCATACCTGGCCCCATCTTCTCCACCGCTTACACCACTACCTACGTATAGCAGCCCTTTGGCACTCAGCTCCTTACAACGCCTCTGAAAATGTCATACAAATATTTGAAAAGTTTTCTTCATGCAAAAGTCTGATTTGTGTTCCTATCCTATAAAAGTGATATAAATCTGCGAAGGACTTACTGTAAACCTAGAAAGGTTTAAGATGACTAAATTTTGAGTTTTCCCAATAGTAGACATTTTTGAAACTATTAAAGTTACCATTTCTAGAGGTAGCACGAAATATAAAGACACTATGTGACGCTGGTCTTACCCCAGTCTGTAACAATGCAAACTTACATTTGTATCGCTGTACTCCGAATTGCCACCATCTATGATTATATCTCCTTTCTCCAAGAGAGGTACCTGAAAAACAGAAAATATAACATGATTTGACTGATACTAAATTCATTAGAGGATGCTGTGTGCACTAAGGGCGCATTGTTTCAAATCTTTATCTTCATAAGGAGTGGACTTAGAGAACTCCAGCATCCAAGTCTTCTCTAGAAAATGATTCTGCAACATCCAGTCATGCATCCCTCAATAGTACAAGATTTTTAACTGGAGAAACCATCCTATGAAAGTCCATTAGAGTTTTGGTAGTTAATTGACTGTCAAAGTTAAGTAATATATCACAAGGAAGTCAGAATAAAGTTTTTGTTTTCACCTGCAATTAATTCTCATTTTATGCAAAGCCATGTTTGATTATGCCAAGTACTGGTTTTTCCAGGAAGCGGACTCGACAGTGACTCGATAAACTGCAAGCTTTCTTCACAATCGAGCTAATACATGTATAAACTATTATAAACTAAAGATGGAAATTCTATAGATTAAGATTTTAGTCATGGATTGATTCAGGGCATATAATGAAAAAGTTGCCATGGTGAATTATTTACAAATGACTGATGCTTATGAATTTTTGACTAGCAGTGACAGTTTCCGAAGTACCGGAGGTATCGAGGATTCTAAAGATCGAATAGGAAAAGAGTGCACTCTCCCAGCCTACGAGACAGGGTTCGAACCTGTGCTGGCTGTTAGTTTTTGCAAAACTTGCAAAGATTATCTCTGCAAAGCTTGCAATGAAGAACATGATCGTTTCCGTGTTCTGAAAAATCATGTTCAAGAAGAAAAACAACGAAGAGGGGTTGCTCTGGACAGGTCGATTCCTTATCTACTAGATACATTAGGAAAGAAAATGTGTATCTTTTTATGCAATAGTTTTTGGATTGTACATAAAAACATTATTAAAATATTTAGCAGGATACTGGCTCATATTGTACGTGTTGAACAAATAAACAATTTATGGCTAAAAACAACATGAGTCATTTTTAAAATATGATAGCTAAGGAACACTCTCATAATTATGGATTCTTTAGTCAGAATTCAATCTTACTTAATCAAAGAAGAAAAATAATAAATAAAAGGCTTAAAAATGATCGAGTAGCTGGGATAGGCTTAGAAACAAATAGTAAATTTGATACATTCTTATTTTTCACAGAATTTTCTGCATACACAAATTCCCCTTTTTCTCAATAATATGTAAATTAAATAATTCAATTTTCCTACATCATCAAGTCACTCTCTCTGGAAGTCCGTTACAAAAATGTGAATGCAATAAAACTTTCCTGAAATTTTTTCCTGTTATAAATCAAGTTCATGACAGAAAAAACAAATATCCTGGGTGAATGTCAAGTTACTGTGACTTTTTTGTTTCTTTTCAAGTACTTCCTCCATACCAAAATTTATTTTTTTGGAAGAATTGTTATCAAACAGAGAATTCTTTTTTTTTTTTTTTGCTTGTTTAAAATTGCCATTTACCTTGTGTCAAATGTTCGGTAATGATAAAGGATGTGCCAGATTTAGAACCATTTAGGAGATTATTTTGTCTACTGGATAGCATATTAAAATGAATCATGCATAATGGGACTTGAATGAAAAGATATCCGAAGTCATTGACCTCCTTCGCAGAGATATACATTGTAGTTCAGCACAGGGTCTGGTTTTTACTCAATCATGCATTGCTGCAAAAATCTTTATTTTGCATATATTTTATCTATTTTTATATATTTTGCACCTATATTTTGCAACTAATTTGCAAAATGGCAATTAAAAAACATTACAGATCCAGAAATATCTTGTAAGCCTTAAAGGTGATTAATACCAGTTTTCAAATAGTCAAAATCTAATTAATTTTGCGCTTCAAATCAACGCCTCACATGTAATGCACATTTATCATAGAAAAAAATTACAATATACTGAAAAACTAAGTTACACTGAACTACGACAAGACGATACTTTAATGTTGTATGAGTTCATAACGCCCTTTCAACAGTATTTCATAGTCATTTTCACTGGAGCCTGGCTTACCTAACCCATGTTCCTGGGAGGAACCAGTACTAGATACATAATCTTCTATATTGAGCATGGTAAGAGACTGCCAACTTTCTTACTTAAAGAGACACGGTCAGTGGCTGGATTCTAACCCATGACCCTCAGTCTATATAAAAGACTATAATTATATATGTAACAGTGATTTTAAGTCAACGACCATGGAGTCTCATATGATATGTCACTGACTTATCATGCTGATGACGAGTGATTAATAGTTTTTTTTCACTTTTATACAGCAGTGCCAAATGAGCAAAATGTGTTGCTGCAAAGTATAAAACTCAAAACCAATATCAAGAGAATTGCAAAAGAAAGGTATCAATGTATGATATGATGTTTCAATAGCAAATACAACTTGCTCCTCTCCTACCAATCTAAAAGTCCAAGGATCACTTTGAATTTACTGATATTGTACCATAAATATACTGATAGGATAAAGATAAGACCATCTTCTATTCACTCTAAACAATGTTGACATATTCGTTTCTTTTGCATTCAAATCGTTTCTTCACAAAAAAAATTGTCAGAAAGCCTTTAATTCTTATTTTTGAAAATACTGCTCTATCATTTCAAACATTGTTCATCAATTGAAAAAGTTAAGTTAGGAATGTTTTGAATTTTGTTACAAACAAAGGTCATTTCCGCCAGTAAGACATCTTTCTTGGTAAAATAAGAGCCACTTGTACTTGTGATCCTAGTACTTAAATCTGCCAGAAAGAGAAGTATGTTTTCTATTTTTCTGCTGATGAAAATAGACTGGTGCATCCAGCAAATAAATATACACCGTATAAAAGTATATGAGTTTCACTTACCAGCTTTACAATGAAGTCATCGACTGCCTGACCAGCCTTCACAAGGAGCATAACTCTGCGAGGCTTCTTCAGTTTCGCCACCATGTCCTCCAGCGATGTAGCTCCAACAACCTTCGTTCCTTTGGCTTCATTTTTTAAGAACTGTTCAACTTTTGCTACCGTCCTGTTGAATGCAACGACCTGATAGAAAATCAAGAGGTCCTGGTTAAAATGGGCAGCTTGGGTACTGACATAAGTTGACCTTCTCCCCTTCCCTTTTAGAAAAGTTTCACATGTACAGTAAATCCAGGCTTACCTGGCATCTGGTTTTAAAAGAAACTTTAGTTATCAGCACAGTCCCCAATTAACTTACTTTAAATGGAAAACCTGGTTAAACAGGCAATCTGTTTTAACTGGAATGACCAAGTGGTTCCAAAGGGTGCCAGATAAGGAAGGTTTCACTGTACTTAAAATAATTCATCAGTATACATGTTATATTAATGTGATCACAGAAACCTGAATATTGTGCTCCACAGCTAATAACCAATGTTTAGGTATCTCTCTTTACACCTGCCCAGTTAAAGTGATTTATCTGTCCCACTTAGTGGCACTGAGACAAGAGAGATACATTTCTCAAAGGATGGCCTGGCCATGGTTCAAACCCACAACCCTTTGATTGGGTGGCAAACAAGCAATCAATTCTGACTGACTATTATAACATTGAGTATCCAGCCTAAGAACATCCCTTGGGTTCAAATCATACAAAACTTGTTATCTAAAAAAGGGGTACCTGGTCACAGTTTTTCTCATTGTCTTGCAACACATCAACTTAGAGCTTACCCTGCCCAGGTTATTCCTTAGAGGTATCAGGGTTCTCTCTGGGTCAATTTTAGTTTGCGCCAACAAATTCACAAATTCAGAAAAAGTTTGAGGTATGAGCCTCCCTCTGGCAGTATAACGACATAAATAAACTTATACGTTTTGTGTTGAATTTACATCCAATGTCACACATTGGAATTGAGCATTTTTCACGTCTGAACTGGTTACCAGTTTCAAGTAGAGTTAATCAGATTACTCTCTGTCATGTTTATAAAATTAATTCTAATGTTGCCCCTTCATATTTAAGTGAACACCAACCCCTATTAATACTGTTCATGATTATCCCACAAGGTTTAGAGCAAAGGCATATCCCTCCTTTGATGGTACAGGTTTTTCTATGTCAGATAGTAAGAGATATGCTCTTCCAGTGGTCAAAAGTTTTGGAAAAAAATCATTTGCATACAACGGTTGTTGTCTATGAAACAGTCTGCCACAAAATGTGAGGGATGCAACGACCATGTATTCATTTAAATGTAAGGTTAAGGAATATTTCTTAAGCTTAATTTGACTTTTTTTTTTTTAATGTCATTCAATCAGGATTTTTATACAAACTTCTCTTAAGGCATTTTGCTGTGATTTTTTACTGTGATAAATTGTATCTTCCTATGTCATACAATACTATATCTTAAGGACCACAATGGAAATAAGTTTGTTTTAGCTCTTTTTTGTGTTATCCTTAACATATAATGTTGATTGACATGGCTATATTAATTCATACATGTTTGTTTATTGTTTTATTGTACGTATACGTTTTAATTATAAGTTGCCATGTAAATTGTACATTTTATGTTGAAATAAATCTATCTATCTATCTAATAAATATATAGAAATATATTGATTAATGTATAGCTTAAAACTGAATGGTCAAACATAAATTCACATATTTTTTATGACTCCCAACTTTATCATAACCAGTAAATTATATTTACCAAATTCTGCTATTTGAATTTAAGTTCAAGCGAACCCGATCACTTTGTTTTCATGTTCATACAGACTTTTTTATAATAGATAATAATAGCTCTAGTCAAGATCATACTGAAAGTTAATTTGCTTACAGTAGTAATTCATACTGTTATAAGGAAGTGGTGGCTGATCTGAAATCTTTTTTTTTGGGGAATACAATACAACACACTCAGATCAGGTGCTTGAACTTTTACAGTTATTATATTTGTTCATACACAATTATATTGTGTATGATACCAAATACCAGTAAATCAATTTCCGAAGGAGAATAAACCATGCTGACTTTCTAATAGGTCTATTTCTGTATTATTTACGAGAAGTGATCAAGAAACATTATTTATTTGGTAAAAATAGTTGCATTTTGCAGAAAATACTTTCAGGGGCAACCCTAACCCTAACCCTACTTTCAGGGGCAGATGAAAATTCAAACCGTTAAACAAAGAACAAAAGGAACAGAAGCAACCTTAGTACTGTAAAATGGGTGATTTTTGTGTGACTAAAGTTTGGTGATTTGTGAGTTAGCCATACATATTCGCTAATTTTAACTTCGTGAAAGGAATCTTTTCTAGTAGTAAATCTATGTGAAATGAATCTTGCGTGAGATTTTTTTAATTAGTTCAAGTGGAAAATCTGTGTAAATAGCAAAAACTAAATCATTGTGAATGCTATCCAATTTATAGTATATGGTCATTCTATACCAATTCTTAAATATCTACTAAGGAGAGGTACATGGCACTAACCAGTATTCTTTTTAAAATAAAATCATCTACCATTTTTAATGATGAGCCTTTCTAACACATCTGATTGCAATCTGTAACACATGGGTAAAAGAGCTCACAAAGTAGACACATACAAGGTAGAATTTGTTTTATGGCAGAAGCCATGATTCCAATCTGTACTGTATAGCGACATTGCCTTGCAAGGCAAAGTTAAAACGCCTAGACCACTTCAGGCTACCCCAAAAAAAGGCTGCCTGAAAAACTGATATCTACAACTTACAGTAAATCCATGGTCATTCATGTTGAGAATGAGATTCTGTCCCATCACTGCTAGACCAATCAGAGCGAGATCTCCCCTGAAAGTGAAATACATGTACATGCGTTAGATAATATGTGTAAGTATATATATTAAATAGATCCAACTGCATAAAATGTTTATGTAGGGCCATATTCTGTACACCATACTGTCTCCTGTAAGCACGCTGTTTATAGAAGTACTGGCATTCACCTTTGGAACTGCAGGGCCAGAGGTTGAAAGCTTGAATCTGTACACAATTCACTATGATACCAATATTTTTTGTTTTCATTTAAAATGTCATAAAATACTTGTTTACTAAGTTCAGAGGTACATTGTAGCTTTACCGAGGAAGGTGATATAAGAAAAGAATTGCAGACAGGCAGGGGTTGCGAGTGTACCTTGGACCCGAAAACAGCTCAGCCCTTGTAAAATATCATGTTTTCCTGTTAAATGTGTGTTTTTGAGCATTTTCTGCCTCTCTAAGACAAAAGAACAAAAGACCCATTTTACGCTTACATAAGAGCACAACTTAAATGGTTAATACTCATAAAATCGATTATATCAAACCATTATATTTAGAAGAAAATGTATAGTAGATATTTATGATAATTTTCATTCTGTAGTATACAGTACATGTAGTATACAGTACATGTACATGTAGGACAATGTGACACTGAAGCAGAGGAAGGGTAACACTTTTCACTGGGTAAATACAATCAAACCTGTTGTTAAAGACCACCTCTGAATAAAGACCATCCTTCTAATTAATAAAACTAGAAGGAAGAAATTTGCTTTCTATTCATCTACTGATGAAAGACTTGCAAATAAAGACCACCTTTCAACAAAGACAGCTTAAGCTTCTAGCTGTCAGTGGTGACTGTACCCTGACTATTGGTAACAATTAAAATTTCACTAAACAGGTGAGTGTAGCGTACCTGGGACCGAAACAGTGCATTTTAGTTAAAAATACCGGCTATTTTTAACTAACATTCACTGCTTGGGTCCCTGCTACGCTACACTCACCTGTGATCGTGCAATTGTTAAATTTTATGCACATAAAGTGTTATCAAATCTCTCTATATCCATTAAAAGCAGTTACATTTGTATATATCCTAGTTCTGCATGAGCAAAAAATACAAAGTTGGAGAAACATGATTTACAAAACGGATTTAAAAGTGAAAAACTACAATATGACTCAGCAGTAATTAACAGGATGCGGTGTAGGTGGGTTAATGATCAGGTACGGTATCCTGCTCTATATCCTGGTACCTGTGTAATGCAAACGGACATGTTTGAATAAAGATATCGTACCAATACAAAATTATTTGTAATGGATCCTGTCACCACTAGCTTAAATGTTTTTTATCAGGACAAATTTACATAAAAATGAAATGTATGATTTTTGGTTCTCAGGTAACACTACCCACTCTATTATTTTGCCCAGACACTGAATCATTTCTTCAAGATTTTTAATTTTTATATTTTCAAACGCTAAATAAGTCACTTGCAAGTACCATTACAGAGAAAATAATGCTCAATTAAGCTTAAATTAAATAAAATGATTTTGAGGGAAAATACCATATCTTATTAGATCTACCAGGTACTTTATTTTGTTTTAAATTTTCTTCAATTGTTTTCAATTTGGTTTAATGTTACTAGAACCACAATTTCATTTTTTCTTGGCCTTAATACACCTTTAACTGGACTAAAAACTACAACTTAATACATGCTTTTCCTTTTTCATTACACAAATGTACACCGTAGAAGTGTTGTTTAACTCTTTTATGACATGCACATTACAAGTAATGTACTGTGAAGTCAACATGAACAAATATTCTAGAACAGCACCGAAGATCAAACAAAGTTTAATTCAGAGCTCTATGCACTAGAACAGCAAATGCTTAATGTCTCAGGACCACTTTGAAATTATTGATCAAGTAAAATTAATTTACCAATACTAAGGATATCAATAGATTCAAGTTCTATTCACTATAAAACAATGCTGACATAATGTCTATGCCTTTCGTTTATATTCGAGTTATTTCTTCACAAAAAAGTGAGATGTCAGAAAGCCTTTCTTACTTTTTGCAACATTATTTAAAAAATACTGTGCTGTGTAAATTCTAACAGGTACTAAAATTATTGATTTAAAAATCAAAGTAAGGAATGTCTTTGGTACAGTAAATGTCATTTCCACCAGTAAAACACCTTTCTTGGTATTGTACAATCATGTACTTGTGCTCCAGGGACTTTAAACTCAGTGCATAAAAACAATGTTTTGAAAGTTCATGAAACCATTTGACATTTATTATACTACATGGTTGTAAAACTATGTTACAAATAGACATTTGCGAGGTAAGTCGGAAGGCGATAGTGGATGGCAGATTGTGAACATCTCAAAATTATACACATTTCAAATTGGTGATCAATTGTCGTATAAAACATTATGTTTGCAAACAGCATCATTTCGGACACATTATTGCAAATTTATTTAAAAATTGCGTACATAGTATTTAATTTATTAGAGCGATGTCTTTTCGCCTGCAAACAAGACATGTGCATCTCTAGTACTTGTCTGGGAAGTAATTGTCTCGGGTGCGCCAAATCAGAGCTGATGCTCCTGCAACATTTCATTTCAAAAATGGCATGTTCGCCCTTATGTCTATAACGGGCTTATAATGTACCTATTCAAATGATAGCACTTTCTTCTATCTTGACCAGGTTTTTGTCGCAACTGTGATGCAGTATTAGGAGTCCCAACAGATCTTGTGGGAACAGTAAATCATTGGCAATTTGACGCGTAAATTAAACTCTTGGGCATTATTTTGATACCCAAGAAGCCAGATTCTAGACACAGATATTTGGAGGGTTTGGACAGAAAAAATAATTGAAACTCTTTTATACTTAGAAGTCCATTTCTCTGCAAAATTACTATAGTGTATCAACTTATCGGTCTCACCTGAAAGGGAAAACTATTGTCTGCAAGATTAAGTCAGGATACGCATCGAATCCGGCCGCTTCGTATCAAAATTCTACAAAAACCTGCAAATATGGTCTTGCCACATCTCTAATTGACTTGTTTACATGAATTCGTCTACTTCAACTAAAGGCGTGTGGAACCAGCACGTGTTTGTAATTTACATGGTTAAAATGGGGGGCGCATGGCATAGGCGATCAGGTTCTGGCTCCCGCGCTTTAGTTGAATTATAAAGTGATAGGGGTACCGATAAAGTCACGTGAGTGATACTTGTATATATATTTTATGATTGCGTAACATAGAATTTAAATGATTATTCATAAAAGTATAAATCTAATAAGTATAAATGAGCTCTGGCGTGTTGCATATCTTACAGGATAAAAACGAGTATTTGAAAAAAATAGTTTCAATTATTTTTTTGTCAAAACCCCGAGTATCTGCGATTCTAGATACCGAATTCTGCCAGTGTTATCTATAATTTACTTTAATGAATCCATCTATGTCACGCCTAAGTTTTGCACGCAAATATCGTGCGGATTGTTTTGACAGTCTAAAACGTAATACTGTAAGCAGTATATATTATGCAGGCAAATAAAATTCACAGTATGATATAACACAATTTTTATGTCTGGTGAAAGAATCGTGATATTAAGTCAGTTTGATGAGAAATTAATCATATATTAAATTAGTATATAACCCGTTATAGACATGAGGGAGAACATGCAATATTGTGACATGAAGTATTTCAGCTTTGTTTGGGCGCACCTAAGACAATTACTTCCCCAGACGATTAGAGTATGTCATCTCTTGTATGCAGGCAAAAATAAATCGGTTTAATCATTTAAATTATATGTACGCAATTTTAAAATAAATTTGCAATAATGTGTCTCCGAAATGATGCTGTTTGCAAACATAATGTTTTATTCGACAACTTATCACCAATTTGAAATGTGAATAATTTTGAGATGTTCCCCATAAAATGTTCACAATCTGCCATCCACTATCGCCTTCCGACTCACCTCGCAAATGTCTAATACTGAAAACTTATTGTAGTGATCTGTACACTAGTTTCACTCCCATTGGACATAGACATGATTGAGGAAGTTCAATGTTAAAATCTGATTTGACTATCCATAGGTAAAATATTGAAATACACTTTTTTGTTATAATTTCAATTGTTTATCTGTCAATGAAAGAGTACTTGTAACTCAGTACATAGTACATACCGGTATACCTTTTCAAAGCACCTGCTATATGTGTAAAAAATGAATTAAACAAATAGCTTTAAAGGAGCACTCCCTTCACCTAGCAGATTATATTCTCGAAACATAGATTATGTGTTCAATGAATGTAGAATGATAAAATAAATACAATTTCAAAGAAGAACCTATGACGAAAATGCCTAATTTTACCACACCTTCTGTAATAAATCGCATCCACCCATTATTGTACAACTATTGAATGGTTTACAGTACTGCAGTATATTTTTAAACTGGGAATGCATAGCTGAAACTTTTAGGTTAAGTTATAATACTTCCAAAGATTCTAATATTTATGTTTTTCTTAGGTTATTTAGTTTGACTTCAGCTATAGGGTATGTCCCTTTAACACATTAATATTATGTAAATTCTGAATTTATTTAGACATTCACATTTATTATTTAAATATTTACCAAAACTGATAAAATCATACAAATATTTTATTCTTGATTGGGTCACAAAATAATTATGACTATTTTGCGATCTCAGCATTTTTACGATACATGTTTTTTGCCCTAATATACAACAGCCTTGGCAACTGTTCTGCATCACCTTTCATTATTGTCGCAGGTAGAACCCTCCACTCTCACCATTCCTCTTTCTTCAGATGATGTACACACACCCATTATTAACACAAGTCTTTTTATTTTTCACAGTCATAAATCAGTACATATTAAATCACTATCCGGTACAACTGACACTTCTTTTTAATATTGCAACATTAATATTGTACTTTTGTACAATGTATTTTAAAACTTCTCCTGTTTTACTTCACTTAAAAATTCAGTTCCACTAATCTTAATATCATATGTCTATCAACTATTTAGTGATGCTCACAAATTTAAGTACAATAAATCTTGTGAGTATTTACATGCCAAATGTTATCTGGTTAAAATTACTCCACCTGTTAATTGATCTTACACAGAATAAATTCCCTTTGCAAGTTCTAAAGCACCAATCTAATTCAGTTTTGAGGACGAAATTTGGAACTAAAATGTTGCGTTTATGTTTAAACCTGTGTAAAACAGAAAGCTTAGAGGTGTATGCACTGTTCAATTAAACCAATATTGGTTGCTCAACACACTATTCAGTGAGAAAAGTCATATGGCTGGAAGACGGATTAAGACAGATACCTGCATCTTTGATGGGACCCAGGACTGGTGATTATGTAGACTGTGAACATGGAAGGACAGACTCTGAGACTGTACTTGTTCAAATCCTGGCAAAAGCCAGTACTATAAGCAATCGCTTGATTCAAATGATATTTGAAACATCAAATCTGTTAGTCATACATCTGCTGCTGTAAGCAATATTGGTACAGGAAAGTCCAAACAGACTTAGCCCAAAATTAAAAATAGGTTTGTTTGTTATCTCCCGACAAACCCGCTTAAAATGATGCCCTCCAAATACTTTTTTATATGTTGACATGGAAATTTGAGGATGAGACAAAATTAATGAAGATGATAGTTTAAAATTGTATGTTTCATTTTTATTCTTTTATTCATCATACAGATTTGTATTATTTTAACGTAAAAAGTACTATGTAAGAAACTATCACATCAACTACTGTTGTTTGTTTTTGTTCAAATAATAATAAAAAAAATTGCCTACCTTTGTACCTAACTTCAAAAAGTAGGGTCAGGAGACAGCAAACAAAGACATTTTATATAAGTGTGGCTTAAGTGCAGCACTTCTAAACTGCAGCTGGTAATATCAACAAGGAAAAAAATGTGTGCGACATTTTACAGTCTACATTGAAAGTTCTTTTGGAATAAAACTAATTCAATGGTGGTAAAAGACAATTCTCCGAATTTCAAAACATACAGTAAAACCTGTCTCATACAGAACCTGATTTTAACAGAAAACTGCTTCATGTCGGTACTTATAAATACAATAACTAATACAATAAATCCCTACTGAATACTAGTATATCAGGATGATTTAATCTTTTTATTTCAAGGAAAGTAATTTATATTGATTGTTTTGTGTTTGTATTTCCACTTTAGTTAGAGGGAGGTTCATGCAGGGAAATCATATATAGGCTACGAAAACCAAACAGAAAAAAAATGTCAGCCCCGTTAGCTCAATTGGTAGAGCACGAGACTTGTAATCTCGAGGTAGCGGGTTCGATTCCCAGGGCTGACCAACTAAAATTACTAACAGTCTTTCGGATGAGACTAAAACCGAGGTCCCATGTATGAGTGCTATACACCTGGCATGTTTAAGAACCAGGGGTGTCTCTGGAATTGGGATGCTTTCTGTATCTTGCACTATCCTCGGAAACCTAAAATAACTAACCTCTTCTAGGGGCGTTGGTCATATGGGAAACGGGTACCAATGATAAAGCCCTAATATACGATACAAACAGAAAAATATTGGGAGTTCTAACCTAAAGTAAGGGAGGCCAAAATTAAATCCCACCAGACAGGTGTGCCGGAGAGGTATATCGGGTTTCAGTAAAACAAGTGGTATCTATCTGACTACCCGTAAGACAATCTAGATGGGTGTTCAATAGAACACTTCTGCTGCCCTCTTATGCTTTGTCAGAATAACCAAAATTTTGTGACAAAATCTAAGTAATAATTGTGTGACAATATCTAAGTATAAAAAGGGGCATAACTCTGTCAAATATGACCTTGACCTACAAAATCTTTGTCATAAGCAATGCAATTTGAAAGTTTGATGAAGAAATCTTAAGAAATGACTGAGTTATAGCCAAAATCTTAATACATAAAGGGGCATAACTCTGTCAAATATGACCGTGATCTTCAAAATTTGGGGGCATCATGATTCTTTTCTCTTAAGCAATGCAATTTGAAAGTTAGATGAAGAAATCTTAAGAAATGGCAAAGTTATAGCCAATTTAAAGTTTACATGACAAAATCCAAGTACAAAAAGGGGCATAAATCTGTCAAATATGACCTTGACCTACAAAATTTGGTGGCACCACAACCCTTTCGTCGCAAGCAATACAATTGTAACGTTTCATGCAGAAATCTTAAGAAATGGCAAAATTATAGCCAACGTTAAGTTTATGTGACGGACGGATAGATCGACGGACGGACAAAGCGATCCCTATGTATCACCTTTACTCAAAATCAGTAAAAACTTACTTACGGCTACAATCATGACAATGGTAGGTATACATCTTAACATAACCATTTCTCAGACAATTTTTGTTAAAAAAAACCATTTGAAATAATTAATTTTTAATACTTATTAAATATTTTTGGTGTTATACATGTTATTATATCATAGTCATGACATTAGCCAATACTTGTGATACACACAAGCCACTAGCATTTTCTACTGAAATTTCTATTTTTCATGAGCTTTAAGTGCCCCTTTTATGGCCCCATCTTTACGAGCATGAGCAATATAACAAAAATTATCTACCTCCAATTAAAATCAAGGCCAAGCTTTTCAAAATAGACAAATTATTTTTTACTTTCTTATCTATTTATTTCTAAAATAAATGAAAAACTGCAAAATCCAGAGGCTTTTCCTTGCCAATAGTGACAGCTGATCTTCAGTCTCACTCTGAATAGATTTGTCACTAGATCTACTTTCAACTGAGGATGAGGGTTCAAATTTTACTGATTCCTTCGTAACAGAAACAAAGAAAGATGTTCTTTCTTAACAGATATAAGTCTTCTTTGCTTTTGAGTGGACATCATAACATTTCAAAGAATTCTCGGCTTCAACATGATGTCATACTGACCAGTTAACCAATCGGATTATTAGGTCGCGTATATTTCTTCTTTCGGTAAAAGATGAAAACTTGGTCTATACCGTTGACTCATATGCAAGTTTGAATTTATGTTAAACGAAACAAAAAGCTTTTGACAACATAGATGATAGAATTATTATTAAAACAATCTGATAGTTTCAAGGCAACAGAAGATCGTCGTCTTGTTTCATTTTCTAATTATCTTGGTTATTATATATATTTCAAAATTAAAGATGCATAGAGACAAGCGATGACAGCCGAGGAATGACCTTCCCCGAATGTAAACAATTTTTCAGTACCCGGATGTGCAAAATCGAGAATATGACGAAAGAAAGCAACATCATCTGGATGCTTTACTCATGAATCTCAACCGATCTGCATCGGTGTATTAATACACAAATACAGCAACATCCTCAGACCTGACAAGTTAGAAGAACTGGACTAAACAGGCTTACTTAGTATGAGTACTATAAACTAGATACATAACTATATAGATATTCTTGTTTTTAACAATGTTTACTCAAAATCACTCCCACAAGAGTAACCTAATTAATTTGGCGTTTCAGTGTGTCTGATATTTTATAACTGTCACACCTCTAGAAGGTGAACAACTAAAATATCAGCCTAAAAATTCGGTTTGCCTTCGGAGTCGAAATAGTTAGACTGCCACTGGAGCAAATTTTAGAACACTGTTCAGGAATGTGTTAGAACACTTGAAAATATATCTAACGTTATCTTGGCATTGTCTAAACAAATCATTATTAAAAATAGAATACAACTTACACAGGTTCTGCCATTTTTGAATCTGTTAATTAACACACAGGGCTTAGCTCAAATCTTTGGACACAAAATCCGGTTTATGCTCGGGTGACTCGGAATGGAATATTTTTACTAACACACCGTTTTTTCAAGGTCGTGGCCCGGAATGTTTTGGGTTTTATCGATTAGACAGTTTGCGCTTCCTTTTATTTGCAACGCTTTCGCCGTATCTAACCGTAATGCTAAAAACGATTTTCGTTCGTTTGTTCATACAATCATTCGTGAATATATATTTCTAAAAATATATTTTTGTTTATATTTTTTGTAACTAAAAGATTAGAATCCCTTTGACCATGTAAGTATACAATGTATATTATGCTTTGACATATTAATAAATTCTAATATATGTGTGTTCAACCAGGAATATCCTGGTTCAACCAGGTTTCACTTCCCTGTTTTAGACCACTTTGAGGTCTTTCAAATACGATTTGAAAGACCTTGTTTAGACTTACCTGTTTGATTTGAGCAACAGAATCAAAACTGATAAAAACTTAAAGTGACATTATGCGCATTTTTTTCAAGTAAAAATCCAGCTGAAAATGGTGTGTGTACAAAAGCGTAGAGGAAATAATAGCTTTTAACCCAATACATCAAACTCTTCCCGCTACCAGTATGAAAAAATAACTTTCCAAATATTGATTTTCTTATTTGACTGGGAGAGTCAATTTAAGAAAAGAACAACTGCATGCAGGAGTTGCTTCCCTTCCACTGCCAAAATCTCTTCCAACATCAACAACGACACAATCAACTATCATTTTATCAGTCCGATTTTTTTAAAATCTAAAGCACCAACTTCAAATACTAATGCGGCGTACTCATTAATTTAACACATTTAAATGCACAGCAACCAAAAATTGCTTTTATAAAACTATCACCAAAAATACACTATGTGCAGTAAGATGCGCATAATGTCACTTTAAGCAATGAATCTTCTACAGTTTTTTTTCAGCAAACATGATTGACCAAAGTAACATGTTGAGAATAAAAGTGTGTCTCTTGCGCAAAAAAATAACGTCTGCCTTTCCTATTACTTTGTTGTGTTTATATTTTTTATACTTTTTTATTTATGTATACTGTATACTTCCGTGCGTAACGCTACTGCAGTATAGTATATTATACTTACCCTATGCAGACCGAGTTCCTGGGGATATTTTCAAGGTAATGGAAGATCGTCGTCTTCTTTCATTTCTAATCTTGGTTATTGTATTATTCAGTTAAAGATGCAAAGAGACCAGCGATGACAGCCGAGGAATCACCTTTCCCGAATTTAAATAATTCATCAGGGGAACCAGACGTTTCGGCCCCAGTACGTTTCGGCCTCAAGAATTCATTTATCGGTACCCGGATGTGCGAAGCCGATTATTCCACACTGAGGAGCAAAGCAAGGGTTAAATTGAACACATTAAACAAAACACCTTACAGTAGTCTAAAAACAAGAGTACAATCATTATAATGAAAGGTAAAATACTGGAGACTATTCACCGTAACCGTCACCCATATTCAGGTGTATGACTCATTGATAACATTGATTGGCAAGACAGAAACAAGTCAAATGTTTGAACGCCGCCAAATGGAGTGGGGGTTGCGATAATTAGTAATGTTGGATTTAATGTATGGTGATTAACCAAACCTAATCTTTTTGCACTCTAATTTGTATATGGCTGACCATTTGTAAATGTTTAATGCTAAAAAAGATTATTCTACGTCAAGTCTATGGGCATTGTTTCCTCTGTATGGAAATTGGCTGCTGTCACATTATTGAATTATCAAATCATTGAAATAATAATATATTTTTTTATAAGTCTAGAATTCTTACATAAAAATTTGCTTCAATTTATGTTATTCTTGTACGAAAGAAAAATTATTTCCAAGATATAAATTAATTTGTTCCCACTTTATAAATAAAGTTAATTCCACTCCGGCGAGGATTCGATCTCTGATCTCCCCTGTGCCAAGCAGGGATACATAACTCTGCGCTGTAGAGGCATTGATTTTCAGAGCGTACAACTTCGTTATTCACCAATACAGACGTTTGTTTCGGAATGGCGGTACAAATTTATGTAAACATAAGAATTTAACTTCCCGGACACTTTAAATAAGAAGTGGACACATCATAAACTTGGTAGTTTCGTAAAGTATATGCAAATATTTGTTAGTAGTCATTCCTTTTAAATCGGCTATTTCCGTAAAATTTAGACTGGTTCGCGATCTCAAATCAAAAGACGGCCAGGGTACGGCGGTCCGGGGATCCGGATCCGGATCAATAAGATATATAGGGAAAAAAAGAGGGTGTTACGGATCCACTCATAACTTTTTCATTTGTTAATATTTTGATATAATTTCAGCACTAAATAAAAAGCTGAATGTTGCAGCTGTCTGTACATGTATAATTTTGATATATTTGGCCGATGATAATATGTATATTTTGATAAAAAAATGAACGATCAGTCCAGATTTCAGATCATACAGGTTAAAAAAATGGGTATCGCGGATACATTCATAACTTATTCATTTATTAACATATTGAAATAATTTGGGTACCAAATAAAAGCTGACAGTGTAGCTTTTTATTTGGTATAATTGCCATATTCATTGGCGGAACGTGATATGTTTTAATGTTAAAAAGAGCGTTCGTTCCCGAATATCAGATTCGCCAGTTGAAATATATACTACATTAGAAAGCTCACGGATTCAATGTATGGTCTATTTTATTTATTATTTTCGTTCTTTGAAGGTAAGTCATATTTTATTAAAGGTATTCACACAACAGGGTTGTAGGAAGCCGAGAATTAAAAAAATCAAAGTTTCAAAGTTTATTTACAAATAAACCATTAATCATAATTTTCACCCTTAAAAAGAAGCTCGTCGCTGCAACCAAAAGATCGGCTAATATTGTTATAAATTTTATTTCAATTAACAGTAGTTTACCTATTAAAAAGTGATTATCGATTTATTAATTATTTTGTCCTTAGAAGCACTTATAATAAAAAGTTAGTTTAGGTTTTTTCTTCTCGCTTCTTTCTTAAAACTGATAGTCAAAACGTGTTTCTGTATATTTGTCTTTAAGTGCAGTGTTTAGTGTTTCTAGATTAAACATTTTTCTCCGGGTTATAAAATAAAATAATTGTAATTTTCAAAGTGCGTTTTTAGTGTAAAAATGGCCCTTATTGTTGCACGCGTTTGATTGTATATTGTAATCGACTGTTTATTACCAATCAGCATTCAACACCTTTTTCGATAAGGGACAGGGATATGCTGGACCAACTTTCTTTGTTAAACTATATATTAATTCATTTTCATATTGTATTTGACAAGTGTTAAACCCCCCGTTTGCATACGTTTGTACCGTGGTTGTTGTTAGAAAAAGAAATGGATTTTCTCTAGCATTTATTTAGAATATATAACATACACATTGTGACCGCTTGTTATAGCCCGATCGGTGTAAATGGCTTACACCGGAAGCAGACAATAAAGAAAGCCTTTCACCTCTGCAAAAATTGAAAACACTTTATAAACACTTAAGATGGTGTTCTTGACAGCAGTGATGAATACGTTGAAGGAGCAGTTCGTTAAAATTCCTAAACACATGGTTGAGTTGAAATCGCCGGCAAGATTAGCGAGAAGGAACCAAATGAAGAGACATAATCACGTAATGTCATCCGTATTCGCGACGTCTTTACTTTAACAGGCTGGGGATAAGTTGATGTTATAGCTTGATCGAGCTATTTCAGCAAACTTAGTCTTTTTTAGTGACCTAACCTTTGAAATGATATACCTTTTATAAATAGTTCTGGCTTCCAAAACTCAAAATGTCACTATTTTTATATTTTGTTTTTCATCAGGTGCGGCTTTACCTATGCTGTCAACTGGGTACCGTGAAGTTGTTTCAGCTATACCTTTTAATGACTTAAACACTAAATCTCACCGTCAGCTATTGAATTATGATCAGTTTGCATATACAAACCCCTTTGCATAGCTTCGTTTGACCATTTTGAAGCTACAGGAAATGCAACTCTAGCTAACCCAGTTTGAATTACCCCTTTACAATATGCCCATTGAAAAATTTACAAATTTTCACCATTTCATTTGATTATGTCATGATCAGAGGTGTCATTGTGATAACCTTAGAGTAAAAAAAAATGAAAAAGAAAACGCCATTTTAACAATCTTGCTTCTCATTACTGGAAGGACTACTTGCAGTTATTTTATTTTGCTTTCATTAACACTCCATGTGCACCCTGCCAATAATATACTCAAGAGGTGTGTGGCAGTATGAAGAGATAGATAGATGCTTATAGTTTTGTATATAAATGAACATTGTTTATTTAGAAAATAACCTGATTAGCAAGGTATAAAAAACTATTTCTCACCCTAAAATAATTGCGGGCTCCTTCCCTGAAAAGCCAGTGACAGCCCTGAACATTGAACTTGACTAACAGAAACAAAAGGTTTATTTTTGTGTCGCCCTTTCGGAGAAAAGGCGATACATTGGGATTGCTTTGTCCATCAGTCGGTCCGTCACACAAACTTAACGTTTGCTATAACTTTGCCATTTCTTAAGATTTCTTCATCAAACATTGCAGTTGTATTGCTTATGACTAAAGGGTTGTGATGACGCCGAATTTTGAAAAAAATTCCACTTTAAGATTTCTTTATCAAACTTTCAAATTGTATTGCTTATGCCAAAAGGGTTGTGATGCTGCCAAATTTTGTAGGTCAAGGTAATAATTGACAGAGTTATGCCCCTTTTTGTACTTAGATTTGTCATGGAAACTTAATGTTGGCTATAACTTAGTCCATTAGGCCATTCTTTGTTTACTTAAGATTTCTTCATCAAACTTTCAAATTGTGTTGCTTATAAATGACATAATCGTCATGATGCCGCCAAATTTTGTTGGTCAAGGCCATATTGGACAGAGTTATGCCCCTTTTTGTACTTAGATTTTGTCACAAAATTATTGGTTATTCTGACAAAGTGTAAGAGGGTGACACAAGTGTTCTACTGAACACCCATCTAGTCTGTTAATGTATAAATAAATATTCTGATTGATGATTGTCCGTCGTCCGTCAACATTTTGATTCAATGTTGATATAACTATGAAGGAATTTCCCTTGCATGAAGCTCTACCAAAATTGTTCAAAGAATTCCATGCCATGCAGAACTCTGGTTGCTATGGGAACAAATAGGAAAAACTTTAAAAATCTTCTTCTCTGAAACCACAAGGCATAGAGCTTAGATATTTGGCATGTAGCATTGTCTAGTGGACCTCTACCAAGATTGTTCAAATTATGACCCACAGATCAAAATTGACCCCACATGGGGGTCACTTAGTTTTACATAGGCATAATAGGAAAAACTTTAAAAATCTTCTTCTCTGAAACCACAAGGCCTAGAGCTTAGAATATTTGGAATGTAGCATTGCCTAGTAGACCTCTTCAAAGTTTGTTCAAATTATGCCCCTGGGGTCAAAATTGACCTTGCCCGGGGGGAGGGGGGTCACTTGTTTTACAAAGACGTAAATAGGAAAACTTATTTGGTATATAACATGGTCAAGTGATCTTCCACCAGGCAAGTAGACTTGTACCAAGGTGAGCGATATAGGGCCATCTTGGCCCCCTTGTTATATTAAACATGTTAGTTGGCCTTTGGAAACAAACAATTGTAAAGACAGAGGTAATAAAATGTTTAGTGTTTGGTGTTTTCCAATTGACTTTTCATACCTAGTATATTTCACAATAACACGCCCAACAACACGGACATACTACTACTATAATATTTGACATATTTGTATCAAAGTGTAGGGAGATGAAGCTATTAATATTTATTAAAAAAATATTTTGTAAGACAATTATTGCCAAAGTTTCTATGCACCAATAATAATTGTGCATTTATTTTCAAAGCAACACACTATATCTGACGACACTGTAGCTTGTTTTGTATCCTGAGGGCTAGCACTCTTATATGGTATTTCTGATTTGCAGTGATGTAACGGTATGTTTAGTATCAGGATAGAGGTCCTTTGCTACAGTGAACACAAATATTGGATGCTTTAAAACAATTACAATGTACAGATAGGGAGATTTTATTTTTTCATGGCCCTGTCCAAATGACGGGTTTAGTTCTTCCTGGCATTCAGATCATTCTAATGCAAATGATTTCAATATTTTTCTTTTATTTTACAGAAATTCTATGGAAGAAATAGAAATGTGTTTGTAATTGGTGTGCTCAGGATGTTGAAGGCATGGCAGTATTCTACAAAAAGCTTTGAAAAGAAGGCTGAAACTTTAGACAGGGTGAGTTGTTTTTATCAGGTCAATCAATTTAACTGTAGGGTCACCATTATTAGTTCATCTATGATGAAGGCTCCAGATAGCTTCCTGTATTAGCAAGTGTTACTTCAAGCAGGATATTGGGTAGCCCTCGTTTCGTTTATATTAAGTGTTAATACCAGCAGGTTACCCTAATTTCCTAGCAAGTCTATACTCTAGAAGAATACCCTCATTTTATAGATAGTGCTACATAAAGAATTTGGAATGAAAGACGTTTTACTCTGCTGTGTTTTTCTTCCAGCTGTATGAAACTAGAATAGCAGCTGCATGTTTAGAACACAGTATGGACAAGAAGTATTTTCTCACATCACTATCAGAGGTAAAGTCAATTTTATAAGATACCTTACCTATCATAAAGAAGGGTTTACTCTACAGTTAAATAAATCGAGGGTTGACTGCAAAACTGTCGTAAATCCTTCTTTGTTTCATATAAGTTGCAACAGTTTTTTGGTCAACCCTCGAAGTGTTGCCAAGTTACAGTATTTTTGGAGTTGCTGAAATTTGCAACAATAATTTACATGAAATTTGGCCAGACATAATTAGACTAACCGGAGCCTCCAGGGTGCAGTGATGGCCTGGTTGCTTCAGGATCAGAGTGTCCCGGGTGTTTACTATTTTGGAGCCGTGGTTGTAGTGTCCTTAGGCAAGACACAAATAATTCTGTATTGCCTCTCTCTCACTCTTCAAGGTTGATTCCTTTTGGGGTGATTCACAAGAGTGATTAATCTTACTTCTTAGTTGTAAGAACTTGTTTTGCTCACAGAGTAAATAAGTTAGTACAAATTAATGGATATTTGTCTTCATAGCTTTTTATACTGGACTATTTGAAGAATAAGAAGGGCTATCCTACTAGCATTGGCATCATTGATTAAAGTTTTATGGCAAGCTTTGTTTTCTTGTAATATCTTTGCAATTACAGCTCCAATCTAAATGGAGCTTGACATAAGGACAGTACAACATACATGCACACTGTATTATGGAGGTGTGATCCATGACATTTAAGGTCAAGGTCACCACCATGGGTGCTATACTTATATCTACACTATTGTTTAGTTAAAGTTTTATGGCAAGCTTCGTTTTCTTTTCTCTTATTTTTATAACCTTATATCCAATGTTTTGCAAAGGTCTTCAGTCAATGATAAAGGTCATGACATCAAGTCCCATAACTCTTGCATAAATGTTGGCAAAATTAAGCCCTTTTTTGTACTTAGAAATTCCTAGATAAAGTCCTGTGTGCAAAGCACGGTCATGCACATATCTCAGTAACCAACCATGGGATTAATTTGAAACTTTGCTGTTGATTGTTAAGGGATATCAAACTTAGAAAATGCACAGAGGCTTGTTTTGCCTTTAACTGACAAAAGTTTTGTTTTATTGGCAAGCACTGAAAATAGTTGGGTGCGCTGCTCTTTCGGACAGCTCTTGCTTAAACATGAAGTCAGGAAGGATTTTCAAAATGCAGAAGTTTCTAAGCATAGATGCACTGCAAATACAGTTTTAGCTATCCTTGGGGTCTAGAATTTGCCTGTAAAATCTTATATCATATGATAATGAACAGCTTTCCCATCAGTCTGCCCATACAAGTTTTATGGGATGTTTTATCGAAAATGTTTCTTCATACAGCACTTTTTTAAAGCACACAGCCAGTTTCAGGCGGGTAGGGATAGATCCTAGGAGTTTGAGTGGATGGTCCTTAGATTATTTTGTAAAACAAAAAGTGTTTTTGTTTGTTTCAGTTTGATATAAACCTGAACAGAGAGACATTAGCAAACCTGGCTATATATGAACCTCGTACTTTTCAGGTAAGCCAATACAGTGATAATATCAACTTGTGGGAAATGCTTTGATGTAATTCAGTCACTTTTAGCTCAACTTTTTGAAGAAAAGGGGTGCTATCCTACTCGCCTCGGCGTCAGCGTCTGCGTTGGTGTCACACCTTGGTTGAGTTTTTCGTAGAACCCCACTTTATTTCAAAACCATTAGACATATTGCTTTGAAGCTTACCATACTTATTTATCATCATTACCTTCATCAACAGACAAGAGTACATAACTCTGTCAAGGCTTTTGACAGATTTATGCCCCTTTTTGACTTAGAAAATACATTGAATATGGGTAAAATCCACTTATTGACTTAACCCTTTAAGATATTGCTTTGAAACTTTGAATGCTTGATTACATCATAACTGCCATCTGTAGGCAAGAAAAAGTAACTCTGTCAAGGATTTCTTTTAAAAATTAAGGCCCTTTATCAACTTAGAATCTTGGTTAAGTTTTTCGTACCAGTCCACTTTTTGACTAAACTGTTTGAGATATTACTTTGAAAGTTGGATTACTTGTTTACCATCATAATCCCAAAACATGGGCAGGAGAAGGTAATTCTGTCAAGGATTTTTTTAAAATTATGGCCCTTTTTGACTTTGAAACTCGGTTAAAATTTTCATTGTCCACTTGTTGACTTAACCATTTGAGATATTACTTTGAAAGTTGGAGTACTTATGTACCATCATGACACCTATCTGTAAGCAAGAGAAGATAACTCTGTGAAACTGTTTCTTGATTTGTACTTTGAAATTTTCTAGCTCAAGTTTTGTGTGCAACTAGCACTGTCATGCACATATATCATTAACCACTTGAAGTATTAATCTCCAACTTTGCTGTAGTATTTAGAGATATCAAACAAGTTAACTAGTTTGTTAACTCTTGACTTAATATCTTGCTACTTGTGGCCCTTGTTTATACAGATCCTTGTTTTGCTTTAACTGTCAAAGTTTTGTTTTATTGGCAAGCACTAAAAAAGTTGAGCGCGTTGTCCTACTGACAGCTCTTGTGGGTTCCCTTTCTTAGGAAGAAATTAGTGCTGGTACCTGTTCCTTTGTAGAAAGCAGCAGTTATGATCCAAGTGAGGATTGTTTATCAAACTTTGTAGGAAATTGCTTACTAAATTTAAACTTTGCTGTGGAAATGAATCTTAATTGGGGCAGTATTTACTATTAATTGATTTACGCAATGTACTGAGAACAGACTGTTACAAACTGTTAGCAATAATGTAGGTCAGATGGCTACAGAGGGGGAATAGTAATGTGTTTTGGCCAAGTCGTAGGGGATTACAAAAATGTAGTGTAAGCATTTGGTTTAAGATCAGAGAGGAAAAGTTTTGTCATTACATTTGGTCAGAGGGGAAAAGTGTTGTGTTTCGGTCAAGTCATTAGAGAGTCATTAAGTCAGGTGGAATGGAGGGGATTTTGTCAGGTCAGAGGGAAAAAGTGTTGTGTTTCGGTCAAGTCATTAGAGAGTCATTAAGTCAGGTGGAATGGAGGGGATTTTGTCAGGTCAGAGGGAAAAAGTGTTAGCATTTAATCATGCCAGAGTGGAATAGTGTTGGTAGTTGGTCAGGTCCAACGGGAATACATGCAGTGTAATCATTTGGTCAGGTCAGCGGGGAATGGTTCTGTCATTTAGTCCGGTCAAAGGTGAGTAGTATTTGCTTTTGGTCAGGTCAGAGAGGGGAATAGTGTCATCATTTATTCAGGTCAGTGGGGAATGGTGTTGGCATTTGGTCAAGTCAGAGGGTTATAGTGTTGGTGTTTTTGCTAGACCAAGAGGCAAAATTGTTTGCGTTTGGTCAGACCAGAGGGCAGTGTCGTTGGTATTTTACTAAAGTCAGCGGGGAAGAGTGCTGGCATTTGGTCAGGTCAGAGTGCAAAAGTGTTAGCATTGGGTCAGATCAGAGGGAAATAATGTTTGTATTTAATCATGCCAGAGGGGAATAGTGTTGGCTGTTGTTTGTGTCAGAGGAGAATAGTGTGCAAAGGACTGAGGTGTGAATCAAGTGCAGCAAGGTTTATACCTGTTTATAATATCTACTGACTTCTTGTTTGTTTCAGACATTAGTGGAGTTTGTGAAAAAGAGATCATTGGAGACTGGCTTGCAGTCAACAAAACTAGGAAGTATTTATGGGACAGAGTCGCGAGGGATTCTTGATGAATTAAAGAAGGCATCAGCATCGTGATACCAAATACAGAATATAAACAATTTGTTATGTGATATTGTTTAATGGTGAGATTTGTGAAAGATGAGTTTGATACAGCTGTTCTAGTTAATGCACCACCAAGATAAAGGAAGCTGATGAAAAACAGGAAACCATGTTTGTGTAAGGGACAGAGAACACTTTGATATGTGCTCACTTAGCCTTTATCCTTTGTACTTGTCAGAGACATAAAGTACATTATTTAGGAAGGGAAAGTGTGGCTTTTAAGTCATCACATACCCATTCATATCACCAATTTCACAAGTAGTTGTCACTATGTGTTCGAAATGGCATTGTTTACTTTTGTAATATTGATTCAAACGGCTAATTCTGTTTTGGTGTTCAGTTAGTAAATTTCTTACAAAGCACCCCTTTAAACAATCAATGGAACTGTCAAAGTTCAATGATGGACATTAAACTTAAACAGTAAACTTGTACAACTGGAACACTCAGAAGAGATTTTGAGTATGAATAACAATAAAACACAATAAGTAATATGTATTATTAGATAGTATTACAATGTTTTATAAAACATCAAAACTATCTACTACTATACCTAAAAAATTGAAATAAAAGCACAGAAGTTTATTTTTAAGGTTACTTGTTATGATTTACTGTAACTTTATTGTCCTTGCATGAATTTATCATTTTGAAGCTCTTGTATGGTTCCTCTGTGTTTAGTGCTCACTTTAGCTGTATTTAAGTTATTTTTACTGACAGGTAGTTAACTTTACCATCACTAAAGAAAGTACAAGTACTAGATCCCTATTATCAGCAAGAGATTGCACACTTTCTCACATAAAAACACATGGTTGGTAGCAGAGTTCAAACCCATGACCCATTAACTAGTGAAAAATTAGTGATATATAGTCCTGAATCTAACCCCTCAAATACAGAGGCTCTCTCATGTTGATACATGAACAAACAGCTAGACTGGTTACTTCATGATAATTGGCACATTCCAATCTAGGATATAAAAACAGCTGTTCAGAGGAAGTAACTACAGTCAATGTTAAATGGTAGTCTTTGTTTACAGGTGTTTCTATGATAGTTTAGTGTACATCAAAATTGACCCTCTGGGTGGTCACTTGATTTTATCAGCTCATCTTGCACAAAGTGCCAGGGAGAGTTGTTGGGTCCACTCACTGTCACAGCGTGGATGATAGTATTTATTCGTCCCAGGTCAAATCAAGTGACACTCAAGGCAGGGTCAATTTTGACCAGGGAGTCTTAATTTGAATTTCTTCATAGAGGTCCACCAGGCAATGCAACATACTTAATTAGATATCTAAGCTCTAGGCCTTGTTGATTCAGAGGAGAGGAATTTAAAAGTTTTTCATTTTTATTACCATAGCAACAAGAGTTCTGTACGGAATGAAATTCTTTGAACAATTTTGGTTGAGCATCGTGCAAGAAAGCACCCCTGGCAAGTTTCATTAACATTGGCCCAGTGGTTTCAGACGGATGACGGACGGACACCTATACATTTCTATCCTTAGGTATTTTTCATTTTATTTTTCGGACTCGTGGTTATCATTTAGTTCTGAAGCAAAGTAGAGTAAATGACCACTGTACTCACCCTAACCCTAAACCTTAGGTGAAATAATTGACCACAAAATGAGCCAATGTTTTGGCGGACGGACAACGGACAATCGTTCATCCTAAAAGCTCACCCTGGCACAAAGTGGTAGGTGAGCAAGAAATAATCACTCATCTTTGGTATAAGCATTAGGTATATGGGTAGCAGTGATGAAAGTGCTTGCTCTTTTAGTTTGTCAGTGATTTTGTCTCAAGAGTGCTTTATACAAGGGCAGAGAACTTGTTCCGGGGGTGAATCTCAGCATTGCATATGTTTTAACAGTTGAAAACATTTCCCGTTGTTTGAGGTTTATTTGCAAATCTTTTTCACATTAATTACGGTAATCACTGGTTACATGATGGTAATATGTACATAGTTCATATAGTTTTAGGCCTATTATTTGCTAATTATAGCACATTAAACCGGTGGTTTCTGTGGCCTTCTTTGATGATGTTTTCCTGATTTTGTATTATTTTATCGGAAGTGGCTGCTCGTCCGGTAACCGGACGACTAGAATTTTTTTATCTGCAAAATTGTATAGATGCTCAAAACTGGGAAATTACACCCCCCCCCCGCCCCCGACCCCGCCCCCTCCCCACCAAATTTGTTAGTTTTCGGCGCTAACAGCAAGAAATCATTTTTTCCCATATGCACAGTTAAAATAGAACCAAAGACCAGTAACTGCAGAGAGCTTTATACTCATAAGTGTTGTTTGGACTGCAATGGCGACGTGTTCAATAAAAATGGTAAGGACATTTTCATAATGATGTAAGACACTATTCAGCGGGAGTTTTATATATACTGTATTAGGAGTGATTACATGGGCCGCAAAATTTACAATATTACATGCTATAGTAATTATATGATTTCGTACTAAAATGGACAGGTGTCTCAAGATTCATTTGAACGTGACATATCTCTGGGAATTGATTTGTGCTTGCAAATTAGACATAAGCTTTGATTTGACTGTCACATTGAAGTCCGTGGCAAGATCTGGTAGTCCGTTTAACTTTATTTCTGGTACTTCTACGCATGTCCCGGATATCAAATATGGCGGAATATCGAGTTCTTCTACAGCATCAGTATATCGACCATTTGTTGCCTTGAACTTCTTCATTCCGTTCATCATGTCGAACAATGATCTATAAATATGCCATTTATCAAACTTGAATTTCTTGTCTCGGGTGTTACGTTTGAATTGAACCAATCCCCACCGGTCCTGCAAGTGTAAATTAATGGCGCCACATGGTTGCCATGACCACCAGTCGGTTGATGAGTTGGGCGCAATGTTGTATTGACCATTGTTTACAATAAGTTTCTGTTCAGATCTTCCAAACTGAATAAACCAAACCTCATTGTCAGAAGGAGAAGGTTGTGTACGTTCGGCCTGGTTTGCAAGACGTTGGAAAGGCAGCGCTATTTCCACAGACCAGAATTTGTCGTCGTCCCCTGGAGTGTTCAAAGTTCCGTCATAACTGACGGCCTTTTCTGCGTTTGCCTGCCATTCAATATTTGCAATATCAGTAAACGAGGCATCATGCGGGGATTTTGCCAGGATCAAATCAAACATTGTACCGAGGACATTAATTTGTGCCTGTTTATAGTTGAACAATGATCCATCCACATCCATCAAGACTTCAAATCCGTTTTCTTTAAACACGGGTGAGTCGTGTGCCTGATGTGTCGCCCAAAGGTTCTTTTCTTGGATGTACGCACCGATATACATCTTGTCGTTATCCCATCGTATTTTGAACTTCGTGTCGTAATAGGGTTTTGGAAATACCTTACTTCGCATGTCTACAAATTGTTCACTCCACGGAACCTAAAAGATATACAATGACACAATTACCGATTGATTTATTTGCACTTATACAGTATTCCCAATCGTTACATTTTGTTACAAGCATGACACTTACTTCTTTTAATATAACAACACGAAATTTTTTTACTCCCTGCACAAGTTTAGCGAGGAGTAATCCCTCAACCGTTTTCTTTAACGTCATCAACTGAGTGTCATGTATGTGTAGAGTATGAAGAAATCAGCGAAGTAAGGGAGACCTTTCTATAAGATAAAACTTCAAAAGCAATCCCTAAACACCACCAAACAGCAATGCAATCAACAGCCAGACTACACACAAAAGATTGAGTCCTCTAACTATGAGAAATACTATCATACCTTTGATTACACGATAGTCTGTACCTTATGTCTAATACCTTCTTAAAATTTAATGAGTTCGAAGTGACCATCGACATGTTAAATAAAACATTTATCAGTGATTTATACTCTTAGAATAATAAACATTATCATGGTTTATAACCCAAAAATAACGATCTGTATAACAGTTTCATTCACATTGAATATAGAGGAAATCTGTAAAAATCTTTTTTGACTATCGTAGTCAAAAATAAAACATCCATACTTTCGGCTATGTATATTTTAATTTGTATTTGTTAATAACAGAAATAACTTGGTAAAACTTATTTCTTATATGTTTTTGAAGCATTCACTGTGTTTTGAGCATCATTCTTAACTATAAAACAATGTGACTATTTTGAAGGGTAATATAACTTTAATGTAAAACATGTTTCTCCGTACATGTAAGCGTCATACGGACCAGGTAATTTAACTGTGCATTTCTATTTTCTTACCTCAGTCCAAGCATCTTCATTTATCTTCCCGTCAATATTTATAACTTTTCCATTCAAGTGATAACCGATGTAATTTCTCGGAAGTCCCATGTCCCAGCAACCGGCAGAATTCTTTACGCAGGTGTTCTTCAGACTGTGTCGCTCCACAAAGCGGTCAAAGAACGTCTTTACCGTCGGACCCCCTGTCGTCATAGTATTTTGGCAAGACGACCGAATTGCCTCTGCAACGCTCCCTTGTGGAACATTTTTGTTCGCGTGTCCAGAAAAATATCCAACGATTACCCCGATTATAAAAAGTAGCACAGTAACTGCAGTACAAATCCCCAGTATTTTCCGAGTTCTTACATCAACGACAATATATCCCCATGATCCGGGCATTTTCTTTTCCAGTACTTCTGACAGAACGACAAAAAACTATCTGATGATATGAATTTAGTATTTCGAATAACTTCCTATCGTTTCGCGATAAAACTTATTGGAGACTCCAATTTCGCTCGAGTTCAAATGTAAATGACCATATTTTCCTTATTGGCCAGTATCTTAATTCAATTAGCAGACGGTATCCTCGTTAATTCATTTACGCGTTCAGCTTATCAGTTGTATTTTTAATTGTTTTACACAGTTGATGTTCATTGTGTACCAGTTTTCACTGTCACCGTTTGTGGTTCAAGTCAACTTGTGACATTTATTAAGTAAATTTATTTCATAGCCCGTGATAGTAGTATATGCATTGTTTATGCTCTAATTCGGTTCCGTCAAACGAGCATAAATAATTCATAAAATTAATATGTTTTCGCTACCTTATATCTTCCTGAAAAACCCACTTTTAACAGTTCTACATATTGACCAGTCGGAAAACCATACCTATACATTTTAAGGCCCTACTGCTTACAAATGTACAAAGACCCATTCGTACGGAATAATAAAAACAGAAACCATTTACAAAGATAGAGGCCCGTCAGCCACTTGTGTTTTATTTTCGCATATATCTGTATTTTCTTTAAATAAAAAACAACAACTTAACCGATCTAAAAACAAGCACCATACATGTAAAATTTGAATGCAAAATTCAGCAATGTTGCCAATGAATATCTGTAGCTCGTGCTGAACAATATCAATATGAATAATCCGGATCGGATGGATGTCTATATCAATCTAGCTGTATGTCGGTGTGGAGTGCGTAGTAATCTTATCACGAAAGCTGAAGGCACGAAGCATCTAAACGACACGCAGTGATATACAAACCGGTATATCAATCAAATGTAAAATCTATTTCCATTCTTACACGTTAATCTAAACAAAAAATGTTCGAAGGGGTACTTTTTGCTGCGCTTACATGAAGTCGCAACCTTGAACTTGTAGTTTTCCGTGCATTCCTTGCATTTCTTGAAACTTTGGCTGTTCTTTTATAATCCTCAAATAAAACACTATAATTTAGTTGGTGATAATGCTGGCGATACGGGAAGTGTAGAAAATTTTACTACGATAGGTTTTACATCACGTGAATTCATTCACAATAATACCAATCCAAGCGTATTAGCGCATGCACACTCGTAAATGTTGTGTGAAAATTACTCGGGAGGAAATTTCAGCAGTTAAAAATAGTTCTTTGTCTATATAGGAGAATCAACAATAGAAGTAAAAAACTAAGTAGGAATTTGCAAAAATCGATTGAAAATGCTGGGTTTACGGCACCGCTAAACTATCACAGTGTACAACCTCCGGCGTTGACAGCAGTTCCGACGTTGACAGCAGCTCCAAATTCAAATGCGCGTTTTTACGCAGGGTAGGTATTTGTGAATGTTGTTGCCATTTCTGTTGTCTTTGTGAGTAACGGCCAGTATATATTAATTCAGCATAGATCATGGAATCAGCATGTTAAATTATGTCTAAACAGGCGCCGCCAATGAGGAGAAAATCCTTAGTAAATACGAAAGATTTGCCGAAAATCGCGCATTTGAATTTGGAGCTGCTGTCAACGCCGGAACTACTGTCAACGCCGGAGGTTGTACACTGTGATATCGTTTGCCACGCTTTACTATTTGGTAGCGTATTATTTCAAATCTACAAATACATTTTACAGGAATTTATACTGGAACCTTTTTATATGACTATTATATATGTTCTAAAAACGTTATATTTATACAGTTTGAAGAACTTTATTTTTTACCAAAATCTGAGAGCGAGCAGCTTTAATGTCAAAGAATGAAGCTACAATTGTCATAAAGACGCTTTATATTATCAAGTTCAAGGTCAAGGTTTATTTCTGATCAAGGCTTATTACAAGCATGTGATCATACAAACATGTAATTATGTGATGTTCTGAGGAACAAATACACAATTATGTACATTACATATATAAATGTAGATTTCTGTGCGATGCCTTTATAAGGTATATGGAATTTAGGAGAATGAATCAATTTCTGAAGTGAGATAAAATAATCTTACAAAAGGAGGTAAGATTTACCAGTTTAGTTTTGTATCTGGTACACATTGATCTCTCAATTTAATAGAATTTAATAATACTTAGATAAATAAGTTCAAGAGAATAGGGGCATTCAAATAGATAGTGAAATTCGTCCCATACACATTATCGGCCAATAGTTTGGTCATATGACAGTGTCAAGTATCGAGGGTAAACAAACCCAATCAGTCAGTCACTCATTAGACGGTCAGCTGAGTATAGTTTATTTCAACTAAATTTACTTCTTAATACTTCATATTTCCGAGAAGCGGTGACCTAGCCACTGGAATGTCAAGTTCGATCCAAAGTCCAGGCAGGAATTCCACGATGATTAATCATGGCGATTTCCAGGCTCTGCATTATTTATATCGCAAAGCAGGGACTTGATCCTTAAAGATTATGTACTAATGCATGCAAGAGAGGTGATTAGATGGCATCCGCTGTACAGCCGAGATTTTGCTGAAAACGCTTAAACCAATTATAACGTAAGCCATCTAGACAACTAACTCCTTATATAGATACAGCTACATTTTGCTGTATTTCCAGCAATAAAACTTAAAATATTTAATATTGTTAGAAGTCGCCACCTACCTTGACCATTTAAAGAACAACTTATCGCATATATTGCACGAATAAATCGTGGCTATTGTCAAAACTGGTACAGGTGTTTGCAGTTTTGCGCTCCTGTAACTTCAAAATCCAAGCTACACGATTTTACCGTGCTCTTTGAGGAAAACAGAAAAACACTTTAGTTGCTTGTTAACCACAACTGAATAAATGAGGTAGTTGGTGTTATATTGTAGAATACTAAAAAACAAACAATCTACTATCTGTGGTCTAAGTCAGATAGATCACTCGTAGCCGTTGTCTACGTAATTGTCGTTTCGCTGCGCTCGACTCCAAATTACATAGGCAACGGCTACTCGTGATCTATCCTTTACATATCGAGGGGTCATTCCAGATGTACCAATCCTATCGTACATCTGTGTATAGGAGAGATCGTGTTTGCAAACAAAACCCTATATTACGCAATATTTTCTTCTGATAAGAGACCAATGCGGTGGGCAGCAGCCGGAAGTCTGTGTTTTTGTATTGTTAGGGGTGTTTTTTAACGGCCGTAACTTTTTTAAAACAAATGATATTTTAAAATGTTTTATATCACTGGAAAGCTAATAAAACATACACTTTATTCATTATTTTCAATTTTTGTTAAGATTCAAAATGAAAAATGAACAAGCTCTTAACTTACACTGTTTTCGTAAATGGTTACAGCAGCAACAAGCCGTTTTGAAAAATCGGGTGTCATTGAAAACAGTATTTTTTCAAAAGAGATATTTTGATGTGAAAATATGAGCAACAAGAGCATTTCTTAACTTTTTGAATTTTAAAAATCCTTCACAAAGCAAAAAAGTAATGAAAATTCAAAAATTCCTTTCCGATACATAAACATTGTAAACACAACTGTTATTGCCCACCAGCAATCTTATCAAAATTGCCGTGTGACGTCACGGCGATCTGTCCTATTCATCGCCAGACATAGTATATACGCATGACCATTATAGTCAGTTATAAGAAAAGTATTGATGCAGAGCATCAAAGACGCGGCAAAATGGCTTTCAATAGCAAAATGATAAAACCAGGTATTATATAAATAGTATTGCGTGAGAATCTAGCTTCATGAAAACAAATGCTTTCCGCCGCAGTATTTCAACACATCCGGGTGCAGTAGGCCTGTATACTGGATTTATTCAAAACAATAATAAAACTTTACATAGGAAACAAATTTCATAATGTGACCCTTTTACTATTTGTTCGGAAAAAACAGCTGTAACTTCATTAATCGGTATACACTGTAAAGTAACAAAACATTTAGTAACTAATTAGCCTGTTCGAAGTATCGTG
Source organism: Saxidomus purpurata (assembly GCA_022818135.1). Classification (NCBI taxonomy): domain Eukaryota; kingdom Metazoa; phylum Mollusca; class Bivalvia; order Venerida; family Veneridae; genus Saxidomus; species Saxidomus purpurata. The sequence continues at coordinate 26,947,413 of JAFMSR010000004.1, read as the reverse complement.
AGGTTTATGATTAAAAAATTCAAAAACTTTGAACCAACATATTGGTAAAAGGGATAAAAATCAAAGCAAACTGAGAAATTTATGAATAGGCACTCATTCCACTCTATTAAGTATTGTGTTTAAACTATTCTCAATATTATAGCAAAGAATGGTGAACCTTTACCATCTATATTTTCAAATAACCAGATCTGTAATCGGCCATTACCGTATTGTTTATACCAAAACTTAATTTTAAATTGTCATTATCCTTATTACTCTGATATGAATGGAGATTTTTTTATAAATAGTTGGAGAAAACATTTAAAAGGTGGCTTTTAAAGCTGAAATATAAGGGGAAAAAAACAGAAGAAAAAAAAATATAAAAAATTGGGTTTGACCGGAAGTTGACCTCGACTCGTAAGATTAGACGGCCATCAACCACACCACGCAGACTGGTATGCATCACGTGGTTAATAATAAACTGACATTATAATTTTATTATGCATACAAGTTTGTGGAAAAGTTACTAGATACCCATTGAATGTGTCCAAAGTTATGTAATAACAATAGAAGACATATGTATCTTGTATTGTATTGTTTTTTATTGACTTAATATAATTTAATGACTTCATAACAGTCTTTTATCCATACATAAAACAAAGTTAATTTTAACAATAATAATGTTTGATTATGCAACCCATGGTACAAAATTGAAACCTATTCAATAGTGACGCCGTCTCCAGTGGTAAGGCGTTTTAGGAAAAATGGTTAAAATAAACGTGCATTTTCTCTCTCCAAATTGAATTTTACTTTACGCAATTGTTGATAGTGGTTTAATAAAAAGCAGAACTTATTTTTAGGTCAGAGTTCAACTTCAAAGTCATCTTTTCAGAAACAGACAAAAATGGTCGCTCCTTCCGCATCAAATCAGCGAGGACGCGCGCCAATCAATGACTTGTTGCCATTATCAGAAAGAAATAGGAGTAAAAAAAACGTATCGTACGGCATGTAGCATTTTGATAAAGATCATTAAAAATAGTTTCACTAATTTCTTATTACTTTACTAGTTATTTGTGGTTAACAGGCGCAAACCGATAAATTTGATTTCTTTTCTTAAAAGGCACCCATGTGCATATACCCACATGTAGTAATCTTAGTGCAATGAGAATTTGAGACATCCCCTTCAAATAATACACGCGCAAAACGTAATCTTATTCGCTCCTTTGCATGGTGAAATCAACTGTTATAAGTTAGTATGCGCTAATGACAGACTGAATGTGGTATACGCTCGTTTCTTTATGACCTAACAAAAATGCATTATTGATTTCATTAAACGATTGACATATTCACAAAAAAAGAGTTTTATTTTTAAATTGACTTGTAATTGAATCGTTAACTTAATACATTAAACCTTTGTATGGATCATTCGGCCTGTTCAATTTGATCTGCCTGAAACAAAAGACGTTTAAAAATAGACTTTTGATTAATAAAAGTTCACAAATACTACAGTATTTTTTACCGATTCTAATTCAAGTGCCAGGCATTAAATGTTGAAATAAGGAACAGTGTGATTTTTGAAAGAACACAACATATAAAACTTTACAAGTTTTTTTTTCAATTTTATTAATGTAGATACCAGTCAAGTTAAATATGTAAACTTTAAAAAGGAATTTGTGGCTGAATTAAGGAATCGTCCATTCAATTTCATCAACAATTCAGTGATGAAAACGATTTCAAATTAACAGGACTTTTTGACTGAGGCACAATGGGCTGCTCATCGTCAACACCGGCACGGACGACCCGGCGGAAGAAAAGGAAGAAGCGGAGATCGCGGAAAACCGACGTTCTGCGGGAATCTAAGGAGATGTCCTTAAAAAGACAAGCTGCTCCGACAGAAATGCCTGTATTTTACAGTGAGGGCGAACATTTTGCTGCACCGCCAAAAACCTACAGATCGGAACACATGGAACCAGTGGTAAGACTCGAGTAAAACTGTTATCCCAGCGTCTGCATCAATCAGTAAATAATTACATCTTATTATTACAGTAAACTCTGTATATAACGACTCCAGATAGAGCGAAATTGCAGATATAAGGAACAAATTTTTCTGGACCCGATTTTATTATAAAAACGCTATACGGATATTACGTACTACGGATATAAGGAACATATTTCAATGGTCACAAGGAGTTCGTTATATACTTAGGCTACTCTACATTAATTATCATGAAATTACGTTTTTGTATTCATTTTGGACAATTCAGACAAGAAATACATTGTACAATTTTGCTTAAATTTGACTAGTGTTTTTATTATGATATTGCAGCGTGACTTGCCTGTGAAAACCGTATCAAGAGTGATATTTAAACGAGCTACTTACACGGGTATTTACAATATAAAGGTGCATTACGCAGACCATCACGAGTGTCGTATAAGGGGCGCAGAGTTCTTACCGAATGGTAATTTGATAGTTTGTGATCAGCCCAACCAGACCTTGAAGTTATGGAGCACAACCTTCCAGTATTTAGCACACTTGGTTCTCCCTGGTAAGTGGCAATATAAGACATATTCTATAAATATTTCGGAACTCCCTTAACAGTTTATTGCACCGTGGCGCATGTTTAGATAATATAAGATAATATAAAATACTTATTCCAATCAGTTAAGCACGATTCGAGAGATTTCAGCACGGTAGTCACCATCAATAATCGAACCAATCATCTATGGGAGAAAGAGTCAGGGTTTTTATCAGTAGTAACCATTTAGAGCTGATTGGACTGATATATGATTGAGGCCTAATCCAGTACAATAAAAGTTGTCAACTACAGTTATTTTGCGAAATAGAATGCGCTATTTGATTAATTCTTAATTTTCCTCCCACCAGGTCGACCACACACGCTTTGTGTTCACTCGTCTAACAACGATGGTTCGGATGTGTACGTAACCATTCCAAGTGACCGAACAATAATGGAGTTCTTCGTGGACGGAAAACTTATTATACCGGGCCAAAAAATAAAGACGGATGGCTGGTGTTACGGGGTTGCACCGTATAAACATGGCCTTGTCGTAGGGGTGGGTTCTAAAATAGAATTTATGGATACAGAAGGAAAAATATTAAAGACGCTTCAATACGCACCAGACGGTTCTTCACAGTTTGGTTCCCCTTTTCATCTGTCGGTCACAGATGCCAACAATGTTGTCGTGTCGGACTCACTGAAAGGATTTGTTATGTGTTTAACTCCAGACGGCGATGAAATATTCAGGTAAAAGTTATATCTCATTAACTCAGTGTTATGTTTCGGGTGTACGCAGGTTCTATAAAAGCCCTATTATCATTTTAAATACCCATAAATAGAACAATGAATTCACGGACAGAATAATGATAAAACTGTTAAACAATGTTGACGTATCCCTTTCTTTTATCTATTTGTTTATTCTTCATGAGAAAGAGTTATCCGAAAGTCTTTCCTATTTTTGTAGTATCATACAAACAATCTTGCGATATACATGGCCATGGTATGTACTTTTTGATTTAAAAAGCAGTGTCGTACAAATAACTTTCATTTTTATATGTAAGACGTCTGTTTTGGTATTATATGAGCTGCAAGCTGCACCAAGAAATTTTACACCCAAAGTGCTCGTGGGACTTTAAATTTCGTGTTGCCTCTACGACGTCTTGTACAACAATCCTATCATGAATTAAAGGTAGACCAGTGGCATGACTTACTTGATGGCTGTATGATTGGGACTATACCCTACACGGCCTCCTTGTCACTCAGCGTCATAATATAAAATATAAATCATAACTGTTATAAAATATTACAAATTCCGTAAATGATTCAATGGACTTCTTTATTAACATTTCCACATAAAGGCTTCAGCAGGATAACGGGAATGTTTTCGCAACTTCTATTTAGTCTGCGGAAACTATATAGTCTCAAGAATCAAATGGTAAATACAGTATGACAAAAACAACATTCTGGATAAAAACACGACTTCAGTACAACCTCTCTACAACAACAACAACAACAACACAGGGAATATCATGAGAGGTTGTTGCTATATAGAGGGTAATGTGTTCAGATTTAACTACTTTGGAAAATAAAACACCTGCCTTTGTATAGAGAGTTTTTTGCTGTTCGGAGGTGTTGTTTAGAGAGGTTGGACTGTATGTCGTTTCATACCTATCTACTTTTACAAGACGTTTTTGGTACATGTGTGCATCTATGTAACTAATATCAAATTAACCAGCATTGTCATTACTTGTATTGTGATACTCGATGGGTTTTCAATGAATGCTTCTTTAACTTCTAGATATGATGAAATGGGAATACCACACGGGATGATGACTGACAAAGAAGAAAATCTATACATATGTGGTAGGATGCTTTTATTCACTGTTCTAAACATTTGTCAACCAGTTGTTAGTTAATCAGACAGCAAAACAGCACGAAAATCTTTACAACAGTTTTAACATTTTGGGTTTCGTTTCCAGAACCTGTCAAGTAACAGTTTTCTGATATACTTATCTATGAATAGTTAAGGTCGCTGACTGGTAGAGCAAAAGAACCTTAGTGAGCGCACAAGATCTATAGGTTCGAGTCTTGTCAACGTACTGGCTGTTTATGTGAGAAATTTGGCCGTTTCTTGTGATGAATACTGAGGGATATCGTACTGGTACAAGGATGGTGCGGTGGTCGAGTGATTAACGCTCTCGACTACCGGTTCGAATCCAGGCCGGGCACTCGAAATTTCAGAAACGGTTTTCAGTGTTTCCCACCCATTTAGAGATTAAATGGTTAGAAACCCAGAGGTAGTCGTGTGTATCGGTGCTTTACTCCGGGCATGTAAACAAGAACCAAGGGTCCTATTTGTAAAGAAACTAGGTTTTCGTACCCGGATCACCTTGTATCTGCATCTGTCTCTCTTCAACCTGTGCCTGTCAGGAGTCTTGGCAAGTTCACCCAGGGAGAAGTCCTAGGGTCGGCCGGGACTTATAAACAATCAAAGAAAAAAAATACTGGTACATTGCAGAAACAAGTTTGTTTGTGTTAACTGCACATAATCAATTTAATAGAAATCAATTAAATTAAATATATAGAACACTGGTACATCATGGAAACAATGGTTTACGTGTTATCTACACATATTAATCTAAGTGGTTCCTGAAAAAGACAAAAACACTGGTTGAAACAAACTTACAAATGTATTTAACTGCTTAGCGGGGAGTCTCAAAGTGTTTCTGTACGGTAAAACAGACATTAGGTTTAAAAGTCAAATCTGTGACAATACCATTTTTGCATCCAAAACTTTCAGGCAATGAAAAGGGAGCTATTGACGTGCTTCACCAGCTGACAGTTAGAGGAGAGAAAATAAAAAGTTTGCTGTCATGGCGACACTTGGGTTTTACTCCAGATGTCATATGCTTCAGGGAAAAAGACAAACTTCTAGCTGTTTGTGGGGAAAACGACAGAATTAAAACATTCAGGTAAGGCACGGCTTGCAATCAAGTAAATTTTGTATATAACGTTAAACTGAACATATATTCGATAACGTCTTTGCACAAATATGCCGCCGGTTACTGCTGTGAATATACATAGTTCCCACATCCAAAATATTTACCTCCCTTGTTCTGAATTGGCAGCCATTTTGAATGGCACAACTGATAAAGCATTAATAGGAATTTTTCTCAATTATGTGATAATTAAGAAAATACCAAGATAATTCATGTTTGACAACCACATTTTCTTGAACCTGCTGAGTCATCTGCCCATATCAGCATCATATATTAATTATGTTTATAAATCTGAGTAGTTTATAATTGTAAAGTAGATTGTTCCCTATTAACTTTAAGGGAAGTTGCCTTACAAAATGGCTGCCAATTCAGAGCAAGGGAGGTAAATATTGTTGATATGGGAACTATGTATTGGGGAAATAATTGTTTCTAAACTTTAGGGCCTACTTATGGTGGCATATTACCGCCACACGTTAGTTAACTGACTTTCGTGTTAATCATTTATTAAAGTGGAATTATGCACATTTTTATTTCAGGTAAAAATCCAGCTGAAATAGGTGTGTGTAAAAAGGGTACAGGAAATAATAGCTTTTAACCCAATACACCAAACTCTTCCCGCTACCAGTACGAAATAATAACTTTCCAAATATTACTTTTCCTATTTTGACTGGGAAAGTCAATTTAAAAAAACTGCATGCAGGAGTTGCTTCCCTTTCACTGCCGAAATCTCTACCAACAACTACAACAATACAAGGGAGATCACTGCTGCGAAGAAACGAACTATTATTTTATTTGTCAAACTTTTTTATTTCTAAAGCACCAACTTTAAATACTAATGCAGTATTATCATTAGTTTAACACATTTAAATGCACAGCAACTGAAAATTGCTTTTATAAAACTGTCACCAGAAATACACTATGTGCAGTAATGCGCATAATGTCACTTTAACATGAAAGTCAGTGGATTACTTCTCAGTTGACTAACATGTGGCAATAATATGCCACCATACCTATTACATAATGAGTTAAGAGTATCTAACTTAGCTAACTGTAACAGATAATGTTATGTACATGCGAGTTGTTTTTTAATGTCAACAAACGATGTGTTTCAGGATTTATGTATTTCTATATTTAAGATGTAATTGTTGTTAAAAATAATTTATACACCGCATGTAGCATGTGATAACATGTTGCATTTTTTTTGTTCCTAAGCAAAGTAATTGTACAGGGAGGGCAGAGGAGATGTCTATGGTGTGGTCGTTTGTGTCTCTTTGTGTATGACATGTCGTGTCCCTTTTCTTCTCATTATTCATATCATTAGTCATCTCATTTTCCATCTCATAACTAAGGCGAGAGCCGTGTTTTTTTTCTCTCTGAGAAGCCATTGTTTTGTGCCGGGTTTTACAGGTAAAATATGGTTGTCAGTAACTCATTTAATTCATGCATTCTGTCTAGTCGATTATACACTTGGGGTTGTTTTGCATTATTTCGATGCGCACTGATAATAGAGATTCTAAAGGCGAGACCGTGTTTTCTTTTCTCTCTGAGAATTGCCATTGTTTTAGGCCTGCGTGTATTTACAGGTATCATCCTCCTTCCTTTTTCCTAAATGAGAACTCACGAGTATCCGTGACATTTGGTGGCCAGGTGGGGGTATGTCACAGTTCGGACTTAGTTCACAATTGGGGGGAATATGTGTAAGCGGCCCGGTAGCTCGTCGGTGGTTGCCCGTGGGGGGAGGGTTTCCGGTATGGGCATTTTTCCCTGTGACTTGGCGCCCAACGTGGGAATATATACTTCGAGATCATGTTTACCTTGTTCTCTTATTTTTATCCCGTACGAAATTCGAGGAGAATTTCAAAGATGGGGGGGAGTATGTCACAGTTCGACTTAGTTCACATGGGGATTGGGGAGAATATGGTAAGCGGCCCGGTAGCTCATCGGTAGAGCATTCGCCGTAAGCGAAGGGTCCCGGGTTCGAGCCCCGGTCTGGCTGCACATTTTTCTCACCCTGTGACATAATGCTATTGCGATGGGGGTATTGTTGCTGCTGCTGCTGTTTTTGTTGATAAATGTAACAAAATAATAAAATTACTTCATAGAAATTTACAACTCTACAATTTCTGTAATATCATTTTCGAAATTACAGATTGGACACTAAGACTTCCGGAAAGATATATGCCAATGACGTCATAATGGACGCAGACAGAATTCAGACAGAAAGAAGTACAAAGGAAGTGCAAGAGGTCATGAAACGACTGCTTAAAAGATAATAAAATACTGGAATTTGGACTGTTTTCCATATATATGGTTGTAGTTTCTGTAAAAAAATGAAGGAACTAGTAATATTTCATGATGTGTAAATGATGTTTCGTATTTCATTTGCAAATGCGGTAACAATTGAGAAACTGTATTAAGAGTTCAACAGTCACAATATTCCATGTGCAGCGTTACGGTATCTTTACCATAAACTTATTTTAAAGCCCCGTGATTACCCTGAATTTGATCCAACAGTATAATTAATTTATTGGCGGAATGATAGAACTATGTCCTGTTACCTGTAAAATGATGTTAATGTATGATCTTTCGTATTCACGTAATTTCATCACGAACAGCGTTTTTATGCGCCTTTCGGACGTATTATGTTATGGCTGTGCGTTAGCAAAATTTTACCGGAGCCATAACTTCCACATTGGCACTTCAAATTCATTTCAACTTTGTGGAAATATTAATTGCTATATAGAGTTAATTCCCCTTGAGATTAAGCTGCATTGGAGTTATGGCCCTATGAAAACTGAATGCACAATTGCGAAGGCCAAATTGCACAATTCATGCCCAAAGCAATATCTACCTCATAAATAATGCAATTTAAAAAAGATGGGCGATATTCTAGCCCACTATGAAACATTTAGAGAAGACTGGGTGTACGACGGGCGATAATCTCGCATACAAAGAAACATTTAATAGAGACTAGGTAGTATGACGGGCGATATTTTAGTCCACTTTGAAACATTTAAAAGAGACTGGCGGACGATATTCTAGGACACGGTGAAATATTTATACGAGACGTGAGTATAACGCTCATTATTCTAGGATACTGTGAGACATATAAAAGACACTTCTGAGTACGAAGCTCAATATTCTAGCACTCTTTTAAGCATTAAAAAGAGATTCGGGAGTATGACGCTCGTTATTCAAGCACACTTAAATAATAGATCTTAATAATAACAGTTAACTGTAGACAAATGTTTCATTTTCGCTGGTAGCCAGTTCTAATAAAAATTTCCCGGGAGCCATTAACATAATAATGGCCCCGGAATCATTGGCACGTGCAGTCAACACTAACCAAAAATGGCCCAGTGAGCAGTTTGGGCAATGAACATTAGCACAGGTCCCCTGAACCAATTTAGCCACATAGTAATCTAATGACCAACAGCAGAAACAAAATTAAAAAAAAAAGAAAACAACCTTTCAACTAGGGAAAAAACAAAAGCAATGATTACCTGCACTGTATCCCTGAACTGATCGTCATGCTCCTCTCCTAACATTATCTGTTTCCGTTAATTTAAGAAACAAAATCCAAACAACAACAGAAATTATGTAACAATACGCTTACCTTCTCTTTCGAATGATTAAAAACTGGGTTTTGTTTAAATAAAGACCGTAAAAGCGACCAGGAGCCCATGATTTGTAAATGCATGTATACAGTTCCATTAAAAATGGCGTTACCTGTTCAATTACTATTCATAGACCTGTAAAATGCTATACCATACAGTACTGGAAATGCAAAATCTTCTCAGGTACAAATACAATAGTACCACCTACGAGTGTTTGATCAATATACATTTCATTTTTGTAAAATAAATATCATGATAACTTTACACGTTACATTTGAATTCAGTATGTTTTCACTTGCTCTGGTCCAGACCAAACAGTATCAACTGAATATATCACGTTAGGTTGTATTTTGGACATCAAGCAAATTTAGCAGCCATATACCTTGAGACACCCTTCTCTTTCACCATCATGCTGATGGGGGGAATACTGATGTAAGGTTGCACTATCAGAAGTGGGTTGAAGCTGTTCAAAACTTAAGAAAAAGAGTACATGTAGTAAGTGACAGAACCACACCCTTTTCAAGCGAGAAGCAGTACGGTATGGTTGTGGTTTTTAATTGACAGGAAGTAGTCATACTGCAAGTCATCACTGATGCAGACGAACCAGATAATACTTTGAATTTCATAAAAATGCAGGCAGGTCATTTAAAGGAATAGAAGGTTGTTAGTTAAAACAGGTAATATAACATCAGTTCGTGTACTTATTATAGTAATATTCATTTGATTTCGCAGCAAACTGCGAGTGCAAAAACAGCGTTTGTTACATTTTTCCTTTTGTCAAAACGTATAAAAGCCTCGGTATAGCGCTAAACGGAAACTAGCTCGTGAACAACTGGATACTTTTGTCAGCGATTTGTGTCAATCATGTTTGATTGCACGTTTTGATGACGCCATCTCTGAGACTATGACTAGAACAGAATAGAATCTTTTTTTCCTAATTACCTAACACACACACAGTAGAAGCTGCAAGCCTGCAGTATGTACAAAGAGACATAAAGTCGATCATATGCTTAATTAGTTGTGGAGTAGGCCTATTTGAGTTATAACTAGAACTATCACTGAAGGTGATGAATACCCCCCGAACACCCCACTGACACAGTATATAAGATTCATGTAACATGTGATGCTTTTATAATGGACCTGCACAACTTAAGGCACGGTACTTACCACTTCTGTGAAGTAAAATTGAATTCTGACCAAGGGTTTTGGAGAGCGCGTGCGAATTTACTATCTCGTGCCCCTGTGACCTTGACCTAGAGACCCACAACATGGACCATGCACAACTAGGCATGGTAGTTATCACTTCTGTGAAGTATCATTAAATTTTCACAAGGGGATTTGGAGATTCAGCGTCCACTAGATTTTACACTCTCGAGCCCCTGTGACCTTGACCTTTGACCAAGTGACCAGAAACATGAACCATGCACAACTAGGCATGGTAGTTATCACTTCTGTACCATTAGATTCTGACCAGGGGTTTTGGAGATTAAGCGTCAACAAAAAAACTCTCCGAGCCCTTGTGACCTTGACCTCTAACCTAGTGATCCAAAACACGGACCATGCACAATTAGACATGGTACTTATCACTTATGGGAAGTATCATTAAATTCTGACCAGGGGGTTTGGAGATTTAGCGTCCACAAAATTTTACTCTCTCGAGCCCCTGTGACCTTGACCTCTAACCTAGTGACCCAAAACATGGACCATGCACAATTAGGCATGGTACTTAACACTTCTGTGAAGTATCAATAAATTCTAACCAAGGGTTTTGGAGATTTAGCGTCCACAAGATTTTACTATCTCGAGCCCCTGTGACCTTGACCTTTGACCTAGTGACATGGTCAACTAGGCATTGTATTTATCACTTCTATGAAGCATCACTAAATTCTGACCAGAGGTTTGGAGATTTAGTGTCCACAAGATTCCGTCTACAGACGGACGGACGGACAGACAAGCTGAATCCAGTATACATCCCTAACACTTTGTGTACGGGGAGTATAATAAGTCCGCTGATGTTATAATAGGTCTCGGGCCATTTTCGCATTACCGGGGCTATAATCAGTCAAATGCCTCACAGCTCCATTCATTAATCTCTAAGTTAAATATTTGAAAGGACTGGGGAGTAAGACGTCCAATATTCTAGCACACTGTGAAACACTTAAAAGAGACCGGTCAGTACAAAGGTCGAACATACTGCACATTGTAACAAAATTGTTACAAAACTCCTGCAGCAGTTACTTCCCCTTTGCAGCAAAGAGCGGAACGGAACAAGTCAAATAGCTAAGTTTGATGGAAGGAATGGAGCAGGGTTGCGAGCAGTTAGATGCAAATTAAACACCAAATATTTGAAAAATAGTTAATGCATAATATTTTCTGAGTACTGTATATTTTAACAACAGTTGTTGAAATTTATTTTAAAAAAAATACAAATTTTAAAACATGTATTTGTGGCCGTTTTGATAGTACATGCGCATTTATCTTTATTTTACTAAATCACTAGCTGAAGTAAAATTCAAAAGATTGTTTACATGCTGTCACCTGATATTTTCCATCGTCATGTGGTATCCCGTGTATGCAATGATTTGAAAGCGGAGCTCATAAAATCAAATAAGATTTAGCGAAGTTGAATAAATTTGATTCGCATTTCCCGGATCTTTTTTTTTGCTCCTACATGTACCTGTACATTTTGTAATATTATTAAATTCGATTAAATTTGAACATGCATGACGCAATGCATTTGGTCACGTTATCACCCGAGTTTAACGAAGATTGCCTGGTAGTTTACGAAACGGATGTTAAGTAAAGTACAGGAATCAGGAAACGGTGTTTTTGTTAAATACTCCAAAACGTGTTCTTACAGACATGATCAGAATGCACTTATGGTCTATCGCGGCTGGATTTCTTATACAGTCCTGTAACATCGGTAAGTTTGTGTACTCTAACCATTTTTATTCGTGAATGATGTAATAGTTTTTTTCTAAAACCATGTTAATTATGTTATATTCGTGTTTATAAAACACCCCAAAATGAACTAAAATAACTGTATTAGTTAAAAAAATATCCATAGTTACTGAAACTGACAAAGCTTATATTCTTAATGGTTTTTCGAATTGGAAAGATACTACAGTGTCCTTTAAAAAGGATAAATCCTCTTAAGTACATGTATCACCTTAAATAACTTAATTGAGTTTATGTTGTAGTTGATAGTAACGCAAGAATATAAATAATTCTACTAAAATTACTCAGATATTTAATATCTGTTCCATTGAAATCTTAAAAAATCTAACATAACTCTCTAACAACACACTCATTATCTAGTAAATGCGAATCTAAAAGCATACAGAAACGTGGAATGTTCTCGAGAGAAAGCACTCGAACTCCCTTCCAATATCCCATTCATTTTGTCCTATCGTGCTTCATCATTTATGGGACCCCATTATCCAACCGCTGGACAACTTTTCAAGAGCCGGCGACGGCCCTGTTTTGCAGTGTCTTGTTTGGTAATATCTGCCGCGTGTATAATGGTATTTTTGTACACGTTGTCATTTACAATATTTTAACATTAGATCATATCTTTAGTCACGAGAGACTCTATTTTATTGAACGACCAGTATGTGGACTGGTATTGTAATGATTGTCTTGGTAACGAAAGGAAACATGGCCATGGGTTGATTTAGGGATTCTAACTACAGTAGAACAGTATTCATATGAAGTCTGAAATTTATATGAAATAATTTGGCCTCTACAGCTGTTTGTGAGGAAGGTGACTCCATTTGAGTCAATTCCAGCTTAATCACATTGACGCTGTGTTTACCATCTTATACAACATTTTCAGCAATTAAGTTTTTCAAGTTTTATAGGGGTTTTATATGGAAGACAATTACTGCCACAATTGCACCTTGCTTTGTGATATTTAATTTTGTAATTTTTTTACTATTTGTAAGATTATGCTTTGCCGTGTGTCATCAAATGATTTATGCTTTCTTTCAGCAAATAAATGGGTTATTCCTTATGTTAAGTGCTATATTTTAAAGTGGCATTATGCTCATCTTATTGCACATAGTGTATTTTTGGTGACAGTTTTATAAAAGCAATTTTTGGTTGCTGTGCATTTAAATGTGTTAATGCCGCATTAATATTTGAAGTTGGTGCTTTAGAAATTAAAAAAATGGACAAATGAAATAATAATTCCTTCCTTGGCAGTGATCTCCCTTGTGTTATTAGTGTTGCTCGGCAGTGGAAGGGAAGCTACTCCTGCATGCATTTGTTTATTTCTTAAATTAACTCTCCCAGTCAAAATAGGAAAAGTAATATTTGAAAAGTTGTTATTTCATACTGGTAGCAAAAAAGTTTGTTGTATTGGGTTAAAAGTTATTATTTCCTCTACCCTTTTCACACACACCTATTTCAGCTGGAATTTTACTTTAAAAAAATGTGCATAATGTCACTTTAACATCTGAAACTATATTTAATATATCATTTAGAATATAAAACAGGTTGATTATGTCTTCTTGTATATTTTCTTGTGCAGTTCTAACTTGAATCATACTTTAATCAGAATAATTTTCTTGCATTTCAGGATACGCGTAAGTGAACACGATACAGAAGACTTTATTTTACATAAATGTGGATGTCAAAGGTCTCTGTTTAATGATGTATAACATTTTACTTGATGGGACTGGCTGATGAAATGCGAATTAACGTATGTTTTTTAATGTTTACCTCACAAATTAGAAACGTTTTATGACAAACTATAAATATACATATGAAGAAATAAATTAATGTACGGAACGAAGAAAACGGAACACTTAACACTTGTTAATTTATATAAGAAGAGGGCCAAGATGGACCTATATCGTCAACCTGGCTACCATTGGCTATGATACAAGATTAACAATCGCGTCGCAGTAAGGTTGCGTTTTGACCTTTGGGTCATGATAAGAACCGGATAAATTTCTAAATGAGGCTCGTCTATCTTTCAATTTGGGCAGTATCATTAGTGGTTTAAAGGGGTGTTATATGAAATATTACTGACTGGGTAGCGAATAGTGGCGATCACTATCATTCTGCACCTGCAAAGGCCATCTCATTTACCGCTAGCAAGATAATGGTTAAAGAAATGCAGGATAAACCCCAGTGCGCGAGTCTGCAATTTCCAATTTTGGCGACTAACATACTGCCCATACAGTCAAAATGACAAATCTTGCTGCAGACTTCTGAAGGAATCTTTTTGTTAGTTGGCAGACCTTTGCAGTTGCTTGATACAACTTACTTTAGAACTGTTTTGTTGTAAGTTTTTATTATCTTGTTTATGAGAATGTATAAGCATCATTTAAACTTGTATTGTTTTCAGAATGGTATTGGTAACAATGCCTGAAGTTAGAAATAGACAACTCTTCTTTGGTTTAAAGAAATAGCAAAGATATATATTTATTTTCTGTGCATGTCATTAAAATAATAATTCATGGCAAAACTAGTATACTAATTGAGAAATGAAAACAAAGCAAAAACAAACATCTATGTTACAGAAACGAGTGTTAAAAGGCTACATGCAATTAACTTTTCAGACAGGAAGAGTGTACGTTCTATGGTGAGACGGAATGTTGCGACGCTTGCTGTACCTACAGTTGTTGCACCGAAAGTTATGACTCAAGTGAATGTGATGACAGTCTGTAAGTGAAGCTTTAGTTCACTATTTCACTCACGAAGACCTCATGACGAGCTTCTGTGTCACCCTGTGTCCGTCGTCGTCCGTTGTCAACAAATTCTTTCGAACGGCTTTTCCTCTACGATCAACCCTGTATCAATTGTCCTGGCACTGTCCTCTCTGAGATTCCTCCAACTCTAGTCAATCAATGTACTAGGTCTTAAACAAAGGAAATTCTTCACGCTGTAACAACTGGCATGTTTTCAAAATGTCTTAGAAAAGTTATTTGGGTGGCTCTGTAGTAATATCATTGCTGTCAGGGATGGAGCTGTGACTATAGCAGAAGGCGCAGGCGCGATGTAAATTATTTTCAAAAAAGTCAGACGTATATGGCATGCAGTAAAGAGAAGAACGTGGAAAAAATCTATGGCTGACCATAAATACCTGGAAAATCTCAAAGTACAGAGTGTTTCATAATATAGATCTGTAACTGTTCTGGTTCTGTACTTTTCAATGAGTATCTTAAAATAATGATTAAATAAAAGTAGACTGAATAAAGTTTTGTTGATATAACATTGTAGGTTTTATATTTACAGTTAAACTTTTAATTATAATCATGCAAATATTCATATTTCAAAATACATGTACCAAACAATGGTTACATTCTTTATACACTGTAACTGTAGTTCAGTTCCAGAAGTCTTATTGTTGTTTAACGCTCGTTCCAACCGTGCTTTTTGTCATTTTAACAGGCGGGCAGTTTAACTAACAATAGTTCCTGGGTAGAACCAGTACTCGACTCCTGTCCTCCGTAAGAAACTGCCAACTTTCTCACATAAAGAGACGTGGTCGGTAGCAGAGCGCAAAATCATGACCCTCAATCTGTGATTTTAAGTCAGCGACTCCAGTCACTCAACCACGGAGACGGACAGATTAAGCTGTTGTTCGTTCAGCATTTCCTCTTAAAGAGCAAGAACATTCCTAATGTCCAATGATTCTCGCCGAGTTCCTTGCTATCAACACTTCCAATGCATTGATAAGTATTTGTAAACATGCCATTAATTGATACGTACATTCTAATTTCAGTGGGGCCGGTTGGATCATATTTATTATAGTCGCTTGCGTTCTCCTCTTTCTTGCTCTCATTCTAAGAATGCTGTATATATACAGAGGATGTAACGACATGTTTTCGTCACCGCCAGCCACTGCCAATTATGGTACGTTTTCCTTTACCCCTTAAATTACATAAACGATTAAAGCAAATTAAGATTCTTCATGAATACGACCTTATTACAAAATGTTAAGTACATATCCATATTCAACACAGACGCCTTAATATCTCGTGCAAAGGGAAATCACCAGTACGCAGAACAGCGCAAAAATCATTATCGACAAGACTTACCGGTACATGTACTGGCAAAATGCAGGCCTTTTTAGAGTTCAATCCTTACACCTTAAGCTGTCTCGATTGATAAGTGATTAACAAAATTTAGAACATAGACGAATTTAATCTTAACTGAACTAGGACAAAAATGACATGTTTTATTTTAAAAGGTCACACTACAGTAGAACGGAGAGAAGAGAACAGTGCTGGTGGCTCTACTGCTACGAGAAACATTAGGGACAAGAATGGTCCACCTCCATCGTATGGCAGTGTTATGAAGGATCAGCATAGCCAGAAATAAATTGGTTCATCTCTGTTGGATACTTACATATAAACAGTCTGATTGTGCAGATTGATTTTGCTCACTTTTACCTAAAACATGAACGAAGAAATATTAAACTAATTTGTGTGTACATGTATTTTGAACTGTCAGTAGTTTTTTCTCGTATACTTACGCATGCTTTTTTGAAGTCCCTGGACCACATTGACAAGTAGCTCTTATTTAACCAAGAAAGATGTCTTACCGGCGGAAATGACCTTTATTTGTACCAAAACATTCATAATTCTACTTTTTAATCGATGTACATGTTACAAATATAGAGCAGTATTTTTTCAATGATATTGCAAAAAATAAAAAAAGGCTTCCTAGCAACTCTTTTTCGTGAAAAAGTGATTTGAATACATTAGAAATGAATATGTCAACATTGTTTTAGAGTTAATAGAACATGGTTCTATCATTATCCTAACAGTACATTGTGTATATTTATTTTACAATATCAGTAAATTCAAAAAGATCCTGGGACTTTGAGAACTAACATACATCAGGATTTTCTGTATCAGTACAAAAACGTAAAGTGCACGGCGTGTCTTGCTCATACTGCATCGATGTATAATATGTTATTTGGTTTTTGACTTGGTATGTGAATATATTACCCGCGGTTTATTAGACGATGAAAATCACTGAAACAGATATTTTTTCAAGCACGTGTCATGATATTTCGGATTATATCGATTATAGTTATTATTATTAGTGATTTGTAGATGAAGTAAAGCGTCAGTAATTGGTAAAGATTGACATCTCCTTTGTACATTGATAAACTGTACACGCATCCAACATGGTTGACGTAGGGTACAAAATAGGAAATTTCATATGTATATTACCTGCCTGGCTCGTTAAAATCAATTTCTTGTTATGCAGCGATGACCAATAAAATGGCTGGAAATGTCTTAAATGGATGATAAATATTGAATATTAGGTGTATATTTGTACGGGAGACCACCATGCTACAATAAATACGTTTTTATCTTTACAATAGTACACTTATGTCAAAGATGAATAAATACGGAACATGGCACAAACCGAAATGATTACTAAAACAAACGGTTATTATGCAGTAACTAACTATTCTCGTTAGCGCTGGATACGACATAACACAGCCAACTTCCCACATGTCAAACGGCTGTTATAGTATTCAATTTATATCTTACAAATATTCTGATCAAATGCATATCAATATATACATCGCTTTTATAAATTATATTTAGCTTTAAAGACATTGGTTTAAACCTCAAAACTGTTTCTGATCAGTTGGGACAGCGACGCTTTTCTGACCATCCCTCTGTGCATCCCTCTGTTTGGCATATAAACATAAGAAAAGGGGCGTTACTCCGCTAGCCGAAATAGCAATCTCATTTTGACACATCTCAAAATCTCAAACAGCCGCAGATTTCATGGCCGGCGTAAGGTCTACGAAGCTAAACTATGAGCTAATCAATGGTAGATACACTTTGCTTTCCGAAGATGTACAGATTCCCTCGGCAGATAGTTCTGCTTTTGATGCAGATTTTTTCGCAACCGAAAGTTATACCCAAGACACCCGTCTTGTACGATATGTTGCTACCGGCTGTTTGCATTATATTGTATCACTAAACACGTTTAGCATGCTGAAATAGGCTATGAATGCAACTGGGTTTTGCAGACATGTTTGGAAGAAGGGAGTAGTGAACAACTTCAAATATCGCCTTCTGACTGATCGTTGGAGCCGATATGAATGCGATTACGGCACACGAAAGAAAATTAATAAGATGTTAATAAAGTCCGAAAGTAGGAACGCTGGTAAACAGAAATTCTAAGGGCATAAAGTCCAGAATATGCAGTGACATAGTAGCTAAATAATAACCCAGTGATAGCTAAGTGAATTGTGAAAGAGTACCGTAGAGATATCCCATGACAATAAGGGCACAAAGGGAAAAAAACGAGAAAGTAACAATTGAAATGCAGGGGAAAAGTGAAAATCACAGTAGAAAAGGAATATACAGCGATGTTTGACGAAGAGTACGTGAGAACGGATAGCCGATGACAATGGTGAAATTAGCGTTTTAATGCTTAGTAAAGGAACCTTTGAAATATTGAAAGAAGTTTGTTCAATTAAAGACAAACCATTGTGTTTCGAAGGCATTCAGTTGATCTAAGTAGGTGATTTCAGACAAATGGCACATGTTCCCAGTGTTCTTGGTGATGATGATGATGATGATGATGATGATAAAAGTTACTGTTTTCAAGTGTTTTGAAACAAATGTCTTTGTGCTTAGTCTAAAGAACATCCCTTTGTCCAATCCTGCAAAACTATTAGCTACAAACTGGGTCTTAATACATGTATATTAGGTTGATCCATGCAGTTTAAATATGTGTTTTGCTGAATTGCTGTGATTTGCCGATAAGTAAATGTTTTGTCATATGATGCGCAACGTGACAAAAGGGCCCTTATGTGTCAAATATGTCATATCTTTTTAAGTAATTATGCTACAGTTTAAATAAATGTATCAAATTAAAGAGCACGTTTATGAAAACCATCGAATTTTTTATGTCAGGATTCCTCATGAATATTAATTAGGTGAAAAAACAAGTGCAAAAATCGAATCTGTTAAGGTTACTTCTAATTTTAATGAACCCACTGTATTTTAAAACAAGAGACATTCAGCTTTCCAACGATGTCTTTCTTTTCAAAATATCTTCAAGCATTTAAAATCAAGCTTTT
Organism: Saxidomus purpurata; assembly: GCA_022818135.1. Lineage (NCBI taxonomy): Eukaryota > Metazoa > Mollusca > Bivalvia > Venerida > Veneridae > Saxidomus > Saxidomus purpurata. Next base: position 26,928,233 of record JAFMSR010000004.1, on the reverse strand, counting down.
AGGGAAAGAGTTTCCAAAAAAGCTTCTTAGCTTACTACTCGATCCCTTGTCTTTGTAATGTATATTGTACTTACATGATATTTGATAAATAAAATATTGTTTAAACTAAACTAAAATTTAGCTCATTTGCATAATTTATGCATAATTATGATAATTAGCCAATTTTTTAATAACTGTTACTCCGCTACAGATCGACCGATTTTCATAAGCCATACATGTTTGTAATTATCAGAGTCTGTTCTCTTATGTACACATTGTTTCAAGCTTTCAATAGTTTTTATTAAAAAGTTCGAATTTTAGCACGAGCCATTTCACTCAATAAATATTCATGACTATTTTTGTTGTTAAAATTTTAATGGTATTCCAGTATATGTACTTTAAAATGGTACCAACATCAAATGTGTATCTCTGCTGGTTCAAAAGTTACACATTATTTTACATTTAAGGGCCCTTTTGTCATGTTGCGCATCAATTATGGTCATTGTTCTAGAGCAGAAATTAAAATGTTACTGAATATTAATACATACTGCAGTTAAATAATTATTCTGTTTTTTTCTGCTGTTTTCAGTTTTCAACCTAAGACTTAATGCCACGGTCGCTGAGAATCAAGCTGACACTTGCTTTAAAGTGATATTACCCTTTAAAGTCACCATCATAATTTTAAATGAAACATTAATCTGTTATTTTTACTCTTAGAATAATAAACATTGCCATAGTTATAACCCACAAATTGCAATCGGTATAACAGTTTCATTCACATTGAATATAGAGGAAATCTGTGAAAATCTTTTTGACTATCCTAGTCAAAAATAAAAAATGAACCATTTTGGTTATGTATATCTTTATTTGTATTTGTCAATAACAGAAATAACTAGGTAAAACTTATATTTATATGTTTTTAAAGCATACACAGTGTTTTGAGCATCACTCTTAACTATAAACGAAGGTGACCAGTTTGAAGGGTAATATAACTTTAACTATACACAACTTTAAGGGCCTGACTCTTGATGAATAGAATGGTTGTTATCTTTCCAAATGTAAAATATTTTTTACTTTATACATGATGGCTTCTTGTACAAAATTGTAAACACCAGTATGAAAGAAACATGCTCTTAAAATACTGTTGTAGGAGGTTATCTAATGCATGTAACAGCCATTTGAGAAATTGCGTTGAAGACATGATTATCCAACGTAAACAAACAATGATCGATAACACATTATCTTTGCAAATTATATGGATTCCTCACTGGCACCAGAGTACTAGACTGCCCTATAATTTTAACAAAAAATACCCAAAAATATACCTAAATAACACCCTATCATGAAATAAAATGGTAAAAAGTCATTTTCTGACAAACCCACGTTTACACTGTTCTATATTATTCACATGGTGTTGAACGTTTTCGACAGGGGGTCCGGTCCCCGCTCTTTTTGTACTTTTCAAGCAAGCACTTGAAGATCAACAGCGGTCTCGTTTTACAGACAATATATTTATCTACCAAACTGGTAAGTAACACTTTTTAAGAGTGGAGCCAGCAGATTTCTATTATTTGTACAACAAAATCATAATTTACAAGGCACAGGAAATTTTTGATGACGATATCCCTAAGACTAGAACAGAATAGAATCTTTTTTTCAACTAAATACCTTACACACACTAGAAGCTGCAAGCCTGGAGTATGTACAAAAATAAAGTACACATAAAGTCGATCATTTGCTTAAAACAGTTCAATGAATGTAGCTGTGGAGTAGTCTTATTTGAGTGTGATAATAAGTCCGCTGATGTTATAATGGCCCTCGGGATTTTTTCGCATCATATGGGCTATTATTACTGAAATGCCTCACAGCTCTATTCATTAATCTCTAAGTTAAATTTTTGAAAGGACTAGGGAGTACGACGTTCAGTATTCTAAAACACTGTAAAACAGTCAGTACAAAGGTCGAACATACTGCACATTGTAACAAAATTAATACAAAACTCCTGCAGCAGTTACTTCCCCTTTGCAGCAAACAGTGGAACTCAACACCTCAAATAGCTAAGTTTGATAAAAGGAATGGAGCAGGGTTGTGAGCAGTAAAATGCAGATTAAACACAAAATATGTGAAAAATAGTTCATGCATATTTATTATTTGAGTACTGTGTATTTAAACAACAGCTGTTGAAATTTATAAAGTTACAAATTTTAGAACATGTATTTGTGGTCGTTTTGGTACTGCTTGCGCATTATCTTTTTTTACTTAATCACTAGATTTTCAGAAGTCGTATTCAAAACGATTATTAATTGTGATTGTATACATGCTGTCACATGATATTTTCCATCGTCATGTGGTATCCTATGTGCGCAATGATTTGAAAGCGGAGCTCATTAAAGGGACACTCCCTACATCTAGCAGATTATATTCTCGAAACATAGATTACATGTTCAATGAACGTAAAATTATAAATAAATACAACTTCAAAGAAGAAACTATGGCAAAAAATGCCTCATTTTACCACAATTAATCAATTTCGAGGCTTTCTGTAATAAATCGCATCCACCCATTAATTGTACAACAACAACTCTACATACACTATTCAATGGTTAACAGTACTGCACAGTATGTTTTAAACCGCTGATTTTATCGATAATGACTGGTGCTTACCTGAAACTTTTAGGTTAAGTTATAATACTTCCAAAGATTATATTATTTATGTTTTGGAGGTTATTGGGTTTGACATGAGTGATAGGGTATGTCCTTTTAAATCAAATAAAATTTAGCGAAGTGAAATAAATTTGAGTTGCCTTTCCCGTTTGTTTTCATTTGTTTTTTGCGCCTAACTGTAATATTATTCAATTCGATTAAAATTGAACTTGTACTTCTTTAAAGCATGACGCAATACAGTTGGTCGCGTGATCGCCAGAATTGAAAGTAGATTGCCTTTCAACTTTCGATCGGTAGTTTACGAAACGGATTAACATTTAGTACAGTACAGGAATCAGGAAAAAATGTTAAATTCTCTAAAACGTCTTCTTACAGACATGTTCAAAATACATTTATGGACTATCGCGGCCGGACTTCTTATACAGTTCTGTAAAATCGGTAAGTTTGTGTACTCTAACCATTTTTGTTCGTGTATGATGTAATGTTTTTTCTAAAACCATGTTAATCACCTGTTATATTCGTATTTATATTAGTTTCAAAAGCAAACACATGTCTGTATTCTCTTTATAAATTGACACAGAGTCAATATCAACTATAACTGTATTAGTTTAAAAAATCCAAAGTTACTGATATTGACAAAGCTTATATTCTTAATAGATTTTCGAACTGGAAAGATACTAGAGTGTCCTTTAAAAAGGATAAATCCTCTAAGTATTACCTTAAATCACTTAATTGAGTTTATGTTGTAGTTGATAGTAACGCAAGTTTATAAATAAATCTAGTAAAATTACTTAGATATTTAATATCTGTTCCGTTAAAATCTTTAAAAATCTAAATTAACAATCTAACAACACGCTCATTATGTAGTTAAAGCGAGTCTAAAAGCATACAGAGACGTGAAATGTTCTCGTGAGAAAGTCCCCCGGATCCCATTCATTTTGTCCTTTTGTGTTTTGTCATTGCGCGACCCCATTATCTAATCGTCGGACCACTTTTCAAGAACCGGCGACTGCCCTGTTTTGCAGTGTCTTGTTTTGTAATATCTGCTGGTGTATAATGATATTCTTGTACACGTTGCCATTTACATGTACAATGTTTTAACATTAGATAATATCTTTACTCACGAGAGCCTCTATTTTTATTGAACGACCTGTAAGTTGGCTGATACATCGACGATGGTATTGTAATAATTTCTTTTGGTAACGGAAAGCAATCATGTCCATGGGTAAATTTAGGTAGTCTAACTATACAGTAGAACAATAGCCATATCAAGTCTGAAGGTGAAATAATTTGGCCTCTATGGCTTTATTCTGAGGAAGGTGACACCATTTGAGTCAATTCCAGCTCAATCACATTGCCGTTGTGTTTACCATCTTCTAAAACATTTTCGGCATTGATGTTTTCAAGTTTTATGGGGGTTTTATATTGAAGACACTTGGTGCCACAATTGCATCTTGCTTTCCTATATTTGAACTTGTAGTTATTTTTATTACATGTAAGATTATGCTTTGTCGTATGTTATTTAATGATTTCTTCATGCTATTATTATGCTTTCTTTCAACCAATAGATGGGCTATTCCTCATATTAAGTGATACATTTTAACATCAGAAGTTCTTCATTATGAACTACACTTAAAATATGTTTTAAAGATAAAACAGATTGATTATGTCTTATTGTATATTTTCTTGCGCAATTTTAACTTGAATCATTCTTTAATCAGATTAATTTTCTTGCATTTCAGGATACGCGTAAGTTAACATGATACAGAAGATTTTTTTTACATAAACGCGGATTTCAAAGGTATCTGTTTAATGATGTATAACATTTTACTTGATGGGACTGGCTGATGAAATGCGAAATTAACATATGTTTTGAATGTTTACCCAAAAAATTAAAAACGTTTTATGAATTTTAATAAACATAATTATTTTTAAAATGTGTTAAATATGGAAACCATGGGGAATCACCGCTATATGCTATAAAATTTAATATACATGATTAAGAAATTAGTTAGTATACAGAACGAAGAAAGCGAAAAGTTTCTCTAACACTTGTTAATGTAAATAAGAAGAGGGCCACGATGGCCCAATATCGCTCACCTGGCTACCATTGACCATGATACAAGATCAACAATCGTGTCGCGGTAATGGTACATTTTGACCTAGGGGTCATGATTTGAACGTAAATCCACTACACAATGCTATATTCCAAATATCTAAGCTCTGGGTTAAACTTTCCTTATATAAGCCTATGTGAAAGTGATCTCCCAGGCAGGGTCAAATTTTACCTTGGGTCATAATAATGCTGCAGGGTAAATATCTAAGCTCTATGTCTTGTGGTTTCAGAGAAGAAGATTTTCAAATGAATGAAGAATCTGAATATCTTCCAAATAGAAACCGGGGAGAAACGAATCTCGGAAATAAGAAGCTTAGCTAAGCTAACGCTGATCATTCCTTACCCGAGAGGTGTTCAAGAAGTATAAATCTGATTCACGTCTTGTTTATACATTGACGTCAAATAAATGACTTTCAATTATCCGATATGTGTCACCATATTATCAAAGCTAAATAAAAGCGAATAAACTACTTAGCAACAATCAACAGGCATAATATTCTTTGACATATCAAAGGTTTTTGACCGAATATGGCATAAAGGTCTTAATTTTAAATAACAAGAGGGCCATGATGGCCCTATATCGCTCACCTGACTACCATTGGCTATGATACAAGGGCTCATGATTCTAACATAATTCGTAGAAGTCCACTACACAATGCTAAGTAACATTTCAAATATCTATTCTCTGCCTGTCGGCCTTCTTGTATTTGTAAGTTTTCCCTATATAAGCCTATGTGAAATCAAGTCACCTCCCCCCCACCCCTCACGGGAAGGGTCAATTTTGACCTGGGGTCATGATTTGAACAATCTTGGTAGATGTCCAATAGGCATTTTTACATGCCAAATATCTAATCTCTAGGCATTTTGGCTTCAGAGAAGAAGATTTTTTAAAGTTTTTCCTATATAAGCCTATGCAAAACTAAGTGACCCCGCGGGCGGGGTCAATTTGGCCGGAGGGTCATGATTTGAACAATCTTGGTAGAGGTCCACTAGCCAATGCTACGTGCCAAATATCTAAGCTCTAGGCCTTGTGGTTTCAGAGAAGAAGATTTTTAAAGTTTTTCCTATATAAGCCTATGTAAAACTAAGTGACTCCCCCTACAGGGTCAATTTTGACCCCGGGGTCATAATTTGAACATTCTTGGTAGATGTTCACTAGATAATGCTACATACCAAATATCTAAGCTCTAGGCCTTGTGATTTCAGAGAAGAAGATTTTTAAAGTTTTTCCTATATAAAGCCTACACAATACTAAGTGACCATCCGCGCGGGATCAATTTTGATCTGGGGGTCATAATTTGAACAATGTTGGTAGAGGTCCACTAGCCAATGCTACATGCCAAATATCTAAGCTCTAGGCCTTGTGGTTTCAGAGAAGAAGATTTTTTAAGTTTTTCCTATATAAAGCCTATGCAAAACTAAGTGACCACCCGCGCGGGGTCAATTTTGACCTGGGGGTCATAATTTGAACAATCTTGGTAGAGGTCCACTAGCCAATGCTACATGCCAAATATCTAAACTCTAGGCCTTGTGGTTTCAGACAAGAAGATTTTTAAAAGTTTTTCCTATTTGTTGCTATAGCAACCAGAGTTCTGCATGGAATAGTATTCTTTGAACAACTTTGATAGAGCTTCATGCAAGGAACATCCCTGCAAAGTTTCATCAACATTGGCCCAGTGGTTTCAGAGGAGATGTTATTTGAAGGAAATGGTGGACGGACGGACGGACGTACGACGGACGGAATGCGATCCTAATAGCTCACTCTGGCACTTTGTGCCAGGTGAGCTAAAAACAGGTGTTAACGGTAAAATGATTGTTTGGTTAGAAATGTATGTATATAAGAGCTTTATGGTAGGTACCGGTTTCCCATATGACCAACGCCCCGAGAAGAGGTTTGTTATTTTAGGTTTCGGATGATAGTGCAAGATACAGAAAACGTCCCAATTCCAGAGACATCCCTGGTTCTTATACATGCACGGTGTATAGCACCTGTACATGGGACATCGGTTTTTAAGTCTCATCTGAAAGACTGTTAGTAATTTTAGTTGGTCAGCCCCGGGAATCGAACCCACTACCCCGAGATTGCAAGTCTCGTGCTCTACCAATTGAGCTAATCGGGTTACAAAACTATCTACTGTAACCGATCATAAATAGTCCGTCTTTATCAAAGGTGAAACATCACAAATACGTTACCTTAATTCTGGTGTGCCGCAAGGATTGTTGCTTGGTCCTCTATTATTCTCAACCTACGTAAATGACATTTCTGAAATACTTAGTACTCGCAGATGACAGCTCATAAGCTGCAGTTTCACAGGACATTCATGTCATTGAAATGTACTAAATCATGATCTATCCAAAAGTAATGAATAGTCATTGAAATAAACCGTTTGATAGCTTTCTTTGCAAAAAAATATTATAACGTCTCATAAATTTAAGTAAATTCCTTTCATATATAAATCGTAAATTTCTCTCTTTTTTTACTTCACATCATTTTCTTACTAGTCCATGTCCCTATTTGTTCATGGGACCACAACCTGTTGCAACTTTCCCACATATATTTACATAATAAAGGTATTTGCCATTTTGATGTTTTTCTGTACAATGTTGTTGTACATGTAAACACCTGAATTTAAGTAGTATATAAATATTATATGACAGTCTTATACGTATTTTTCTTAAGGGAAGAGCCGTTTACTACGACTCTTTTGCTGATTTAATGTCGTTATTAAAGTGTACAGTTATGCGTATAAACATATATATATATTCAGCAATAAAATATGTTTCAGCTTAATTAAATAAATGACTTCGTATACAACATCTATTTTGCACTAATTGGAAATAGTTTCATATGATGAAAGGATCATTATTATAGAAATGTGATATTTCGCGGTAGGATCATACTCGTGCGCTTCGCACTGGTGACTCGAGCTAATGCAGCATTCTTGATCACATTATTATATTCATAATCCCACTTTACATAGCTAACAGCGCGGGTATCCGATAGTTTACCATAGTTATATAAAACTATACTTACTGTTGTTAGTAAACCCTGTAGCTGCCTAAAATACCATGAACATGATAAATTTCTAAATGAGGCTCGCCCACCTTCTAATTAATGGTTTAAAGGGGTGTTATGTGAAAAAATAACTGACTGGGTAGCAAATAGTGGCAATCACTAGATCATTCTGCACCTGCAAAGGTAATTTAATTTATTGCCAGCAAGATAAGGGTTAAGGGAATGCAGGATAAACCCCAGTGCGCGAGTCTGCAATTTCCGATTTGGGTGACAAACATACTGCCCATAGATTTTGCTGCGTCTTGAAGTTAGTGGACAGACCTTGGCAGTTTCCGTAATACGACTTACTTCAGAGCTATTTTGTTGTACTGTTGTTAGCTTTTATTGTCTTGTTTATGAGTGTCTAAAAGGCATCATTAAAAATTGTATTGTTTTCAGAAAGTTATAGGTAAAAATTGACTGAAGTTAGAAAAAAGACAACTCTGTCGAGATGGATCTTTGGTTAAAAGAAATAGTAAAAAAAATATTATTTTCTGTATATGTCATCAACAAAATGATTCATGGCAATACTAGTATACTAATTGAGAAAAGGAAACAATGCAAAAACAAACATCTCTGTTACAGAAAATAGTGTTAATAGGCTGTGTAATTAATTTTTCAGGCTGGAAGAGTGTAAGTTCCACGGTGAGACGATATGTTGCGACTATTGCTGTTCACACAGTTGTTGCACCGAAAGTTATGATTCAAGTGAATGTGATGACGGTCCGTACGTATAGGTTTAGCTTACTATATTACTCACGAAGAGCTCATGACGAGCTTCTGTGTCACCCTATGTCCGTCTTCGTCCGTTGTCAACAATTTCTGTCGAACGGCTTTTTCTCTACGATCGACTTGTTTTTGTGTTGAAACATTGTATTAATTGTCCAAGCACGGTCCTCTCTGAGATTCCTTCAAATTTAGTCAAAGAATGTAGTTCTTAAACAAACAAAAACTTAATACTCATACTCTATAACTTCAAAATTTCTCAGAAAAGGTATTTGGGTGGCTTTGTAGCAATATCGTTGCTGTCAGGGCTGGAGATGTGACTATAGCAGAAGATGCAGGCGCGATGTCAATTCGTTTCAAAGAAGTCACACGTATATGGCATGCAGTAACCACAACATGGGTGGGCGGGGGGGTCGATTGATAACCAATATAAAAACATGTACCTGAAAAGTCTCAAAGTACAAGGTGTTTCAGAATATCTGTTACCATTTTGTGGCTCTGTACTTTTCAATGAGTATTTCAAAATCATAATTAAAGTAGATGGAATAAAGTTTCATTTGATATATAACGTTGTGGGTATACATTAACAGTTAAATTATAATCATACAAATATTCATATTTCAAAATACATGTACCTAAAAATGGTCCCATTCTTAAAGGCGCACTCCCTACATCTAGCAGATTATATTCTCGAAACTTAAATAATGTGTTCAATGAACGTAAAATGATAAATAAAACAGTTTCAAAGAATAACCTATCGCGAATAATGTCTCATTTTACCACAGTGACTATTAATCAATATAGAGGCCTTCTGTAATAAAGGCATCCAACTATTAATTGTACAACAACAACTCTCCATAGTTTATTGCATGGTTTACGGTACTGTAGCATATTTTGAATCGCTGATTTTATCAATAATGACTGGAATGCGTAGCTTAAACTTTTAGGTTAAGTTATTATACTTCTAAAGATTCTATTATTTATGTTGTGGAGGTTATTTAGTTTGACATCAGTTATAGGGTATGCCCCTTTTATACAATGGTACTGTCGGAAGTCTTGAACAGGTTAAGAATATTTATGTATATATTTAAAAGACTGTTTGGATATGGAAATAAGTATATCTTGTAAACATTTAGTACAGAATTAGAAGTAAATTTCAATCACTTAAACTAATGTTTACTTTTTTTTATTTTAATCGAATATGTGATCTAAAGTTGGATTTTTATCTTTTTCAGTAATTGGAAATCCAATCTGAGGGTATTAAAATGTATAGTTTGAGATTACTTGTAATTTAGTTGAAAATAATGCGATAAGGTTTTAGAAAGGTGTTCATTCACTGCAGTAATGTAATAAATACACTTATTAAATATTGAGCATGGAATCTCCGATGTAGGATCTATCACAGCAGTATTTATAATAACATATCATGATTGCTGCTTTGTAAAACCTGTTGCTTGAGAAATATATATATGTAAGCCCCAACACACATACAACTTATCACTATTGTCATTTAAATAGTTTCAAAATGTTGGTTTAAGCTTTTCTCATGAAACTGAACGAAGTTCAACATGGCTATGGTTGACTTGCTCTGCAAAGGTTGCAATAGTCACATCAGACTTTCTTTGTTGGGCAACTCAGCTACTTTTTACTGATATGTACACTGTTTGTTGAATTGTTTTATTATATTTAACAATATTTACAAAATGGAAATAGCCCTTAACTTTAACCATGATATATCAACTCAATTACGCTGTTGTTGTTTAACGATCGTTCCAATCGTGTTTTTGGCCGTTTTAACAGGCGAGCAGTTTAACTAACAATGGCTCCTGGGTAGAACCAATACTCTTCCATGATTCACCTTATAAAACTGCCAACTTTCTCATATAAAGAAACAAAGTCTGTCGCAGGGCGCAAACCCATGACCCTCAATCTATAAACGGTTACAGTGACTTAAAGTCAGATCGACCACGGAGGCAGACATATTAAGCTGTTGTTACACTTCACTGTATGTCTGTCTGTCTGTCAAGCATTTCCTCTCAAAGAGCAAGAAGATTCTTTATGTCCAGTGATTCTCATTGAGTCCCTTGCCATCAACACTTCCAATGCATTGATAATTATTTGTTAACATGCCATTAATTGATACGTACATTCAAATTTCAGTGGGGTCGGTATGATCGTATTTATTGTCGTCGTTTGTGTTATTCTCGTTCTTGCTTTTTGTCTAAGTCTGCTGATTTTAACCAGACAATTTGACGACATGTTTTCGACACCGGAAGCCACTGCCATTTATGGTAAGTTTTCCTTTACCCCTAAAATTACATAAACGATTAAAGCATATTAAGATTCTTCATCAGTACGACCTCAGTACAAAACGTTCAGTACAAATCACAACACAAACGCCTGAATATTGGGTGCGCAAAGGAAAATGACCAGTACGCTGAATAGAGCAAAAATCAATACCGACAAGAGTTATCGATAATGGCAAAATGCAGACCAGAGTAACATATCGAGGGTTCACCGCAAAACTGTTGTATCTCCTTCTTTATTTATATGGAGTTACAACAGTCTTGCGGTGAACCCTCGATATATTTATTAGTGTACAAGCATTACACTTACAGCTGTTTCAATAATAAGCGATTAACCAAAATTTACGTACATGGACTAATTTAATCTAACTGAACTATGACAAAAAAGCGACGTTACTTAGAACTTGTAGTGATTTATTAAGAAAAATGATCTGTTCTATATTAAAATGTCATATTACAGAAGAAGTGAGAGAAGAGAACAGTACTGGTGACTCTGCTGCTACAAGAAACATCAGAGACTTGAATGGTCCACCTCCATCGTATGGCAGTGTTATGAAGGATCAGCGTAGGCAGAAATAAATTGGTTCATCGCTGTTGGATACTTACATATAAACAGTCTGATTGTGCGGATTTATTTTGCTCACTTGTACCAACAATCTCAGTCTAAATTGGTCTGACGATGTGTATTTTGAACTGTCAGTAGTTCTTTTGTCGACGGTGTACTTTTTTCTCGTATACTTACGTATGCTTCTTTGAATCGTGCAATAAATTTTAATGACTTCTTGCCAAAAATTACATACGATTTGTATGTTTCTTGCGATGAGTATGTATCATTTCTTGTGATTTACATTGAATGATTTCTAGCTTTTTAGTCCCTTTGTCGGCCAAAATAATTAATTGTAAGAAGTGGTCTTTTTATTGTTAATGTTATAAAATTCAATGATTCCCAGCACATATTGTAAGCTTAGATTACTGCCAATAAATTGCCAATAAATTGCGTGGTGTTTTCAAATATATTGATAATCTAATAATTTTCACAGTATAGAGGCAAATTATACGCAAGCCGGATATAACGATGCAAAAAATGATCGCAAATCAAAATTTGTAAACAGCTGACATTATTTTACTTTATTTGTGGATGTATATCCTGATATAGTAAGCATATTTATATTTTGTTAACACCTGCGGAATTTTAGCAGCTGGTGGTGGTTGTACATGTTCAAACAATGACACTTACAGCCTAAAATCTAAAGGCAATCAATGGGATAGTTGGAAATCCCGGAACCTCCATTGTCATGTTTTTATTGTTATTGTAATAAAACCTATATTCTTGGTAAATTTGTCATTTGATACTGATATAATGATATGTAATTCTACCGTTGATACCCATTACTACAATGTATATATTGGCAAAAATGATTTGTAATCGTAACATCCTCTGTTTTTGCAATTGAATTAAAAAAGAACCCTCCTCATGAAACTTATCTCCGGTTTGTAAAATGTACATGTACGTGTCTCAAAAGTGTAATCATTGCTTTATGTTTGCACTAAAACACAAAATTTAATAAAGGAAAATTAAAAGAAAAATATGAATAAAGTAAAAAAAGGTAGATGACATAACGTATTCTTATAAAAAATACACATTTTGTGTTTCAAAGGTTCCGGGAAACAGAAACTGCTTATTCCGGTACCGAAACGCTAGAATAATTGCAGATCTGACGGCCTTATAACGAAGTTGGTTAGCAACGCGTCCATACCAACGGAAGTTCAAATCAAAAGTATACGACTACGTCGAAAAAATCTATGAATAAAGTAAAAGGTAGGACACGCATTATGGCCGTAATAGCAGGGCTGTTTGAAGAACTGTTTGAAGAACACTTGCAAAAACTGACAACAGCAAGTTTTTGTTCATATAATCACCTATTGAGCTCTTCAATTCTGTTACTTGAAAGAAATAAAAAAAATTGAAGGAGCTACATACTTAGCCAATTTTTGTATTCAGCTGTTGTTGCATAATTCCAATTTCTCATTCTAGTGTTTAAATGGTTTGCCTATGTAACACATACATCTCTTTTACAGGGACTGCGTTCACCTGAATGTTTTTGTATCGTTTTATTATCTTAGATTATAAGCGTCGGCTGCACATTCATACAAATGACCTTATTTGTCGACCGGTCATAAAACACCAGCATGTACCATAACTTGAGAAACCCCAAAACCAACAAAGAAAAATATGTAATGCTTGAAACTTTTGTGACGTTTTAAATTTTTCTGATCGAAATGAAAGATCAGTGCATGTACTGTGAGGTGAAGTCAAGAGACTTTAATTTCATTATTGATCATGTTCTGGTATACCACGAAGACTACAACTTGAAAATTAGAACTAAAAGTATTTCAGAAACCGGACAGCGAACGTCCTCCTACTCAAAACAATTCAATGTAATAGTAAAAGAAGATAAAAGGAAAAATCAATTCATAACAACAATAGCGTATCTTTCTCTGTCTCTCTCTGTCTCTCTCTCATCGTGTCTCAAGAGCGATAAATGTAAGTTGTAAATTTGTTTGACAACCCCACAAAAAGTAAATTAGTATAAATTTAAATTAGAAATACGGTATTGTTTACATCGGCCACTGAAAGAGTCACGTTAAGCAGTAAAGAACATAATTATGCTGATGTGTAATTATGACAATTTTAGACGTTTATCCTTGAAAGAAGTTAATAACAGAGGGACATTTTCCAACTGAAGCGGGATAAACGCCAGAAGAATGTGACGTACAAATGTACGATCGGAGGTGAATAGCCAGTCATTATTACTGTTCCACAAAATATACAATAGGGTTATTAGTATGGTAACGTGATCCAGCATGCCGGATTTGCTCGAGTCATGCGTCGGATCATACGAGTGCGTAGCACGAGTTTGATCCGACCTCGACGAGAGCCACGTTACTATATGGATCACGTTACTATACTAATAACCCTTTTTATATACCTTTTGACACTTTTCTGCGCGATAAACTAAATTAAAATGACGTGCCAAGCATAAAATTGAAGAAAAACCCTTTTTAGCGCGACATTAACGTAGTGTGTGACGTCAATTTATTGACGTCATCGTATAAACAAATAGTAACGACCCAGTCAAAGCGACGTTATTAACGTCATGTGCATTTTAGGGCCAATTGAATGCACTCTTACAAATTATACCGCGCTATTTGTATTGCACGTACATACAATACGGAATTTTTTTAAAACAACACTAAATCATAACTTGCAATAAGCGACGACTGTAAGTGGGTGCACTATAAATAGTTTGGAATGCACATTGCACAGTCATGTAGTCAATGACAATGTGAAAAAATCAAGGCAGATGTCCAATAAAGACTATTGGCTGATCTTTCATCGAAACCGTTTCCGACAACTGGTTAGATTTTCAAGGACATTTTAGGAATACTTGTATTTTTTACACAGAAGAATGGAATAATCATTTGGCAGTTATAGCTAATATTTCTTTCAACTGACTGTCATTGAATGTTTCTTATTGGTTTTGGCAATATCACGAAATATATCTATAAATTTGAAGTGTGGTTTACTAATGTTATTCACCAATTAGAGGGGCACTCCCTACATAGCAGATTATATTCATGTTTTGGAGGTAATTTAGTTTGACACCAGTAACTGTTGTAAGGGTAAAGGGACATACCCTATAACTGATGTCAAACTAAATCTGTTTAAAACATAAATAAAGCAATCATGGAAAGTATAATAACTCAACCTTAAATCATCAACTATGCATTAACCACAGTAATTATCGACTATAAATCAGCGGTTTGAAATATACATCATGCCGTCAAGCCATTCAATAATCTATGTGGAGTTAGGTTGATGTACAATTAATGGGGAGGATTGGCTGACTTATTACAGAAGGCCCCAATATTGATCAATTGTGGTAATATGATGCATTATTGGCCATAGGTTAATCTTTTTGAAGATTGTAATTATCATCATTTTACGGTCAGTTGACAATAATCTATGTTTCGACTGAATATAATCGATGTTAGTTATTGGGTGCCCCTATCACGACATATATGTCCAAATTTGCAGTGCGGTTTACTAATTTTTTTACCAATCCTTATTCGGGCAAGCGACTGACTTCCTCTGCTGACATTATCGCGCGCAATTCCATGTCCATCACTCGTTGTCGCTTTAAAGGGACATACCCTATACTTACGTCGAACTAAATAAACTCAAAACCATAAATAATAGTATCTTTGGAAGTATTATAACTTTAAAGGACATACCCTATAACTGATTTCAAACTGAGGTTACAAGTTAAAGTCTCTATAGCAACCAGACTGCAAAAGTCATTGATACTTGATATCAAAGGTGCCATACAGCCTCCAGGTCAGAGCAGCAAATTGTATCAATCAGTAATGATCACTATTTGTTCACACAAAGTTGCATCTGTAAAAAAAATCATTGAACCCATCAAACAGTTTCCATTTATATATTTCAAGGAAATGCAGAAACAACAAAAAACCCAGAGTTTACTTCTCAGTGTCATTTGATCTTAGATAATAAAATTAGATATGGATATAAGCACAGACCACAAGCAGTTTCTCTCCACAAGTGATTTGACCCAAGGGAGATTCCCAGAATAGGGAAAGTGAAATCCGCTTTTCACAAGTCCTTACATGTTTGGCAGCAAAGGGAGTTAATTGAGTAAGAAATAGTAATTGTAAGTACTGAATGCCAGTCTACTGTACATAATGAGCTGGTGATTACAATCTTGTTAGTCAATGTTTATTTATGACCGACCCTCTCAGTAAATTCTTTGCTGCTCCGTTGAGGGGCAGTTAGCGGTTTGGCTGTTCTGACTGTGCAAGGGTATTGAATTTCTCTTGCTTGCCAGATTTCACCAGACTAGATGATCGAGCCCTGTTAGAATAAAAGTTTAAATGTATTTCGCTTGGAGTTTAATGAAATATATTATCATCTAGCATGGTGGCGAAGCTACCTAAAACAGTTCAATGAATGTAGCTGTTGAGTAGGCCTATTTGAGCGATAATAAGTCTGCTGATGTTCTAAAGACCCTCGGACGTTTTTCGCATCAGCTGTGCTATTATCACTCAAATGCTCCATGCATTAATCTCTAAGTTAAATAGACTAGTACTAGGGAGTACGACGTCCAATATTCTAACACACTGTGAAGCACTTAAAAGAGACCGATCAGAACAAAGCTTGAACATACTGTACATTGCAACAAAATTGTTACAACACTCCCGCAGCAGTTACCTCCCCTTTGCACCAAAAATGGAACTCGAACAGGTCAAACAGCTAAATTCGATGAAAGGAATTGAGCAGGGTTGTAAGCAGTACAATGCAAATTAAACACAGAATATGAGAAAATGGTTCATGGATAATATTGTCCGAGTACTGTTTATTTTATTAATAGCTGTTGAAATTTATGAAAATACAAATTTTAAAACATGTATTTGTGGCCGCTTTGGTACTGCTTGCGCATTTATCTTTATTTTACTAAATCGCTTTTGTCAAATTCAAAACGTTGTACACGTGCTGTCACGTTATATTTCCCTCGTCACGTGGTATCCTGTGTGCGCAATGATTTGAAAGCGGAGCTTATAAAATCAAATAAAAATTAGCGAAGTTCACATATCCCGGATCATTTTTTTTTGCTCTTAACTGTAATATTATTAAATTCGACTAAATATGAACTTTTGCTTCGTTTCATCATGACACAATACATTTGGTCACGTGATCGCCAGAATTTAACGTTCAACTTTTGATCGGTAGTTTACGAAACGGATGTACATTTAGTACAGGAATCAGGACACAGTGTTAAATTCTCCAAAAAGACTTCTTAGAGACATGTTCAAAATGCATTTATGGTCAATCGCGGCTGGAATTTTTATACAGTTCTGTAATATCGGTAAGTTTGAGTACTCTTACCATTTTTGTACGGAAATGATGTTAACGTTTTTGTCGAGCCGCTTGCAAAAGCTCGATATAGTTGTCCAAATGCCGAATCGGTGTATGTGCGTGCGTGCGTCAGTCCGAGTTTAGCTTGTCGGGCTGTAACTTCTCAATGGATAAAGGGATTCTTAAATAACTTGGCACAAATGCTCACCACCATGTGACGGAGTGTCATGCGCTAGGTCTAAGGTCAAGGTCACACTATGAGGTTAAAGGTAAAATTTGAAAATGACTTTGTCCGGAGCATATCTTCTTTATGCATGTAGGGATTTTAATGTTACTTGACACACATGTTCACCAATATAAGACGGAGTGTCATGTGCAAGAACCAGGTCCTTAGGACTAAGGTCACACTTAAAAGTTAAAGGTCAAATTCAAGAATATCTTTGTCCGGAGCATTTCTTCTTCATGCATGGAGGGATTTTGATGTAACTTGGCAAAAATGTTCACCACCATGAGCTACCCTTGTTTTTAGAATTACTTCCCTTTGTTTACTATAAATAGCTTATATTGTAACTTTTTTATTACTGGCCGTAGAGAAAAATCGAGACCACTTTTCTGTGGTACAACATGCATGTTACATCCAATATTTAGGTGTGTTTTGATCTATCTCTTCTTGGTAAGTAGTTAGTCCTTTTGACAGCTGGCGGCTCGACATGTTGCACGTGGGCATCTAGTTCTAAAACCATGATAGTTACCTGTTAATTTCGTGTTTATATTAGTTTTATAAGAAAACATCCGTCTGTATGCTCTGTATTAATTATCAACTATAACTGATTTCGCTAAAAATATTCCATTTTCACTGAAAGCTTACATTCTTAATGGATTTTCGAACTGGAAAGATATAAGAGTGTACTTTATAGGGGCACTCCCTACATCTAGCAGATTATTTTCTCGAAACATAAATAATGTGTTCAATGAACGCGAAATAATAAATACAAACATTTTTAAAGAAGAACATCTATCGAAAAATGGCCCATTTTAACACAATTTGTCAACGTAGAGGCCTCCTCTGTAATAAATCGGATCCACCCATTCATTGTACATCAACAACTTACATAGATTATTGAATGGTTTACGGTACTGTAGCTAATTAAACCGCTGATTTTATCATAATGACTGGAATTCAGAGATGAAACTTTCAGATTAAGTTATAATACTTCCAAATATTCAATTATTTATGTTTTGGAGGTTATTTGTTCGGCATCAGTTATAGGATATGTCCCTTTAAGGTAGTAGACTCCTAATAAAAAAAACCACCCTAGTTTGTTAAGCACAGGACTAGTTTTTGAGGTTTCCCAGGCGAAGGTTACAATCAAGCATCACCACAATTTTTTTTTCACTTTTTCTTCTTTGTTTTCATTATTTTGCATATTTCTACTAAAAATAAATTAAACATTTTTTACACATAAGTATTAGCTTATTTGAAGATTTTATTACTTGCAGACCCAGCTAAAATCGCCGATGAAAATTTTAAAACTCTAATTAGTTTAAATAGAGACGGTAAAACATTGTGAATTTTTGCATGCTGTTCCCAAAATGTTATAGATAATTACAAATATACAAAAAGTGGTGCCCCATTTCTAGAAAATGTTGATTTTTCTTTAAAGCTTTGATGTTCAAAACTGAACATGGTCAAAAAAGAACATGAAAATTGTAATACTATCTGATTATTTCATAAAAGTTTTATAAAGATTGTTGATAATGGTGTATACTTTTTGAAATAAAATATAGTTCTACTCTAATACCAAATCTGTACCAAATTATTGAATAATAAATGAAATACAATGTACATGCATTTTCTTATCTCTCGCGTGATGTCATTTTATAAATAATTCAAAAATTTGGGTAGGGTTATTCAAAATCGTAGAACTAAGTTTTTTTCACTGTAAATTTCTTTTAAAAATTGTTTTTAAATCCTGGAAATGATACAGATTAAGAAAATATCAAAACAAAAAAGGGAATGCGACAAAAACCCAAAAAGACCCCAAGCACCAAAAACCAAAACACCTATCATGATTTGAATCGGTGCCCATTAGGGGTCTACTACCTTAAAAAGGATAATCACCATAAATCACTTTAATACCATAAATAAATCTACTAAAATTACCCGATAAAATCTTTAAATGTCGTATATAACAATCTAACAACCCGTAACGTAATTAAAGTATGCGGGTTAAAAGCGGATCTCCATAAAAGCATGACAGAAACCGTATGGAAATGTTCTCGTGGGAATAAGGCTCCGACAGCTCCCCTGTTGAAAACCAAGACCCGAGGCACTCATTTTTGTCCTTATCTTGAATTTGTCAATTATTTTTTTTGTGGGACATTTTTAGCGTTGAAATGTTTTCAAATGTTATAAAGCAGAGGTACTCAACCTAGATATGCATTTACAATTACGCTTAAAATTGACATCGGGAAACCGGCAAGGAGATTGACTTCTGATATTTGAATTTGTAGTATTTTTATTTCATGTAAGATTATGCTTCGTCGTATGTCATCAAATCATTTCTTCATGCTGGATTATGCTTTCTTTCAGCCAATTGATGGGTTATTCCTAATGTTAAGTGCTTCGTTTCACATCTGAAGTTCTTCATTCTAAACTCTCCTAAAATAATTATTATTAGAATATAAAACAGATTGATTATGTCTTCTTGTATATTTTCTTGCGCAGTTTTAACTTGAATCAAACTTTAATCAGATTAATTTTCTTGCATTTCAGGATACGCGTAAGTGAACATGATACAATGGATTTTTTACATAAACGCGGATGTCAAAGGTATCTGCTAAATGATGAACTGGGACTGGCTCTATAATACGGAATTAACTTAAGTTTTGAATGTTTACCTTAAACATTCGAAACGTTTTATGAGTTCTAAAAAAACATATATTTAAAATGTGTAAAATATGGAAACCATAGGGAATCACCCTATTAGCTATAAAATTAATATGCATATAAAGAAATTAATTAATATACAGAACAAAGACAGCGGAAAGTTTGTAATACTCGTCAATCTGTATAAGAAGGGGGCCAAAATGACCTTTTATTGCTCACTTGGCTACCATTGGCTATGAGATAGAAGGTCAACATTCGCGTCGCAGAAAGGGTAAGTCTTGACATATGGGTCATGATTTGAACGTAGGTCTACTACACAATGCTACATTCCGAATATCAAGGCTCTGGATTAAACTTTACTGATATTAGCCTTTGTGAAAGTAAGTGAACTCTCGGGCAGGGTCAATTGTTACATGTACCTGGTGTCATGAACCATCTTAGTGGCGGTCTACGGGTAACTATCTAAGCTCCAGACATTATGGTTTCGGAGAAGATTTCTAAATTGTCCTTATTCACTGAATTTTCGTAACTTGAACCGTTATTACGTTCCCTGAAATTCGAACCATTTCTAAAAATCAAATTCTTGTTACATTCACTTGAACATCGTTCACTTCATATCTTATTTCAGTGAATGAAAAATCTGAATATCTTCCACTAAAAAGGAAATAAGAAGCTAAGCTAGGCCCGCTCTGATCATTCCCTAATGAAAGTATCGGGTTATCTCATCCTCACGCATCAATACTTTCCCCGAGGGGTATGCAATAGGTATAAATCTGATTTACGTCATGTTAATCAGTGACGTTAAATGAATGACTTTCAATTAGCCGGTATGTATTACTAAATTAGCGAAGCTTTTGATAATAAACTTCGGAGTAACAATCAACAGCGAATAGTAGTGATCACTGCATCTAAGGCCATCTAAGATAAGGGTTAAAGAAAAGCATGATAGGTCCTAGTGCGCGAGCCTGCAATTTCCGATTTGGGCGACAAACATACTGCCCATACTGTCAGAATGACGAATCTTGCTGCGTACTTCTGAAGGAATCTTGTAGTTAGTGGACAGACCTTGGCAGCTGCTGTATAACGACTTACCACAGATCTATTTTGTTGTTTTGTTGTAAGTTTTTACTGTTTTGTTTATGAGAGTCTGAAGGCATCATTAAAAATTGTATTGTTTTCAGAATGTTATAGGTAAAAATTGACTGAAGTTAGAAATAGCAAATTCTTCCGAGATGGATCTTTGGTTAAAAGAAATAGTAAAAAAACTTATTTTCTGTGCATGTCATCAAAATAATAATTCATGGCAATACTTGTATACTAATTGAGAATGGAAAACAAAGCAAAAACAAACATCTATGTTACAGAAACGAGTGTTAAAAGGCTGTGTAATTAACTTTTCAGACAGGAAGAGTGTACGTTCAATGGTGAGACGGAATGTTGCGACTCTTGCTGTACCTACAGTTGTTGCACCGAAAGTTATGATTCAAGTCAATGTGAGGACAGTCTGTACGTAAAGTTTTAGCTCACTATATTACTCACGAAATAAAGAAGAAATCATGACGAGCTTCTGTGTCACCCTGTCGTCGTCCGTAACGGTTGGCAACAATTTCTTTCCAACGGCATTTCCTGTACACTCTACTTGTTTTTGTGTGAAAACTTTGTAACAATTGTCCTAGCACGGTCCTCTCTGAGATTCCTTCAAATCTAGCCAATCAATGTATTTCTTAAACAAAGAAAATTTTAAACTCATCACGCAATATCATCTGGCATGTTTTCAACATTTCTTAGAAAAGTTATTTGGGTGGCTCTGTAGCAATATAATTGCTGTCAGGGCTGGAGATGTGTCTATAGTAGAGGCTGCAGGCGCGATGTCAATTCTTTTCAAAGAAGTCAGACGTATATGGCATGCAGTAACGAGAAGAACGTGGGGGGAGAATCGATTGATAACCAATTTAAAAATATGTACCAGGAAAATCTCAAAGTACAGGGTGTTTCATAATACGTGTTACCATTTTGTGGCTCTGTACTTTTCAATGAGTATT
Source organism: Saxidomus purpurata (assembly GCA_022818135.1). Lineage (NCBI taxonomy): Eukaryota > Metazoa > Mollusca > Bivalvia > Venerida > Veneridae > Saxidomus > Saxidomus purpurata. Next base: position 26,906,520 of record JAFMSR010000004.1, on the reverse strand, counting down.
TTAAAATCATAATTAAAGTAGATGGAATGAAGTTGTTTCATTTGATATATAACAATGTAGATATACATTAATAGTTAAATTATTAATTATAATCATACAAATATTCATATTTCAAAATACATGTACCAAAAATAGTTTAAGAATATTTATGTATATATGTCAAAGACTGCTTAGATATGGAAATACATAAGCATATCTTGTAAACATTTAGTACAGAATTACAAGTAAGTTTCAATCAACTAATGTTGTTAACTTCTGTAATTTCAGTCGAATGTGATATCTAAAGTTGGACTCTTTTACCTTTTTTAGTAATTGGAAATCCAATCTGAGGGTAATAAAATTGTATAGTGTGAGACTACTTGCCATTTAGTTAAAATAATACGATAAGGTTTTAGAAAGGTGTGTATTTACTGAAGTCTTACCAAATATTGATTATGGAATCTCCGATAAGGGTATATCACAGCAGTATTTATAATAACATATAATGATTGTTGCTTTGTAAATCCTGTAGCTAGAGAAATATATATAAGTTAGCCTTAACACAGAGACAACTTATCAGCGGTATTATCATCTAACTAAAGTTCAACATGGCTATGCATGACTTACTCTGCAATTGTTGTAATAGTTACATCAGACTTTCTTCGTTAGGCAGGTCAGGTACTGTTTTACTGTTGCTGTATTTTGTTGAATTGTTTAATTATTTATTAACAATATTTACAAAATTGAAAAAGCCCTTAAACTTTACCATGATGCAGTCAATTCAAATACGCTGTTGTTGTTTTACGCTAGTTCCAATCGTGTAGCATTTGGTCATTTTAACAGGCGGACAGTTTAACTAACAAGCGTTCCTGGATAGAGCCCATACTCCACTCCTATCATCCGTAAGAAACTGACAATTTTCTCACATAAAGAAACGTGGTCTGTAGCAGGGCACGAACCCATGACCCTCAATTTAGATCATGAGAGGTTACAGTGATTTTAAGACAGCTACTCCAACCATTCGACAACGGAGGCAGATTAAGCTGTTGTTACACTTTACTGCCTGCCTGTCTGTCTGTCCAGCATTTCTTCTTAAAGAGCAAGAACATTCCTTATATCCAGTGAATCTCATTGAGTCCCTTGCTATCAGCACTTCCAATGCATTGATAATTTATTTGTAAACATGCCATTAATTGATACGTACATTCTAATTTCAGTGGGGTCGGTTGGATCATATTTATTATCGTCGTTTGGGTTCTCCTCCTTCTTGCTCTCTTTCTTTGTCTGCTGATTTTAACCAGTCAACTTGACAAGTTTTCGTCACCGGAAGCCACTGCTATTTATGGTAGGTTTTCCTTTGCTCCTAAAATAACATGAACGATTAAAGCAAATTAAGATGAATGCGACCTCAATACAAAGCGTTAAGTACAAATCACAACACAAACTCCATGTGCGCAAAGGAATATAACCAGTACGCTGAATAGAGCAAAAATCAATACCGACAAGAGTTATCGATAATGGCAAAATGCAGGCCAGAGTAACATATATTTCTTAGTATTCAAGCATTACACTCACAGCTGTCTCGATTATAAGCGATTAACCAAATTCATGTACATGGACGAATTTAATCTAACTGAACTATGAATAAACATAACGACGTTACCTTGAAGTTGTAGTGATTTATTATATAGTAAATTGTCATATTACAGAAGAATTGAGGGAAGAGAACAGTGCTGGTGACTCTGTTACTACCAGAAACATCATAGACAAGAATGGTCCACCTCCATCGTATGGCAGTGTTATGAAGAATCAGCAAAGGCAGAAATGAATTGTTCATCTCTGTTGGATACTTACATATAAACAGTCTGATTGTGCGGATTTATTTTGCTCACTTGTACGAAAAACATGAACGAAGAAATATAAGACTAATTTGGACTGACAATGTCAGTAGTTTTTTTTGTCGACGGTGTTCTTTTTTCTTGTATACTTACGCTTGCATACATCATACATCTTGTATCAGTACAAAAATGTAAAACGCAAGTGTCTTGCTGATAAAGCATCGATGTACTATATGTTATTTGGTATTTGAATTGGTGTGTGAATATCTTACCCGCAGTTAATTGGACGATGAAAATCACTGAGACGGATATTTTTCTTGATTAATTACAAGCACGTGGCATGATAATTCGGATTAAATCGATTATAAATGAGTTTCTGCAATTTGAATTATTATTCTTAGTGATTTGTAGATGAAGTAAAGCGTCAGTAATTGGTAAAGGCTGAAATTTCCATTTGTGCATTTACGAACTGTACACGCATCCAACATGGTTAACGTGGGGTTCAAAAAAGGAAAATTCAAATGTATATTACTTGCCTGGCCCGTTTAAATAAATTTCTTGTTACAGATGGATGACCAATCAAATGGCTATGAATTTCTTCGATGGGTAATAAATTATTACAAAAACAAACGGTTAAAGTGATATTACCGTTCAAAATGACCATCAAAATTTTAAATAAAACATTAATCAGTGATTCATACTCATATTATAATAAACATTGCCATAGTTTATGGAACGCCATGGTCGTCTTATCATGACTTGTTTGCTTATATGCGGTACATATTTCACTATATGCGGGCTTTTATTATATGCAGTAGATATTTAACTATATATCTGGTAGATAGTTCTTTATGTGTAGTACAAGTTACTTTATAGGCTGTACTTTCTTTGTTATATGTAGTACAACTCTTCTTATATGTGGTGGTAATGTCTTTATAGCATTTGAATTTGTGTGCGGTACAAATACCAATATATGCAGTGGATTTATTATTGTGTGTAGTAGATAAAACGTTATACGTGGTGCTTTTTACATTATATGATGTACAAACATAAATATATGTGGTAGTCACTGTGTCCATTATGTGTGATGCTTGTTTCCTTATATGCAGTGCAAATCACATTATATATCGTACTTTCGTTAATAATTGTATACTGCAGATCTCGCATTATATGCTGTACGTGCGATTTCTTTATATGCTGTGCTTCCGGCATTATATGCGATATAATGCGAGATCTACAGCGTATATAAACGAAAGTACAACACATAATGTTATTTGTACTGCATATAAGGAAAAAAGCACCACACATAATGGACACAGTTGTAATGCTTCCAAAACATATATTATCTCTGTTTTGGTGGTTATCTAGTTAGGCATCAGTTATACATGTTAGTTATGTCTTTTTTAACATAAAATGATAAATAAATACAAATTTTAAGAACAAAATATATCGAAAACGTCCTCGTTTTAGCACATATAATCAACATAGAGACCTGGCGTAATAAATCGCTATCCGCCCATAAATTGTACAACCATAACTTTACATAGATTATTTGAAGTGTAACGGTACTGCATTCAGGATAATTAACAATCTTGCAAATATTCTATCATTTATTCCTTTGAAGTTATTTAATGTGACAGCAGTTTAGGGAGTGCCTCTCTAACGTTATATTTCATAAGGTCACGTTTATGTATCATTTACCTGGTGACAAAGTGAATCACAAAAGAAAGTCAGTGTGGTAGATGTTGCGCACAATTTCAAAAATTGTAAGACAATGCCAGAGGGAAGGGAAAATGTATCTCTCACATATACTACTGGAATAGCATGTGCTACATATGAAAGACTGCATGTAAATGGTATTACCTTTCACAGGTGAAGATATGAGTTTTCCAGCAGATGAAAATGTTTAAATTCTAACCAGTAATGTGAACTTAACAGGCGTTATTGACAGAATAAAAAAGCACACAGACACTCTCATTCATATTAGTCATAAAACATTAACTGCTCTTGCCAGAGATTCACAGGCATCATGACGACAAGCTCATTTTATCCATTGATAAATTATCAAAAATACATCTTTCTAAAGAAACAAATAAATGCTAACAGTCTGAAGAACACCCTATTGTCCGTTCCTGTAAAACCATTTGCTACAAACTGAGTCCTATATACTAGCCAAAAAAAAAGTATATTAGGACCAATCTACAAATGTCCTTGGCAGATGGTTTTAACAGAACACAGACCTTAAAGATTGACAGAGAGCTGTATGATTGCATATCACATGATTCATGAACATACAAAACTACTTAGACAAAATGTTAACAACAAGCAGACTTTGGCTGAAGAAAGGATGTCCAGTCATATTACTGAGAAACATATCAGACCGGTTGGTGAATGGTCTTGTGTTATTAAATTATTAGAATTCTCAATAGTTTTAAAGGCATTGATTTTAATTGCAAGCAATGCCATACCCTATACAGTCAAACTAAATAACCTCAAAACATATTAATAGAATCTTTGAAGCTCACCAAAAAACTTGAAAAGGTAAATCATTTGCAGGATTATAACTTAATTTAAAAGTTTCAGCTAGCTGTAGTCAGCATCGATAATTTAGCGGTTTAAAATATACTGATTACGTAATGCTTATTCAAGAACTATTAGAGTTGTTGTTGTACAAAATTGCGATTTATAACAGAAAGTCTATTGATAAATGGGTAAAATGACACACTTTTCCTATAACTGGTGTCATACTTGAAATTGTAACCTCCAATTTACGTTCATTGAACACATAATAGAAGTGTTTCGAGAATAGCTAAACCTAAATGGAGTGCCCCTTTCATATTTCAGCTATGCATTTGTATTTTTGTATCTTTTTACGTTCATTGAACAAATAATTTATGTTTCTAGAATATAATCGGTTAGATATAGGGAGTGCCTCTTTAACCAGTCAATATCTCAGTCACAATACTACCAGCGTGCGATGTTTCTCGCTAAAAACGATTATTGAAAAATGCCTGGTACTTCTTCTTTTACAGCCATGAAGGACTATAAAGAAGAAAGTATGTCAGCAGCCGTTGTCGAACTAGACAATTGTAATTATGTAAGAAAGGCAGCTGAGAAATATAATGTTCCACAATCTACTCTCTGACAGAACTACTGGTCGAATAAAAGAAGTGTCCAAGTGGGGGTAACCAAGTAAACTGACTATTGCGGACGATGGTGAACTTATTAAAGCTGCTACTAGTAGAGCTGACAAGGGTTTGGCGTTGTTAGTAAAAAACATTTTTACGTTATGTGGGCGCAAAGCCAGACATTTAGCAGAACTCAAATGGATTAAAAATTTACAGTCACCGTTTCCGTTGGGCTTAAATGATAATATTTATCAAGAAGGTAATATCTCTAAAAACCCTGATATCGATATATTTTCAATTTTAAATATTAGGAAACGTAAATCTAGGTCTCATGGAATTAGACGCAATGGTAATATTAAGCGCAAATCAAAAGTCAATATTTCTGTTGCAGACCTCGATATAATTCTTTCAAACTCTGGTAGACATTCAATGCTTTCTCGTCTCACATCTTTATCTATTCAGTCTCTTAAAATACTAGACGAGGAAGCGGACATGTACGTTATTCAAACAGATCCGTTTTACACTGTGTCATATCTTATCCAAAATTACACACAACACGTTCTCCGTCCACACATTGACACTCAATCTGATCATGAGAGACATTTTCTTAAAATTCATTTCATTAATAAAGGTATTAACTTCATCGATGTACCCAGTATATTTCGTGATAGACGTGTCATTGATTCTGTGCCTAAGTATTTCCGAAACTCCGAAGTTCCTATTATCTGTTATAAATATAAAACACCTGTTAGAAATGTTATATTCAATTACAATAAAATTGTTTCCGACCTAGATGTTCAAACAAATACCCCTTCTTACTGCGAATGTAAAAACTCGAAATTTTGCTATTCAGATGCCGGTCATGTCATCACTGGTAATTTTGATATTATTAAAGACAAGCGTATTCGTAATTTATTCTTTAAAGGACCAAAATACAGAATTCCTTCTTCTATTGATTTTCATGCTTGTCGTGGTCATATTGCGGAATCCATCGAAACTTTTTGTGTTAAATGGTGTCGTCGTGAGAATGCTGATCCAAATGCATTAACGTCTTGGAAACGAAGTATTTTTAACATTGTCGATTCTCGTATAAAATTTTACCAAACAAATGAACACCTACTTCCATCAAAACCCAAGTTTACTTTAAGACATCTGAAAAAGGAAATCCAAGAATTTCATTCTAAGTATGTCTTAGTTCCAGCAGACAAGGCGGCCAACAATATTATCATCATTTGACGCCTACATTATATTAATGTTTTACAAAACGAACTAAATAGCACTAAAGCTTATATATCGAGTCCTTCCGTTGAACAAAATGTGGTCACTGATCACATCAGTGAAGTTTCTAATTTGAAAGTTCGTATAGATGATCAACATATTAAACTTCCTACTATGTACTGGATTCCTAAATTACATAAACAACCATATAAAGCTCGTTTTATCGCTAATTCAAGCTCTTGTACCACTACAAATATTTCGAAACTATTAACATCTTGCCTAACTGCTATAAAAGCCCACGTGAAAAGATATTGTGATAAAGTATACGAAAACTCTGGTAAACATTTATTTTGGTCGATCAAAAATTCTGGCGAAATCCTGGATAAGTTTAAAGTTAATAATTACAAAGTAACTTCAGTCAGTACATACGATTTTTCTACTCTGTATACCACTTTACCACATAATTTGATAAATGACAAGCTAACTGCCCTAATTCAAAAGACTTTTGCCAGGGAGAATGCTACATTTCTCGCCTGCAATTTCGATAAAGCTTTTTTTACTAGCTGTATTGTTAAACATTATACTATGTGGACTTGTGACGAAGTTTGTAAAGCCCTTTCCTTTTTATTGAACAACATTTATATAAGGTTTGGGAATGCAGTTTTCAGACAAGTAAACGGTATTCCCATGGGAACAAATTGTGCACCCCTTGTCGCAGATTTGTTTTTATATTGTTATGAAAGAGACTTTATGTTGAGTCTTTCTCCAAATACGTAAGCAGACATTATCACTGCTTTTAATAATACATCACGCTATCTGGATGATATTCTTAATATGGATAACCCGTTTTTTTTTCAATTGGTGGACACTATTTATCCCCGGGAACTCCAGTTAATTAAAACTAACAATTTGGATACTGGTGCTTCATTTTTAGATTTACATCTCTCTATTTATAACAATATTATACATACCAAAATTTATGACAAGAGGGATGATTTTAATTTTAGTATTGTAAATTTCCCCCATTTGGATGGGGATGTACCTCATGCTACATCTTATGGGGTATACATTTCTCAGTTAATTCGGTTTGCCAGAGCGTGTAGTCATGTTGAGGATTTCAATGAACGTAATCAATTTATTACATATAAACTTCTTCAACAGGGCTACCGTTATTACAAATTGCGTAAATATTTTGCTAAATTTTACTATCGTAATTCTGATTTGGTTTTGAAATTCAATAGTAATCTAAAGACTCTTCTGCGAGAAGGTATTTCAAAACCCGATTTTTATGGGGATGTGGTTTACAAACTTCGTAAGATTTTGGGTCATGGCAATTTTCCAACTGTATTTGCTAAAATTATAAAACGTTTTGTTAAAAGAGGTTACGACCCAACTGTTTTGAGACACACCGCATGTTTGGTGTTCAACCCGTTTACAGTTGGACGCTATGCTTCCCTCTTTGATTGTGTCTGACGGAAGAGGGGGAGGACTCTGTGATGGGCAGTTTTTAAATCCCACTGGGACGAAACTGTTTTGATTTCTGTCCTCTGGCCTGTTTCGTCGGGCCCTTAAGGGTGTTTCTCTTGGTGCTCTGCCTTCTGCAAAGGCATTGAGTACATACGTTTTTTGGTTTGCTTTTTATATATTTATACACGAGCATTTTTGTGTTTTACATACCATGCCTTTTGTTTCCATTGCGTGTGTTAGAGATTCACCTAGCAGGGATTACTTTTATTTACACTGTCCTGTGACTTTGGAACATGGTGGGGGTAAGAGTGAGGTTGGGTGCGCACCATAAACCGGTTTAAGCTCCCAGTGGTGTGTGTGTGTGTGTGTGTGTGTGTGTGTGTGTGTGTGTGTGTGTCTGTGTGTGTGTGTCTGTGTGTGTGTGTGTGTGTGTGTGTGTGTGTGTGTGTGTGTGTCTGTGTGTGTGTGTGTGTGTGTGTGTGTGTGTGTGTGTGTCTGTGTCTGTGTGTGTGTCTGTGTGTGTGTCTGTGTGTGTGTGTGTGTGTGTGTGTTGTGTGTGTGTGTGTGTGTGTGTGTGTGTGTCTGTGTCTGTGTGTCTGTGTGTGTGTGTCTGTGTGTCTGTGTGTGTGTCTGTGTGTGTGTGTGTGTGTGTGTGTGTGTGTGTGTTCTGTGTGTGTGTGTGTGTGTGTGTGTGTGTGTGTGTCTGTGTCTGTGTGTGTGTCTGTGTGTGTGTGTGTGTCTGTGTGTGTGTGTGTCTGTGTGTGTGTGTGTGTGTTGGTGGTGTGCACTTCTGGGTGCTGTGGGGCTCGTTTTGGGGAGGCTGCGTTTTTGGTACGTGGCATTCCCTGTTTGATATTATTTTTGTTTTTTTCGCTAACTTTAAAGGCGAAGGGTATCCCACTCAAGAACGACGCACCAATGGAGATGTGGTGGCGTATGTTGAAAGTCAGGCATTCAGATTTTTCACTTATGTCTCCAGAGCCAACTGCGACAAATAGGCATGACACATTGACACGAGAGGATAGAGAGGTACTTCGACTGTTTTAAGGAGGTTTATGTCCAACATATGTTTGCCTGCTTTCCAGAGGGAATCTGGAACATGGACGTGGTATCCTGGCAACCCATAAGCCACCAAAAGTTTCGGCAGTGAAGGGCAGAAACCTCAGCATTTAAATGGACACAATTACTGTTATAGCCTATGGAAATGCGTATGGAAGAAAAATGCCTCACCGTAATTCCAGGGAAAACCATTGAAAACAAACTCACACTTCCGGCATGGATTTTTTCTATGAAAGAAACTGGTGTCTCACTTACCCACTCGACATTCTTGGGTTTTTTTGCAAAGGATTGGCAAGCATCTGCTACGCCCGCAAATATCACAAGTGGTTTCAGAGCTACGGGCATTAACCCGATCGACCCCAATGCTATATCAGCATGTGCATACAAACATGCAACTGTGACAAAGTCAACGGAAGTTAGTGTTACAGTAAGTGCTGCAGAAGCACCAGCAGACATTGATGTAACGGCAGCTAAAGCAACTCTTGTAACACCAGTACCTTTATTCACAGCTGTATTATTATATTCCGCTGAGCACCCTCACAGTGACTGCATTGGTTCATTAAATAGTAGCGATCCTGTAACATCAGTCTCTAGTTTCCGATGAAGATATTTTCACTTTTAAAAGTGATTGTGTGTCTACCATTGCAATTTCAGATATGACATCATCAGACTATTCATTTGATTTGGGTAGTAATTAAATACTTCCAGAAAATATTGAAATGACAAATCAAGATCCTTAGCTAGATGCAACAGAAGAAACATATACTGTTTCTGAGCAAAAGGCTTTAGAAGTCGCCGAATCGGCCGTATGTGCTAGTTCACTGTGCAAGTATTGCGCTGCATATTTTTAAGCGTTTACTTAAAAGATAAGTTTTATCAAACATGGAAAATGTACAAAAGTATATGTAGCGACAACGAAAGTGTAGAAGGTTCACTCTCCGCTGAAAATGTCTTTGAAAATATGTTGCAAATGTCAGTGCGTAAATCAAAACTAAGAAAAAGAAAATAAAACAATATTCAGTCGAACTTGATTTCAGCTGATGAGGTCTTTTTCGAGGGCCAGAAAAAGAATAAAGAGTCAGAATAATAGCAGAGACAAGTGGACAAGGAGGGTAAAAGCTTTAAAAATAACTGCTGATTCCATTTTCTCTAAACTGGACTGAGTCAGCAAGACAGTCCAAAAAGAAACTTGGTACACAATGAACTAGATTTTAGTGTTTATATCGTATTTATCTTTAGCATCAGTTTTCCTCTTAAGGGACTATCCCTACATCTAGCAGATAATTTTCCCGAAACACAAATGATGTGTTCAAAGAACGCAAAATAATAAATAAATACATTGTTATAGAACATAATTATATCGAAAAATGCCCCATTTTAGCACAAAATCACCATATAGACCTTTTTGTAATAATCGCATCCTACCTTTTATTGTACAACAGCAGAGAGTATTGACAGGTTTACGGCACCGCAATACATGTTTAAAAGCTGATTTTAACGATACTGACTGGAATGTACTTTCAGGTAAAGTAATGATACTTACATATTCTATCATTTTTTACACCACTGATAAGAAGTGTCCCTTTAAGACGATGGTATAATACTACTGTATTTTAAAAATCAGTTATAGGATAATAAAGACTATGTGCTTTTAAAGAGAAAAAAAAGTCATTTTACCACAATTAATCGATATAGGGGCCTCTTGCAATAAATCGCTATCCACCCATTAATTAAACAACAACTTTACATAGATTGTTTAATGGTGTATGGTACTGCAACATATCTAAAACGCTGATTTTATCGGTTATGACTGGATGTCTTTTAGGATAAGTTAAAATACTTCCGAATATTCTATTTTTTAAGTTTGTGAGGTTATTAAGTTTCACACCAGTATTGGTTACAGGTGACATCTAGCAGAATATTTCTCGTAACATAGATTATGTCCAGTGGACGTAAAATGATAAATAGAAGAACCTGTGTTTTGCCACAATTAATCAGAAATTTTAAATCGCTTATTTTAACAATAATGACCGCAGGGGGGTGAACGTACCCTCGTTTCTTCAAAGGGTTAAGCGACCGACACAAGTTGAACCAAATGTAGAAAGTTTCAACCTCGGCTATGACCTTTTGACCTGTTTTCTTATTTTAAAGTGCTTTAAGCCCTGTTGAGCGATTTAAGCCCATCATAGACCCAAAGAAAATACACTTGCTTGACCGTGTATGCATGGTTTTATATATGTGCTTGAAAAGCAAATTCATACTTCCCAAACAAAATCACCGTGCGATAGAAAATGTCTTAGAAAGTAAATGGCACATTACAAAGTATCTTCCGAACTAGAATATTGAGCGTCGCACTTTATATTTCAGTGTGCTAGAATATTTAGCTTCGTATTTGCAGTCTTTAAATGTTTTTCAAAAGTTCTGTGTGGTCTTTCTGTCCATTCTTCTTTTTTTAAATGTCTCAGTGTGTTGTAAAATACCCAGTGTCGTACTGTCCAGTGTATTTTAAGTGATTTTATACCAAACAACAAGGTCTTAACAAAGAGTTAGTATACTTGTGTAATAGACCGTAGCAGGTACGCACGGGACGCCATCACTGTCTTTTGAAGTCGTGATATTCTATTATTATTTCTGAGTTTTATTACATTATGTACCAAGGTCTTTACATATTATGCAAACACATTTATGTTATGTGTATGGAAGATTATTCATGTAAAAATCACAACACGCTTGTTTCCGAATGCTTTATGAAAAGTGACATATGTATGCATTGATGAAACCCTTTCCATGTCGCCTTATTGTATTTCTGTTAAACAGTTTTTATTGACAAGTGTGTAGTTTCAAATGCTATGTGCTTACTGAGTATTAATATGCCAGTATATCCGATGTGATGTATGGGTGCTGTACACCGGGAATGTTAAAGAACCGTTTTGCACTATCCCCCGAAACCTAAAATAACTAAATTCTTCTGAGGGCATTTGTCCTGGATTATGCATTATCCGTTATCAACGATTAAACTCTAAAATACATACATACATACATACATACATACATACATACGATACGATACACACATACATACATGATTTGTTGGTTGTCTTTTCGAACAGCTCACGCGTACATTTCAGTTTATGTTGCAGTAAATTTGGAGAGTCGACAGGGCTCACTCGTGAAACAAGAGGGCCATGATGGCCCTTATATAGCTCACCTGCGACTCATGACCTTCAACCCATAACTATATAATCATAAACACAAACATTATGTTTGACCTTGACAAAGCAAACCTTTTGACCAATTTACATGATGATTGGGTTGTAAATGTCACCTTTATGACAATCACAAGGTTTTTAACCGGATGACCGGGTTGTTTTTGACCCAAGATTACCCATATTCATACAGGATCTAGATTTCATCAGGACAATCATACTGACAAAATGCAACCGCAATTGCATACACAAGGTTTTTCTATGATTTCACCCTGTGACCTAGTCTTAGACCTTAAATGACCCATATTCAAATTCGACCTAAATTTTATCAAGGCTCATACTAACCACATTTCATGAAGATGCAAAGAAAAAAAATGCAACCTCAAGTGCATACACAAGGTTATTATACTGACTAAGTTTCATGAACATCCAGTGCAAAATGGAACCTCAATTGCATACACAAGGTTTTTCTATGATCTGACCCTGTGGCCTAGTTTTAGACCATTCGAACTCGACCTAGATTACATCAAACCAATTATACTGACCAAGTTTCATGAAGATCCAATGAAAAATGCAACCGCTATTGCATACACAAGGATTTTCTATGATTTGACCCTGTTACCTAGTCTTAGACCCTAAACACCCATATTCAAATTCGACCTAGATTTTATCAAGGCTCATACTGACCAAATTTCATGAAGATGCAAAGAAACATGCAACCTCTACTGCATACACAAGGTTTTTTATGAGTTGACCCTGTGACCTAGATTTTGACACCAGATTACCCATTTCGCACTCGACCTAGATTTTATCAAGGTTATTATACTGACTAAATTTCATGAAGATCCAGTGCAAAATGGAACCTCTATTGCATACACAAGGTTTTTCTATGATCTGACCCTGTGGCCTAGTTTTAGACCATTCGAACTCGACCTAGATTGCATCAAACCAATTATACTGACCAAGTTTCATGAAGATCCAATGAAAATTGCAAACTCTATTACATACACAAGGGTTTCCTTTCATCTAACCCGTGACCTTGTGTTCGGCCCTACTTAAAATCTATGGACGTTTATGTGATTGAAAAGGATATATTATCATAGCATACTATAATAAATCATTTATAGCATACTGTTTATCATATAATTTAAAGTAACACTATAATATATACATCTTAGTGAACAAGCTTGTGTTTCTAGTGTAATGCGTAATTTGTGCAAAATGACTAAGATTGCACTTGTTAGTGAAATTTAATAAAGTGGAGTTATATGATGCCCTCAATTTCCATGTCTCTTTATATGAGAAGTTGGCAGTTTCTCAAGGAGGATAGGTATCTAGAACTAGTTCTTCCCAGGAAGCTGCCCGTCTGTAAAAATGACCGAAATACGGTTGAAACGGGCGTTAGCAATCATTGTATCGACGTTATTGAGTTACATGTTGGCGGAAAAGGCACACCTACCGCAAGTGTTACCTTGTCCGTTCTGGTTTCCGTTATTTCTTAATAATGGCATTTGGTTGGGAGTATTAAGTGTATCGCTGTCCTGTGTACCCAATGAATCTTTCAAATATACAAACTACTGGATAGTGTTTCAGCCATAAACTCTTGCAAACATTTTACTTTTCCTCCTGCTTATGTTCAATGTTGCGTGCAGAATAAAATGCCCGAAATGTTCAAATCTTTCTGTGTTAAATCTCAAGTCGGTGATGCAATTAACAGAAACGAAAACATGATTTATTTAACTCATTCGTAATATTTAGCGCTACAAATTGATACAGTCTTTTGCGACAGGATAAGCGTGCAAATTTCAAGTTTATGTATGCAATTTGTAAAGGTACGTAATAAGTTTTACTTTTCGGATCTTTTATGATCTCCTAAAGGTCATTGGTAAAGGCTTTTACAAAAAGTATAGTTATAATCCCAGATTTCAGAAATTTGATTGTCCGTGTAGAGGTCAGTACATGTATTTTATTACAGTGATTTATATACTGAAAGAACAAAGATACGCTGGGTTCCATCCATCCGTGTGTCCGTCCCATTTTTTCGTGTTCGGACAGTAACTTTGTCATGCATGAAGGGATTATCACATATCATGGTACAAATGTCCAGCACATGAAGACGACGTATCTATAATTCTGTTTAGTGTTTGACCCCATTTGCCCACCAATGGAATTGCTCAAGTTTTCAAATAAACGTCTTTCTTTTGTATTAAAAACTTACTACTGATATCACTTAAATATTAAGAGTTCGCACTTAATAGAAAGCACTTAAGCTCCGCCCACAATACATGTCGCTGGCTATGCAAAAAGGTCAAATGAGGTTAAACACAAAGTAATTTAGTTAGTTAACACTTAAGCTACCGCTTGCTCCCTTAGGCCTTCTTAATTGTTTAAATACTAACGTATACATACATGTATATGAACACTTCAAGAAACTGACATAATTTATTTTTAAAGTGTTCAGCACAATTAGAAGGTGACTGTGATTGAGACCTCTGTAGTTCTATTAATCTTTTAAGTTGCCATAAGATAGGCTATATTTTTATTTTACAGCTAAACGGCTTTCATTATTTTCTAACATTTTTCATATATGTACTTTTGTTTAGAGATTATTTTGATCATGTGATTCCCCACCGTGAATTACGTTCTCTGAAAAGTATAGTTGAAAGACTATGATCATAACCTACTACATTTACTTTAAGCAGCCGGTAATTAAGTAACCGACACTCGGATGTCGTAACAACTGACACTCTACACTTAACGCGATTAAACTAGAACGGTCGACGGTCTCATTTTCCGAAAATGAGACACGAAAAGCAGTTTTTAGAAAATGTGAAACCACTTTGTATATAATCGTAAAGTATGCAGACAAGCTTGTTTTTAATAGTGACGGTTATTTGTTAACGTGTTTTAACAAACGTATTTTGATATCTATTGATTTCAATAGATAACTAGGGAGTTCGCCTAGTACGTACAAGGTTAGTTTAGTTGGTATTTATATCTATATGTATTTTATTATTACACAAATATATATTTTAGTTAACGACATGTAGCATGCATGGGGAATGAACGGAACCCGCACCAGTCGGTTTTGGAAAATATCGTTATAACTATAACATAAACTGCTTTTTTTTAAATGTCTAAATGTTTAGTTACCCGTTTGATATTTGTAAAATACATAGAAGCTCGCAGTCGGGATGGTGTTTACTGGATTTGTTCTATCTTTTAACATTCATACAAGAAGTCACCGCGGCTGATAAAATATGATCTTTAATAAAGTATCCGCATTTTAACTTTAATATTTTAACGCTAAAGTACCCGGTTGACTGAAAAAAATGACATACGCCATGTTATCCAACACAACTTTTTAAGCGGTGTCCCTTTGGTCCCGTTTGTTTATTTATTACATTTTTTTTGTAACAGTTGCTTCTCCGTCTCCGAACACGACGCAATATTGAACCGGAACCTATCAAATGTAACCTTAGTGCGTCGGCAATTTCAAAAATTGGCGGATTTGTTTTCTTAAGCAGCCATGAACAGTGCGCGTAATTTGTACAAATTGTATGACCACATAATAATTATACATGTGCTCCTTATCTAAATAGTTATTATTCAATTCCTGGCAACTACCTGCTAAAAAGCATTGTACTCAACATAGTCTCTCTATTACGAATCACCGTTATATTCAACTATGATTTGCAGTGAGGGAATGAAAGTCTGTTACGTGTTAAGTGTTACGAAAAGTAAAGCAATAAATTATATATGAGCTGTTATGTAGGGGTATGTTAACAGTTTTGAGGGGTTAGTATGATTCCAAGTGCGTGTATGTAGTATGTAGGGAGAAGGGTGCTATCATTATATCTGTGATAGTAGAAATTGTAAAAAGACAAAACAAAGCCGAGAAAAGTGTAATCCTGATCGCGGGCTCCTATGTCGTACGTTAGCATTACAAGAGACTTATTTTTCTCACCAACAAGATCACTTATTCACGAGTACTTATATTGTGACGGAGACAATCTGGTAACCATCTTTGTCATGCATTGAATGATTTAAAAATAACTTGGCACAAATTTTAAGCACATCAAGCCGACGTGTCGCGTGCAAAACCAACGTCCCTCCCTCAAAAGTCAAGGTCACAATTAGAGTTTGAAGGAAATGGAATATTCTATATATGCACATATTCGTGTCAGGGCTATAATTCTGTCATGCATTGAAGGATTTAAAAATAACTTGGCACATCAATCAATCTGGTAACCATTGAACTCGCTCATAATATAAGCCAAGCAATCATCCAGGACACCCATCATCATCCTCGGAATAGGACCAAGCCATACCATTGTATGTTATATATAACATTATCACATACTGAACTGTACATACTTAAAAATTAGATTACCACTGCTTATCGAAAGTTTAAATCTGCCATAAAAATAGTAGATCTAATATAAACGTTAAGCTTAGATAGTGAAAAGGACAAACTTGTTGCACAAATGCGCATGATAAGAACTGATTTAAAAGTCATATATAAATACTTCTCAGATCAGGGGTGATGTGATAAGCTGTCATTATCTTTTGTTTATTAAAAATTCAATGTTTAAATACAATTTACGTGCATGTGTACGTACATGTGTGCGTGCGTGTGTGCGTGCGTGCGTGCGTGCGTGCGTGCGTGAATTATAATCCTTATTAATGATACAAAGTATTCAAGGTTTAATGTAAAATGGTGAAACACAATACCGCCAAATTTGTTTCGCTTTACACGATACTTGTACAAATTACAATTGCAACGGATTGCTGTTTTTAACAGAGTCATAAAAAACAAAACACCTCAAAATATCAGATCAGGGTTAGCGTGGTTTGGTTGCAATATAGATTTTACAGGCGTTATGAGTTGGAGTGTAACACTTGGATGGTGATCTGCCCATTTGATCAAGTTAACGTATCAAATAAACACAGGTTATTGTTTTTCCCTAAAAAGATCAAATATGTCTCATTTCAAGGTTATCAAACCGAGGATCTAACACGCAAAATTAGAATTTTACAAATTCAATTCATTTATTTTTTTGACCCGACTTGCTTGACCAGATCATTTACACATTAAAATTTTGTATTTCTGACTGTTTCTAAACAGAAACGTTGATGATCATATACATCATACAGAACAAAACGTGCTGTCGTTGAAGTTTGCTTAATATGATTGTTTAGAAGAAATTTTCAGTGGAGTACTTTTTTGTAATGTATCTAGACGTCTGTCACTTGATAACTTAACCAACTTTTATACGCTTTTAGCGCTTTGATTTCATTCACAGGAAGTTGAAGATTTACAATGTACATGTTAAAAAAACAAAAACTGCATTCAAATACCCATGTTGTAAAATACCTGATTCCCATTTGAAAAGCTTTATCGATTAGTAGTGTAGTTGTCTTCAGTTTCGGAAAATGAACCTAAACCTATTTTCTGTTTGCACGCAGTTGTAAGTAGGAAGTACCGGCGATAGCTGGGTTTAATAAACTTGATTACATGGTGAGTAACGTATTTTACACGATATTTCTCCTTAATTTGTTAAAAAATGTATCTATGTAACTTTAAGCTTCATACAGATGCAATGAGTTTGTTTAAAAAACAAATTGCGAATTTCAAAATAGCAACATATTGTTTAAAAATTGCATACATACATAAATGTAAGCGTAAGTCTACTTTGGTCTTTTCGCTTTTTCGTTGAGAAACTCTGTCATATGAATTTGCACCACTTGGTTTTCTTGAAATTAATGTAACGGAAGTATCTACTCAATGTCTTCATATTAAAATGCAAGACATGATAGCTTTTTTGCATTGATAGCTTTAGTATATTTTAAACGGTTTAAAATCATTATATAAAACGTACAACATGCATTATCGCTACTTGATAATAAAATATAACGACACTCGAATGTCGCTACAAGTGTACGCTTTAAGCTTATGATACACGAAAGGCAATTTTAGAAAATGTGAAACCACTTTGTAAATGCGGACATATGTATTATAATATGCAGTGAAGCTTGTTTAAGGGATTCGTGACTGTTATGTGTGAACGTGTTTTAAGTTTTAAAAAGCATATTTTCCTCTCATTGATATTAATAGATAATAAAGGAATACTTAGTCTCAGTAATTCGACTCCAAACGCAGACCCATTTTACATACGGACATTTTATAGATATCTGCGCTTTTACGCTGGATAGCGCCTAGCAAAAGATATGACGATATTCACCCGTTGAGTACAATTATTTGGACTAAGGGAATACTTACATGTACGTCTGGTTGGTATATGTTTAGTTTGATTGGTGTTTACACATATCATACGTGTGCATTTTAGTTGTGACGCAAACATTCATTTTGATAAACGATACGTCGTTCGCCTACCCAGCGCCCGTACCAGTCGGTTTGGAAGATATCTTTATTACATGATCTGATTTTTTAAATGTCCAAATGTTGTGCGACACGTTCTTGATGTCCTACCTTTAAAATGTTTTCGATGTCTAAAATTCCAAAATGTCGTGCTGCTGTTTTCATCAAAGGCATCATTTTTTCAATTTATAAAGTTATATTAGGTATGACAGCACAAAGAAGGTAGAAAACAATCATTGCAAAAAGAGTTGTTTAATACTTGTTTCTGAAAACAACTGATACAGGTTCGGTTGTGATGTATCTTCAAATGGAATCTGCTTAACCTTGTCTTTCTTAAAACTATGACCGTCACTTTGAAAGGTATAAAATCTGCCTTCTTATACTCGTAGATAGTAGAGTCGAATAAAGAATAGATATGACGTTCTGACATGCTTATTTAAGGTAAGTCTTACTGTCTTAATCGATTGTAAATTGTCAGTAAGTTATCTAATCACTGTTATCTTTTTTGTTTACTTGTAACAGATTGCCAGGGATGAAGAAGTACCCGTGATAACGCTGGAATAATGAGTAAGGAAAATCTTTGTTTATTATTACCATAATATAAAATATTACGAAATCTCTGCGTACATTTTGTCCATCTTTATGCTGACCGCCTTGTTGAGGTTGTCGAAAATCTTTTTACTTGCTTAGATTTGGTATATCTATAGTATATTTCATATTATGCTCTTTTTCAAAAACCGCTCAAATAGCACAATTTGTGATAAACGTCTTGCGTTGAGGAACTTGTGGTTACCTTTAGTACGAGTTATTTTTTTTTGTCTGCATCTGGCATTTTGCCATATTCAGTGGCGGGCAATTGATTTTCGAAAAATAAAACAGTTTTTTTTTCCGAAAAGAAATGTGTTTGAACTCAAAAGTTATTCGATACATACAAAAGTTTAACTAATGACGACTTTGAAAACACTTAAGTGTTTATCTTTTGAAGGACAACAGTTATAGTGTGACTAAAGAGCACTACAATCATTTTGGTATCAATTTTAGTAGATCAAATGGTGCCGGAATTTCTACATGTGCCGAAATGACTGCATTGTAGGAAACGTGCGGCGAAACATAGGGAATCGAAAACCGGTTATCTTTCGCGTTCGTGGCGAATGATGCTCGATCGAATGAGCTATCCGATAACTTACACTTCTCTACCGTAAAATACTCCGCGTCATATGACCCTATGCTTCTACGTCTTATTACCACGTACGCTCTCGCGTCATTTTACCGCATGCGCTTTAATCATCGAATTTCCAAAAGGTCTGCAGAACATACAGCACATGCCATATGCTGGCACTAAATGTCACGCGGAAATGAAAACAAATTGTGAGATGGGGTGAAAAATTCGATAGCAATATGTACATTACACTTCATTTGCACCGAGCAGGATTCTAACTTCTGACATTTCGAGTGGACACTACTACCTAGGCTCTCGCTAGCATATCCAGTTATCATAATATACGATCATTGAAGTTGAAGGCGGTATCAAAGTTTACAGATACAATATAGTACATGTATATAATATAGTAAATTATAATTTGAGCAGTCGCTTTCAGTTGTAATCAGTTACAATTTTCTGATAAAGTTTGAGCTACTTGTTTCTAATTTATGATTGCAAGCAATCGCGTAGAAACAGATACCAAGCATAAATTTTAACAGTTATCACGAGAGTGCACTAAACAGAAATACTATACAAGTATACTGTAAGATGTTTCAAAATGTATACTGAATTTCTTTAATAAATAAGTCTAACCATACAATGGTACATGTTGTAGGTTTAAGTTTGCACTAAATAGCCTGAGATTACTTGTTATATAATTCATTCATAGAGCCGTTGATTATTGAAGTATTATATAGTTTATAACAATGACAGAGCATAAGACGGCACGCGGTTATACACCTTATGTACCATTGATAAAATGTCCTGGTTTGAACTACAATGATCAATAATGATAAAGTAACAGTCATAACTTAAAATGCATGCATTTTTATACCTTAAGCATATAGAACTAAACTTTTAGCTCAGTCCTATGTGACGTACTGTGATTGCCTGGTGTATGTTGTAAAAGTCTGTCTGTTGTACGTCTGTCTGTCAACATATCATGTCAACAATCTCGATATAGCTTTTGTACACAAACATCATGAAACTTGTCCGTAATCGACATTCAGAAGGCGTAGACGCCTTGAATGAACCTTGCTTCATCAAGAAAGAGAACCTGATTATAGAAGCAAAGAAAGACCTGATCACTAAAGGAAAACCAGGTGACAGACAGAAGAATATCTGTCAAGAAAAGGAAAGATAACCAGATTACAGATGAAAATATTTATTACAAAAGTAACGAAAAAACCGGTTGCAGAATTCAAACTTGACTTTTGAAGAAAATGATAACCAGAAGAAATAACTGGTTGTAGAATCATAAGAAGCAAAAAGGCTTAGAAAAAACCTTACTACAGAAGGAAATGTCATTACAGAAGAAAAACCTAGTTACAAATTGAAAAGGACAAACTACAGATTAAAATCATGTTACAGTTTATTTATAGTTATTTATGAGTACAAAAATGTACTGTATAGTCGGACGTTTTATTTCCAGGTTCAGAGACACAAGATATAGAAGTTTTTTCTGGGATCGAGCAGCCTCCTTTGCTGGAACAAATAAAACGGATTCTTGACGAGTACCGCAACGATGTTCAAATCATCAAGGTACGTTGTAACAAAAACATGGGCACCTTAGTCTCTTAGATCAAAGAAAGACTCAAGCCCGTATACAACAACTATTTTAAGAAATCCCAATCCGATGTACCACAAATGATTGAATTTACCATCGTGTTTCTAATGTCGATAGCAAAACAATATTACAACAGTTGCATTTCAAACCATAAATGTATTAAAACGTGTGTGCAAGGACGCTTTGTTATCAGGTAATAAAATATTTACCCTTACATTTCTGACGGCAAGTGATTCTGCCTTTTTAACAATCGGTAAATTTGCAGTGAACATCCCTCTAAATAGTCAATGGTACTATCGAGTTAAATGATGGACAGGTCCATTTTAGAAATTTGGTAGTGTGAAGGTAATTATTTAACTCCATATTTCAGGAGCTGATCCAGAATGCTGATGATGCAGAGGCTACGTCTATGAAGATTCTGTATGAAGGAAGAACGATAAATGCAGAACAGGAAGATGAGGCCGAGTACCGAAAATTTCTCAGGGTAGGTTAAAACTTAAAAAACAGCAGTCCTCTTCTGCATAATATGTGCAAATAATTACGTAAATATACACTGGGGACTTGTCTAAGACATTCTGTAACACAATAATGTGTACAGCTTTCTGAAGCACTTTACATTAAGCAAGAAGAACTTTTTCATCACTTCAGACTTAGAAAGTGTCAGTATGACCACTGCTACATGTGTATTGCGTCTCAGTCTTCGTATTAGGTATTATTGAGCCAGGTCGAGGTATTTGATTTCTTATATGCATTGTAGTTACAGTTTATATATGTACCTAATGGTCAATGGCTTATGTACAGTGACAAACAAGAGATACTCAAGCCTTGTTGGTCACAAATTTAAGTGAAGGTTAGACGCGTATTTTGGTACATGAGATACAATTTAGCAATCGAGTTGTTCTTTGTTAACCCGCATTAAGTCTAACATGCCCTCAGGCAAAGTGACACAAATGTTGGGCCAGACGGCCGACCACGGTATTTGACAATCTCCTATCATTCCATAGGAGTTTGTAGAAGACATCCTGAAAGCGAAAGTCCTGTATAGTCTCAGGTTTTCAACATAAACAATCTCTTTAAATGCAAGCTGTGGAAATTCAGATTACGGTTAGAAAGAGTTTTATAACTGTAAATTAACAAATACTACAGTGAGAAAATCTTTAAAATGTCTTTCTGATAAGAATTCAATATATGGAAAATGACATAAGAAATTCAGGTTTGTCACTTATTAGAAGATGATAAGAGCTTACATTGATAATTTTACGTTTTAAAGGCGCCGGCTCTAGTCTTTTACAACGACGCAAAGTTTACAGATGACGACTGGAGAGGAATACGGTCTATTTACACAAGCGTTAAGAGAGATGATCCTCTGAAAATAGGTAGATTTGGCCTGGGATTCAAGTCAGTCTTTCATCTCACAGGTATGTTGTTAAACTGAACGTGTTTTATGAAATATATGTTCATAACTAATGGCAATAAGTGTGTAACGAAAGATCATTATACAGCATAGGCAGAAAGTGTGTAATGAAAGATCTGCCTATAAAAATACTAGTAGACATAAAATAAAGATAAAAGATCTGTTTATAACAATATGCAGATCGTGTTTAACGGAAGATCATTTAAAACAATCGACAGAAAGATTGCAATGTATTTATGTTTATAATAACAGAAGTGAAAAGACAAAGTCTGCAGGATGCTGTATACAGATCTATCGTATGCTCTTGTAAACATTGCAAACTATTCACTAAATCCACACTACATGTAAGAAATGGTTTACTACTACAATACACAGTCAAACCTGTGAGCAAAAACCATCAAAAAACCGAAATGATTGTTTATGTTGACATATGGTCATTATTGACAGGTGTTTCCATATAAGAGGAGTAGGTCCTTAACATGTTTGATGTAATGATGATTTATGTTCTATTTGTAAAGGCGTAATGTCCTACAGTAGGTCTTATCGCCTAGTTATACCTTAAGAAAAACCAGAAGGAAGAAAACCGGTCATACGTGTATTGTCCGGAATTAGAATAGTCGATAATAGGGTAACCGGGTGTACACCCTTCAGTTTTGCCAATAATCATATATTCTATAACTGAATATGCATATACTTACGTACACCTGTACAACAATGCGCGCTGTTGTAGAGGTAATTTGTGCGTTTCTTCCCGGAAGTGTTTTGTCTGCGGCTGCAGTAGTTTTCAACCCAGGCAGTGAATAGTGATGTGCTTCTTTTTATTGTTTTATTTTTGTGATTTATAATGTATTTGTTAATTTATGTATTGCATCACGATCAGTGTAGAATTTTTCCAGTTAGAATCACGTTAGCGTTTCGTACAAGTCATCTTGATAATCAACAATGCCATTAAAATAATATCAAAATGTTCGGACTTATCTAATTGTCAACAAAAAATTATTCTAATGATAAGCTAAAATAACTATAAAAACCAAAAAGCGGCGCTACGGTTACGAGAGTTTTCACCGGACTCAGTCTCAGTTTTATGGTCACTTATTGGCTAGCCGTTAGCCAAATATCAGTGGTAATCAGTTTGGAATTTAGGCATTTATACAAGTCCTAGAGAAATATTTTATAAATTCAGTCCAAGAGGAATACTTGAGCGTGACATGTCACTTTTTAACTATGCTGTAATGCTTCCTTTTTTTAGACTTTCCTTGTATCATAAGTGGGGAGTATGCAATGTTCATAGATCCCCATGCCAACGACTTTGGGAAAATCTGCGTGACAGTGAAACTAAAACATCTCAAAGAGTGGCGCCGACTTAACTCCGAAGATTACATGAATAGTTTGGATACTACTTTCGGATTTTCGGAGCTGACACTGAGTACAGGGCAATATGAAGGAACAATGTTCTGGTTCCCGCTACGCCAGACAGCTTCCCCTCTTTCGGATAATGTCTATCCGGAAGAAAAGGTTGTGCATTTGCTACAAGCATTCATAAACGAATCAAATAGAAGTCTTATATTTTTGAAAACGCTCTGTAGTATTCAGCTCTTCATAGATACCCAACAAACTTCAGCAGAGGAGATCGGCCCTTGCGATGGACACAACTTTGAACTGAAGCAAATGAGCTTAGGAAAAGACAAAGATTACTACACAGTTGAAATCAATAATAAGTCGGATGATCTACCGCTAAGCAGGAAAGCCTTTCTCCAGGAACTCAAAGATACTAGCAGTAAAGTGCCTGTTCAGTCAAAACACTGGATGTTCGATATCACCGTTAAAACTTTGGAAAGATCGATAGCGGAAGACACTAAAGTTGCAAAATCCAGATGGCTTATTGTTAACTATTTGAAAGGCGGTGAAATATCTGAAAAGATGTTGCAACTTATAAATGACAAAGAGTTAAGCTATAAACACGTAGTTAGTTTAGCTACGCCGCTAAAAAAGCAGGGCGAATATGACAGCACCGCAGGACATGTATTTTGTTACCAACCGCTACCGCAGGAGAA